>JANAVB010033420.1:13365549-13690549 GCA_029216955.1 Iris pallida
CTATTGTTTGGAGATTTTCTCAGACAGGATTTGTTCATTTCTCCAATTGATAGAATTTTCATAATCCAGGAAAGCTTCGTCTTCGACATCATCCATCTTAATTGATCTTTCAGGCATAACAGCCTTTTTCTTGAAATATTTAATGTAAATCAACTTAGATTTAGAGTCTTTAAATTTTTTTACTCCTCTCCAGCCTGGGACTTATTTGATGATGCTCTTCTCTTCTTTTCCTCTTCTGATGAGGATTCAAAATCCTCAGTACGCTGATGACTCTGTATCCGGTGCCACCTTAGCCTTCGTTTGATACGCCTTCGATCTTCATAAGTTGAGTCTTCCGATGACTCTATATCGAAGATAGATTTTTCGGTCTTTGTCGAGCAATGATTTTTTAGCCTTTTTTGCACGTGTGCTTGGCTGTCCGCCTCCCGCTTTCCATCGTCGCTGCCGCCGCCGGTGTCGCTGTGCCCTTTGGCCCTCTGTCCTAGCGACCATAATCTTGGTTTTTGCCGACCTTGCAAGTTCTGCCCTTCGGGCCTGTATCGCATCCCTTGTGGATTTTTCCCTTCGGCGCGGTCGTTGTTTCTTCGGGCGCATTTTGATTAGAAGAGGGTTTGGGAGAAGAAGAGGGTTTGAGAGAAAGAGGAAAAATTCGACCGTCTTATATGACCTTGGGAGTTGGAAAAATTAGAATAGTTTTGAGTCTTAAATTAAATTTATTACTATTATTACTAGTATAAGACGGTCGAATTTATTACTATTAAATTTAAAAACTACTTTCCAAAATTAAATTTTACTATAGTATAGATCCATGTAAATCACTACATAAACCTTTGAGATTTTGAGACCCGAATTTTAAAAAGTACTTTCCAAAATTAATTTATTACTATTATTACTAGTATATATCACGTGTTCCGTATAAATTATTGAAAATTTTGGCAGAAAACGGTGGAAACATGTTTTAAAAAATTTGACACATATTTAAGAATGTGAAGTTTAATCTCAATATTTTCATTTTTCGAATATTTGATTAAATTTTTGAAAATAAGAAGACTATGTACTTGAAAGAGTAAAATTGAAACACTCAAAGTTGTCCTCTATTTTACTTTGTAATCATATTTAAGATGGATTTGACGGCAAGATTGACGCTGGCAGCATAATCAATTCTATGACGTAACAAGTCATTGATGGGGATATCGTCGCTGATATATGGATTTGACGTAACAATTTTTTAATTGAAAATATATAAAGAGCAATGCTATAGTTAGCAATGGGTGTAAGTTGTAAGAAGGTTGTAAAGTTTGATTGTAGCCGAAACCAAATTGAGTTAACAAATATATTTCATTAAATCCCCTTCGTCGCCAGAACATTCTCCGACGAAGTACAAGAGGAGACAAAAATGTAAAAACAAAAAAAAGAAAATAAGATCTACCCCTCCGGCCTCGCTGAGGATCTCCGCAAAGTCCTGCAGGGTGCGCACACCCGCCCTATGGCACAGCGGCAAACGCTTCCCTCTTCTCCAGAGAAGTATCCGTTCCTCCGGAGTGATCGACCAGGTCAAAGTTGGGCGCCGGATGAAAAGGTCGAGCGATGACCTCCAGTGACAACCCGCAGGAGTCAGGAAGTCCGCAGCCGCTGCCAGCCAGTCATGGGCCGGCGGCGGCTCAGAGGGTGCTCCACGCGGAGAGGCTCGCGGCGATGACTGGAAGAAGACTCTGGCAATGGTTCCCAACAGATGATCTTTTTTGGAGCCATGTTAAATGTGCAACCTACTCAGATGAATGGGGACCCCTATGTATATATATACACGTTCCTAACCGACTCTTCTTATTCCTTATTGGAAGTTGGGTATCAATTTCTTATTCCTTATTGGAAGTTGGGGATATAATGCTACGTTACAATCAAATGCTTACACACTCTTACACCTTCATCCATTGCTGACATGTGGGCCATGGCCCACATGTCAGCAATGGGTGAAGGTTGTAAGAGTGTTGTAAGCATTTGGTAGTACTTAGCATTATTGATGTCTTATTCCAAGCTTAGTTGGTTGTGCTGTTTGGCTTTTACATGGAAGGCCTAGGTTCGAGTCTGTGTTTGGGTTCTGTAGAATTTTTCTATGTTAACATTTTTTGGTGCTATTATATGCTTTTAACTTAGTATGGAACAATTTTTGGGACTGTTAATGGCCATTCTCCGTTCCTCTAACATGGAAATGGACATTTAGGACGAGAATGGTACATTTAGGACGGCGAATGGTACTTTAGGACGAAGAATGGTAAATTAGACGGAGAATGATACATGTAGACGGAGAATGGTACATATAGGACAGAATGTACATTTAGGACGAGAATGGTACATTTAGGACGGAGGTAGGATAGAGAAAATACATGTAGGACGGAGAATGGTACATATAGACGGAGAATGGTACATTTAGGACGAGAATGGTACATTTGAGACGTTCTGTAGGTTTATGAATTTTAAATAGTTTGGCTGTTTAGTTTTGTTTTGAATCTATAAAATTGGTTTTGAAGGCTGGTGAGATAATTAGTTTGGCTGTTTGGCTGTATAAATAGATTTTAAAGGGTTGTGAAAAGAAACTAATGTTTTTCCGTATCGATCACCATTAATTATGGTGAATGGCACTGATACCACTAATATGAGTAGAATTTGCACCGCCAGAATTTATTTTGAATAAGGTAAAATCTGTTGGGAAATGTCGAAATCTCTGGATATGATTACACTGAGATGTTGTATTAATGGTAAAATCTGTGTTGGAAAATGTCGAAATCTCAGAAGTGAGCCGTCTTAGGCGTCATTATATCACATCCATTTTATTTATAAAAAATTAATCATGTAAAAAATTATGACAAAGTAAAATTTTGTCAAATGGAGAATCGAACTCATAAAAATATCTTGTATGTAGACTAGTGAAATATAAAGAAATGCATGCATGCATGCATGCTAATGTTTTCATCATTCCCCCAGGAATGATTGATGGTATCTAAATCATTATACATCTCGTATCCAGGTTTCCCCTGGGACTGGGATTACATCATCAAAGGGTTTTTTAAAACGTCTGTATTGAATAACAAATTTTTCAGAGTTCGTCGTCAAAGTGCACGTTGAAGACCCACGTATCGAGCACGCGAAGACCCTTACAGTTGCATATGATAGATCGCAGCGTGTCTCTCATTGAACATGCCGAATCCCATATGTAGGTGCTCGAGACACGGCATCGAATCAGCACGCCTTTCCTCCGTCCGTTTTCCGTGTCCAGCACGAATCTGTTCCTGAGCATGAAATCTGGAGGGGGCATGTTCCTACTCAGCTTGACCGACGGTGGCAATACTTTCCTGCAAAATATTTCGTCGACGTGATAATAGAGGCAGTAGCTAATGTCGAGTTCTTCCAGCACCGGAGACACTCCAAGTGTCTCACGAAAGTTTCATCACTCACGTCGCACTTCGGAATGCACAGAACCCTTAGAAATTTCCCACTGTATTATAAAAATGGAAAAATATCAATAGAAATAACAAAGTATACGTAAAAGTTTTGTAATAGAAAAAATAAGTATTAGAATAAGACCAAATAAAATTTTGCACTGGCCTTAAACATGCAAAACAGAAGGCTGCTTCGTCGAGCTTGTACGCGGAGAAGGACCCCAGATATCTCCCACTGCGAGCCACGAGCTTCATTACGGTCAAACTAATCTCAGCGGTTTGCTGGGTCCTCCGGCACCACTGTACCAAGTCGACGTTAGACCAATAGTCTAAGGGACCGTTGAGCGTCTTCCACCACGAACGGCAAACTGGCCACGTTGCACATTACCTCGTCCGTCGGCATCCCCGACAGTACCAGTATCATCGAGAGAATCTCGGTAGGGATGACGGCCCATCCCTGCAGTTGATCTTGCTCTTGCTCCTCTCCATTGCGACTGTTCTTCTTCTTCTCTCCTTTGTTTCTCTCTAGTCGGATGGGTTCTCTTCTTTGGAAAAGGCTATTTAACCCCTCGTTTAGGGGGGTGTAACCCGCTCGTGAGGGGTGTGACCGAACAAGGCACGAATGTATTGGGAAATAACGATAATGCCACTGTATTAATATAGCAATTAGTCGTTTGGGCTCCCAACTTTTGGGTGATGCCATCTCCCATTATGTGCATCTGACATGGCAGATGCACATAACAGCTGACATGGCAATTTTAACCCCAAAAATTAATTACCCAAATTTTTTTAATGTTAAGTTACTGTTAATATCAATATTAATATTCATATTAATGTTAATGTTAATGCTAATGTTAATGTTAATATTAATATTAATGTTAATATTAATGTTAATGTTAATATTAATTAGTTATTTAATATTAAATTATTTATTTACTATTAATGTTAATTTTAATATTAATTTTTATTGTTAAATTTTGTCATGTCAGCTGTCATGTTAGCAACCATGTCATATCCACATAATGGAGATGGTATCACCCAAAATTTTTTGGAAGCAAATAGCATTTTTGTAATATTAGTTTTAATTATATTGTAAATTTTAAATTAACAAACCAATGTAGATTAATATTAATGCTACTGTTAAATTTTCTCGATCATACCTCGATACTTCGATTGTCGACCGAGTTACTCGTCTTCATCATTATCAAGTTTTCACCCGAATCATCTCCTCGCTGGGGCGTGATGCCGCACGAGCCTGGGTTGCGCTCATGCAAGACAAGATAACAGATTCACAATAGTGTTTATAGCTCAAATTGATAACAGCGCACAAAAACTTAGTATACAACAAGAATCCTTTATTGATAATGAACTGAAGTTACAATGGCTCTGAATAGCCCAACTTAAGTGCCAATTGCTACAACGCTCATGATCTCTCTATAGCTCACAAAGGTATATTGTTCCATACATTATGCCTCTTTATAGCCAACAAGTAGTCTTCGGCTGAACATCTCCATGTCGTAAGTCTGAACGCCAATGCGGTAGCTCCTCTTGAACGCTAAGGACTCCATGCCTCGTACGTCCAAGCCGAGCCCCGCCTCGAGCCGAACATATCCTGAACTTGTCCACTACCGTGTCCTTGCGGCAGATACTGTTAGACATAATCTTAACATAAACATAGTGATCGTGCTCATCTATGTCCCATTTGCCTAGCCTGCAAGGTTAGAACTTTACATAAGAAATCATATCATTTCACTCAACCAACCAACCGTAAACTTAAATATACAAGGTGCAGTCCTGCCCTGCACCCAGCGCTAATCTCAGCCCACCGCCCATCTATATGAAGGTCATGTGTTTCGCACCATAATGCATCTTTGGCATCCTTATGTGTAAGACTATGATCGCTTCGATACGGGTTGCTAGCCCAATATCCGAAGGTCCCAAACATACTGAATCATAGCTTATCACAACACTGCACGGTCGCAAGCTGTCCTAATGAATGTGCACCATAAAACCATACATATTCCCTCCTTTGAACTACTCGATTGAATTAAGATGAATGTGCACCATAAATACCATACATAAATACCAACACTGGACGGTCGCAACAATATCATAGCTTATTGAGTATATTATATGTCATTGTTTGTCCTCCATTCGGAGTTGACCGTTCATCGACCGACAGGTTTTGATATTATAACTGTTGTTAGATAGTAGAACTAGACAGCGTTCTACGTCATTTCTGCAGTGTAGGCTGGGACGCTGTCACACTCATGGCCTTACTCCCGGGTGCGGGTCGTGACAGGGTGCGCGAAGAAAGGAACAATGTCCACCGATACGGTTGGGACCGATAGGTCAGAATCGGCCGAATCGATCGAACGGAACGGTTGAATTAAGATCCATTCCACATTATGGAATGGCTTCTCTGGAACCAAGTCCCATATTCAGCGGGTTACAGGTGATCGCGTAGGCGACGTCAGCGCAGCCAACCAGTCGCGTCGCTTGAAGCAAGTCTAAGGAGTGGCTGACCTCCTTTGCCTCGTCCTCTTCGACGTCACTGACAACACAAGCCATCCTGGACGTATAGCTTTGTTAATCGGGTCCTTTCAACGTAAGTAGCTAGCTCCGATGCAAGTCCCCGCTTAACCTGGACTGAAACCTTATGCACGACTATACCCTGTTTTCTCCTAGGCCGAAACGGTCCCGTGGCCCCAGGTTGCTGCTCGAGGAAACTACTGCCTTGTCGACAATTTGTCCATAACCGTGCGAAGACATATTTTCCTTTTAGTTATTAAGACATAGCCTACATTATCTTGAAAACTCAATCCCTTTTCCGTGTTTGTGCCCTTGTATTTATCCTTTCATTCGCAACAACATTATCGATTTACCTAGGAAGGGGTCGAGAAAAGAAGGGTCAGCCACTACTCACCTTGAGTTTACTTCAGGCGAGAGAATGGATCTTAATTCAACCGTTCCCGTTCGATCGAGCCAATCAATCCCGACCTATCGGTCCCGACCGAATCGATAGCGACAGTGTTCCTTTCTCGTGCACCCCTAGACGGAGTAATGGGCACGATGTAGGGACGGGGCACTACAGCTATAGACTAAGATTTCATCTATGATACTATCACGAACTGATCCAAATAGTGCATGAAGATACGATTCATGGGGTCCATGAATACGGCTGGCACACTGGTCGCTCCAATGGTATACAAGGAAATCCCAATGTATACCTCGATCTGAATGATGTCTTCGGGATGACTTGCTCTTCGACTCTGATCTGATGGTACCTCATGACGCAAGTCATATTCGAGAATACAGCCGCTCCCTTGAGCTGATCAAAATAAGTCATCAATGTACGATAATCAACATAATCTTGATGTACCATCCTTCTTCTTCACAAGAAGCATCGGTGCTTCCCAACGATCCACTAGCACGAATAATTCTTTGGTTCTGAGTTCTTCAATCATCTTGTACAGATTTCCCAACTTGAAGGTGCCATCCTGTAGACCTCTCCGATCCTGGTGCCGTCCCTGAATCAAGTCGATGGTGAAAACTCTCCTGCCTCACCAAAAATGAAAACTCTGCCTCACCCGGGAATACAAAAATAATCCTGCCAATAGGCAGTCTATTCTTGTGTATTGCTCCTTCAACCAATCCATTCCTAGCCAAGGGACCGATTCGGCCCGCCGCAAAAGGGTCCGTCTAACCCAGCTATAGTCCGTGACGGCTTGACATGCCAGTGGCCTTCACACCCTTTCACTGCTTAACAAATGCACGTAACACGGGACGTGCTTGCTATACTTCGATAGCCCAACAAACTCTTTTTAATGTGTTCGGCAACGACTTGACAAGCAAGGGCTACGTCAAGCCTTGCATCGAGGGAACGTGCTGTGCACAGCGTTCGACTTGAACAATCAAGTTCTTTGGGTGCATAGACTTAAGCAAGAAGCAGTGAAATACGACTTAACCTACGGGAAGGATGTATAAGTTATATTAATTGTAGTTCCAATTACATTTTAAATAAAAAAGAATGCAATTTTAACTTTAACTAGTTTGAAGTAAATGTTAAATCAAAAACTATTTTAAATTTTAGCATTAATATTAGTTTCAATAATATTGTAAATTTTAAATTAACAGGAATGCCGCGGTATTAGAAACCTAGCAAGCTGATGTCACGTTGCTCGGGGCTCGGTTAGTGTTCGTCTAAACTCGTACGTGCGAACTAGTTATTAGTAATGATAACCAAAAATTGAATTTTAAGTTTAAAATCTAGTCGAGCTCGATCCTTCCTCTTTATCCCATCTCCCACACTCTCTCTTTCTTTCTCTCTCTCTCTCCTCCCGCTCTCGGGTTTCTCTCTCACAGGTTGTGTTCCTTACACAACAGATCCCGTAGCATTAAATGCTCTGCATGCGTTATTCTACACAATTTAATAATAAACACTGATACCATATCATTAAAGAGTAAAAGTTGTCTTAGAAGTTGTAAAAAATTACTTTGTATTGTCTTCTCAATACTTTTTTGCATTGGAGATGACTTTTTAACTTATTGTCATTTGTGAATATAGCCGCCTATGCAAGATATTGTCTTCTCCTCATGCCACATAGGATACACAACATAACAAGACAATAGGGTTTCATAGCATTAAATGCTGCTGCATGCGTTATCCTACAGAAGAGGGCCACGTGGAGAATGTTGTTGCATGCTTCCTCATGCGTTATTAGCTACACAATTTAATAATACATATACCCAGAAGACGAAAAGTTGTGTTGTTGGAAGTTGTTTCGTTAAAATTATGCTTGCTCCTAGAATCATCAAGATTTTCATGAGCCATCAAAAGAGGGCCACGTGGCGGAGTTACAAGGAAGACGAAAAGGTTGTGTTGTTGCCTTGCTGGAAGTTGTTTCTTTCTGAATAATTTTTTGTACCTCCAAATTGCACTTTCAAACTGTCCATCCTTTCATGGCAGCTGACGTGATATGTTGATCTGGCAGCTGACGTGGCAAAATTTTTTTAAAATAAAACTAAAATAAAAATTAACATTAAAGTTAATGTTAACATTAACATTAACATTAATATTATATTATCGTTAACATTAACAATAATATTAATATTAATATTACATTAACATTAACATTAATATTAACATAAATTAATATTAACATTAAATTAACATTGATATTAACGTTAAATTATTATGGAGAAAATTGGGTAGTTAACTTTTTGGATTAAAATTTGCCATGTCATCAGTCATGTCAGATGACACACACTATTATTTAACATGCCACATCAGATGGAGGGCTATATATTAGAGGGACAATTTGGAGGTACGAATATAGCATTACTCTTTCTTTTTGTATGTTTCTTGTCCTTCGTTTCTTCTGTTGGTTTCTAACACACTCTATTTTTTTCAATGTCGACGTCACATGGAGAAACTGATCGTCGTGTGGAAGATTTAGTCGATGAAGAAAGCTTCCTTTCAATAGGACTGTCAGATGATTTGGATGATGAGCAAAGTTTGGAAGATGTTAACTTAGGAGACAGTAAAGAACAAGATGAAGAAACAATGGAAGAATGCATCATAACGACGACGACGACATCAAAAAACAACGAAATATTATTTCGCATCACCCTTTCTAATGGATTTAAGAAATGTATTATATTTTTACATTTATTCTCATGTTTATTTTGTTTTCTGTTCTTAGGGACGACGGTGAATCTCCATTGGATTTCGATGCAGCGACGATGAAAAAAATATTGCAGTCTGCCAACATTAACAAAGATCCAAAACATCTCTTAGAAGAAGATATTGTTGGCCTACAGTTCAACTCTATTGAAGAAGCAGAACATTCTACCGGATATATTCAAAGCATATGGTTTCAGTATTAGAAAGAACGAGGTAAAGAAAAACAAATCTGGGATGGTGATGGTCCGTAGTTGGTGTTGTTCGAATGCGGAATTCAGACACAAGAAATAAAAAGCTCCTAACAGGGTTCGTGAGCCAAGAAGTGAAAGCAGAAGTGGTTGTAAAGCAATTTTTCGTATTGGGTACACCGATAAAACAAAGATGTGGTTCGTCAAAAAATTTTATGTACATCACAACCATATCCTGGCGAATGATTATGAAATAGTTTTTTTGAGATCCCATCGTACGATATCACCCGCAGAGTTGGAAGAAATTAAGCTTATGAAGCAATCAGTGATGGGGACTGGACAGATATGGAATTTAATTGTCCAGAAGAAAGGTGGCTGGGATAAGGTTGGATGGACGAGAAAGGATTTATACAACGCTCTAGCTCAAGATAGTAGAGCACTAGACGATGTTGATGCTACGACAACACTTACATTTCTTCAATCTAAGGAGGGCAGTGACCCATATTTCTTCTACGCGTACAAGGTCGACGAAGATTCCAGATTGACCCATCTCTTTGGGCTGACGGTGCATGTCGAATCAATTACAAATTATTTGGAGATTCACTAGTATTCGATTCTACATATAAAACAAATAGAAGTCAAATACCGTTGGTGGTTCTAGTGGGTACAAACAATCATGCGATGACTTGTGTGTTTGGGTTTGCAATGATCCATAATAAGACTGCATAGACATATTCTTGGGTTCTAAAAAAATTACTAGAGTGTATGAATGACAAATTACCAGTGACAGTTCTCACGGATGGTTGCAGATCCATGAATAAAGCAATTGAGGATTTAATGCCCAGCGTAGTTCATCGAACGTGCTCATGGCATATCCTAAACAATGCTGCCAAACATGTACACCGAGAGAGTTTTCACAATAAACTGAGTCTTCTGATTAAAAGGTACATCGCACACTTGCTACTTTACTTTGAAGTATGTTGTTGTTACAATATCACAACTTTAGTTACTGTCCATGTTTTCTAACAGGTACTATTCAGTCGAAGAATTTGAAAACCGTTGGCAGCAGATGCTAATAGATTATAATGTAGAGAACAATGAGTGGACCACTGCATTATACAGAACGAGGGAGCGATGGGCGGACACATTCCTACGTGGAAATTATTTTGGCGGTTCTACTGCAACAAATAGATGTGAATCTATGAACGTATTTCTGAAAAGATTTTTGAATGAGAAGCTGCCACTATGGAAGGCCCTTCAAAATTGTGACTACGATTTGGCGGCCTTACGTTACGGCCAGATGAGTAAGCATGTCACTGATAAACTCTCAACACCAGTTGTGAATCAAACTAGCATGGCCGTAATAGAAGGTAAATTTGCCGCAATTTACACTAAAACGGTGTTTATAGAGGTAAGGAAGGAAATCACACGTTCTGATGCATATACTGTTCTCCATCATCACATCATAAGAGAGGCAGAAGTTTGCACTGTCCAAAAGTATATGTCGCCAAACAGTGTCAACCGGAAGGTTACATTTGATCCGGTCGACAACATCATAAATTGTGAATGCTTGTGGATGGAGACCAAGGGGATTCCTTGTAGGCATATTTTTTCAGCAATAAAAAGATTGCAAATTGGAGATATTCCAAAGAACTTGATAAAATCTCGTTGGCTCAAGGATTGCAAAGAGAGTTATCTCTCCGAACCTGGCTCAGAAAGAAGATTCATCCACCCAGACAGTATTGAGAGCAGAAGGTATGGTGGTATTAATGAACAAGTTAATCTGTTTACATACTATTGTAAAAAAATCAAGCAAAATTCAAGAGTGGGGAACGGAGTTGATGACGTCTGTTCTGATGGAGTTGAAAGAAATGGTGACCGATATTGGTGAAGAAGAACAAATGGTAGCTGATGCAGTTCATGGAGTGTATGAAGCTTTAAAAGAGCCAAATCCGGTAGCAACAAAAGGAAGGCCTTCTCAAGGGAAATCAAGCCAGCCTATAGAAAGTCAGCCTATCCCGAAGTCTAGAATTTGTAGAGTTTGTAAAAAATCGGGTCACAATTTTTATAATTGTAAAGTACGAAAGCGAAATAGCGATAAAGAGCAAATAAAATAAAATGAAACGTCGTTGACTTAAGACAATGTCTTTCTTATGTGGCAAGATGTCATTCACACGAGACAATTAGATAAAAAAATATGTTCTCCAATGCAAAAGTTTGAGAAGACAATTAGATAAAAATAGAGAATATCAAATTCCAAGTTCAAAATGGAGAATATCAAAATTGGAGAAAATATGTTCTCCATGCAGTTCACAACGAAGAATATCATTCTCCGTTTCAAATGACACGGAGAACATCATTCTCTGTTTCAAATTAAAACGGAGAACGAACATTCTAATGTATTTTTAACACTGGGAATCTTATTCTCCGTTTCAGATTAAACGGAGAATGCCGTTCTCCGTTCCAAATTAAACGGCGAATAGAATCCTCAATCGTTTTAATACTGGGAACGGCATTCTCCGTACAGTTCAAAACGGAGAATATAATTCTTCGTTACAAATGAAACGGAAAATATCATTCTTCGTTTCAAATTAAAACGGAGAATGAACATTCGAATGTATTTTTAACACTGGGAATGCTATTCTCCGTGTAATTCAAAACGGAGAATGCTATTCTCCGTTTAATAAAACACGGAGAATGCTATTGTGGTGTCGTGGTTACAATGCTAGACTTGTATTTAAGAGGTCATTGGTTCAAATCTTGACTATAACAAAATTTTGTTTTATTTATACTTTTTGTAAGTTATGTATGGGGCCCATTTAAAAGGGAAAAAACTTTGATACAGTAGGGGGTATCAAAGTTTTGATACCCCCTATGTATGACATGTGGGCCCTTCCTGCTTTATAAAATGTGTACACATATATATATACACATAAATTTTGAGAGGGCCCACATGTCATACATAGGGGTATCAAAACTTTGATACCCCCTACTGTATCAAAGTTTCTCTCTTTTAAAAGTTAAGTAAAATTGAGGAAAAAAACTTTGATACAGTAGGGGATATCAAAGTTTTGATACCCCCTATGTATGACATGTGGGCCCCTCCTGCTTTGTAACACGTGTAAACATATATATACACATAAATTTTGAGATGGCCCACATGTCATACATAGGGGGTATCAAAACTTTGATACCCCCTACTGTATCAAAGTTTCTCTCATTGAAACCCTCATCAAAGTTGGCAGAATTCGAAGGTACAGATTCATTGGTATTAATGGCATATAAATGGCAGTAGTTGGGAGAGTTTATTCTAGTCTTACTTAGCTTTACTTGAGAAGGGGCAGATGCATTGGTATTGATGGAAATTAATTGAATTGAATTCGAAGTGGCTGCCACTTGGCGCATGAGTCCGAGTTGTTCCATGCCTATAAATGGCAGTAGTGTAGGAAGAGTTTGTTCTCGTCTCACTTAGCTTTTCTTGTGGAGATGGACTCTACCGATCCCCCGCCTTGGCAAGACGCTTTCCTCTTGGTTGTCGATCTCCTCGTTCGAAGAAGCTTTGGTGGTGAAGTCCTTCAGAAGACTGAGATGTGCCTGGGTTTGGATTTATTGCCAACCCACGCTCTGTCGAAGCGCCCGCACGTTGATTCGCTCGAACTATGCACGGTGTTTCTTTGCCGTAAGGAGTTCCTTTGTTCGATGTGTTCCATTGGTCCGACGATGCACGATGGTGAAGTCCTTCAGAAGACTGAGATGTGCCTGGGTTTAGATTTATTATCGTTCTACGCTCTGTCGAAGCGCCCGCACGTTGATTCGCTCGGACTATGCACGGTGTTCCTTTGCCGCAAGGAGTTCCTTCGTTCGACGTGTTCCATTGGTCCGATGATGCACGATGAAGTAATTTGCCTCAAGGAATTCCTTTTCCTCAGGGCGTTCCATTGCTCGGAAGAATGCAATATGAAGTGAATTCCTTTGCAGGTCCTTTGCCTCAAGGAAAGAGTCTTTCCAAGGTGGGGGATCCGTAGAGTGCATCTCCAGGATGAAGAAGGATGCCTTTGTACGGTGCTCTGCCTCTAGGAATTCCTTTGCCTCAGTGAGTTCCTTTGCTCGGACGATGCACGATGAAGTAATTTGCCTCAAGGTGTCATCCAACGGTTTCTATGCTCTGATGATGCACGATGAAGTGATTTGGCTCAAGAAATTCTTTTGCCTCAAAGCGTTCCATTGCTCTGACGATGCACGATGAACTGAATTCACTTTATTGTGCATCGTCAGAGCAATGGAACTCCTTGAGGCAAAGGAATTCCTTGAGGCAAATTACTTCATCGTGTTTTGTCAGTGCATAGGAACCTTTGGATGACTCCTTGAGGCAAATTACTTCATCGTGCATCATCAGAGCAAGAGCAAGATGAATTCCTTGAGGCACAGGAACAGAAGCAAAGGAATTCCTTGAGAGCAAAGGACCTTGCAAAGGAATTCCTTGAGGCAGAGCACCTTGCAAAGACATTATTCTTCATCCTGGAGATGCACTCTACCGATCCCCCACCTTGGCAAGACTCTTTCCTGTTGGTTACTGGAAGAGCCGCAGGGTTTGGGTTGATTGCCAACCCACACTCTGTCGAAGCGCTCGCACTTTGATTCGCTCTGACTATGCACGGAGTTTCTTTGTTCATGGAGTTCCATTGCTCTGACTATGTACGGAGTTCCTTTGTTCAGGGAGTTCCATTGCTCTGACGATGCACGATAAAGTAATTTGCCTCAAGAAATTCTTTTGCCTCAAGGAGTTCCATTGCTCTGCGATGCCCGTACGCAGCTCACATTCAACTTTTTTCTTGATAGTAGAATTTTATGTAGTAGTTCAGACTTTCATATGTAAATAAAAGTCAAACTTTTCATGGTTTTCACAATGTAAATGTAACTCAAAAATGATTTTATTATAAAAGATAGAGCAGAGCAGACATTATAAAAGACAGAAGTTCCTTGCCTATTACATAATTACGTTATTGTTTTATAATGTCATTGCTAGGTTGGTGGTGTTATATATTCTCTTGAAAGCAAATTCTTAGCCCAAACCAACCTCATCATTGTAGTCTTCTTAGCCCATACCAACCTCGTCATATTCTCATCAAGCTCATCTTCATTCTCCTTTTCAAACTAAAAGGAGAATAACATTCTCCGTTTCAAAAGACACGGAGAACGTCATTCTCCGTTTAAATAAAAACGGAGAATGAACATTTTAATGTGTTTTACCACTGGAAATGTTATTCTCCGTTTCAAGACAAACGGAGAATGTTATTATCCGTTCCGAAATAAACGGTGAATATAATCCTCAAACGATTTAATTTAAACGGGAAAGATATTCTCCGTTTCAAGTAAATGGAGAATGCCATTCTCCGTTCCAAATAAAACGGAGAATATAATCCGAAGGGGAAGATTCATTGGACTCTACCGATCCCCCGCCTTGGCAAGACTCTTTCCTGTTGGTTCACTTCAAATGACACGGAGAATAGAATTCTCCGTCTTATTCAACTTTTTCTTGGTTGTAGGATTTTATGTAGTAGTTCAGACTTTTATATGTAAATAAAAGTCAAACTTTTTGTGGTTTTGACAATGTAAATATAATTCAAAAATAATTTTATTATAAAAGCAGATCTTATAAAAGACAGAAGTTCCTTGCCCAATTACATCATAATTACATTATTGTTTTACAATGTCATTGCTTGGTTCCTGTTACATATTTGCTTGAAAGCAACTCCTTAGCCCATGCCAACCTCATCATTGTCATCTTCTGGTGAGTTTCATCGTCATGTCCTCCCGGTATTTCGAAGGGAGTAGTCGTCAACATATTCATATAATACGCCGAATACAAGAGGCAGTTGGGTGCCCGTTGTTGTGGGCAATTTGGAGAACAATTCAGCACTTTGCTCTCATACTACATCTTCGCCGGGCATCTCTTCCTCATCATATCAACTTTTCTCCTGACGATAGGCTCTAAGGTGTTCTTCATTAATTCTGCATCCACCTTGCACTTATCGTACGTGGTTTGCCTCAAGGAGTTGTAGTGTGTCTAGTCGTAGGAGATAAAGTTGAATGTGAACAGAGTATAGTGTTTGATGGATGAATTAAAGAGTGGGATGAATAGCAACTCTATGTCGTCCTCCAAACCCATGACGAAGTCTACTACATCTGTTTGGATGTCTTGAAGGGCGCCGGCTTTTGTGTCTGGTTCATTGGCACGTTCAACGATGGTCTGTTTTCCAAAAATAAAACACAATATCATGAGTAATTTTTTTCTGTCATTTTTCATCGGTGTACACATGAATATAGATTTTTCTATTTGAATTCTTACCAATGAGTGGGCCATCATGAATGCAGACCACTTATGTGATTGGGGCGCCGGCTTTGAACTAGACGGGGCACACCTTTTACAGCCTTGAATTTCTCTCAGCTTCCTTATTATTATGTCCAGTATGCCAGCCTCCATGTCGTCATAGTTGAGTATGTCTTGCATGTCTACTGCCGACAGCTGGACTGAAACTCCATTTTCATCCTCTTCCGGAAAAGATATGTATACAATATCACTGCACATAAATTTAGTTTAGATTAAATTAATAAAGATAGATTCTCATTACATAATTATAAAAAAAGTCTAGAAAAAACAAAAGAAAAAAAGGGTTCAGGATACATACTTTGGACACTTCTTTTTGGGAATTACGATGTCGATGTATTGCTTCTTCAGCTCTTCATCCACATATTTCCAAAGTAAGAGTTCATCGCATTCCCTTAGTATGACACGGTTCTTCTTTAATTCAGCCATTTTGGCGTCTCCTCCGGATTTCGGAGCGGCATTAATCTTCCGCTTTTTATTAGCCTCTCCAACTGTATTGCTTTTTATTAACCTCTTTCCCCCCCGATCCTCCTCTTCTTTTGGGTTCAGCAGCTGCTTCAATCTCCTGACGCTGCAATGCTAAAACCATGGCTTCGAGATCAACGATTTTCCCATCCTTTTCAGTGACTTCAATATTGAACGATTCAACTTTATTTGGAAGCTCCCTTTTCTCCTCAACGAGCCTTTCATTTGTTTCTCTGAGTTGCTCGATTGTTCGCACTGAAATAAAACAAACAACAATGAAATATATGATGTGAATCTAACACGGAGAATGACATTCTCCGTGTAATATAATACGGAGAATAGCATTCTCCGTTTGGAATTATACGGAGAATAACCTTCCCAGTATCGAAATGATAGAGAATAGCAATTATCCGTTTCAAATAACACGGAGAATGCTATTCTCCGTGTTATAATCCACGGAGAATAGCCATTCTCCTGGAAGATTACAAATAAGAAATTTGAAATAGAAAAGATTTTACATTGTGCATGTACATCTGCAATAAGAACAGAATTCTGCTTTCTCAAATCCTCCAGTTTATGCACAGAGCCCTCCATCACAACGTTGACTGCACGTTGTTGCACTTCTTCTGCCTCGAGCTCTTTCAGCTTTTCTTTGAGTATGGCATTCTCAAGGTTGGCTGCACGTAACTGCGCTCCTTGTGCCTCCATCTCTTTTAACTTTTCTTTGAGTTCTTTATTCTGCGCAAGAATATCAGAATGATGTCTTCTCAAATCCTTCAGTTCATGCACAGAGCCCTCCATCACAACGTTGACTGCACGTTGTTGCGCTTCTTCTGCCTCGAGCTCTTTCAGCTTTTCTTTCAGTATGGCATTCTCAAGGTTGGCAGCACGTAACTGCGCTCCTTATGCCTCCATCTCTTTTAACTTTTCTTTGAGTTCTTCATTCTGTGCAAGAATATCAGAATGATGTCTTCTCAAATCCTCCAATTCTTTTGTTGAGTCATCCATCACAGCGCCCATTTCATGATGCTGTGGTATCCGTTGTTCATCAAAATTATTCCCACCTGCTTCTTGGTGTTCTTTCTCTCCCTCTTTTTCAACTTCTTCTATAGGTGGCTCATCTTCTTTGTGCCCTTCTTCTTCCCCAACAGGTATAACCAGATCTTCCAATATCATCTTCGATCTCATTTTGTTGTGATATTCGGCCTTGAGGAAGTTTGAGATTTCGTACCCATTCCATGTAAAAAATCTTGGGTAATCATGAATTGGAGCGAACTTCCTTTCCACAAATTTACTATGTTCTGCAAACCAATAGAGGAAGTATATTGTGCAACATTCCAATTTGTGGAAAGCTATTGAGTAATCCCCCTGTTCAGTTTTGCTTCTACTCCTCTTTATGCTATCCATTACATATGCCAGGATTAACCTTGGCCAGCATATACTGTTGATGACGTCCACACTGTCTACCAAGGCCAAGAATCTGTACGGCAAATTTGAACCGCCAAACTTTGTGAAGAATACTGTTTGGCACAAGTGGAAGATTATTAGCTTGGCCAAATCATCTGGATTAACAGCATTATCTCCGCCACGAAGCCGTCGTAACAATTCAAAGAACTTGTCTTTCACTTCCTTATTCGTGACTTCTAAGTGTTTGCCCTTAGTATTAGCCAGCAATCTTGTGAAGTGATCTCTACACAGGCTCAATGATGCTGGTGGTGTGGGCTGCTGTTGTTTTTCCTTTATCAATCTTCTGTAAGAAACATCATCAACGCTTTCTTCATTCAGCGGTAGACCGAATATGACTGCCATATCGTCGACGCTTGGCGCAATTTTAACAGTGGTGCTCAATTCAAAGCACCCGACGCCATCTTCTTCTTCTGTGTAACTTGTAATTAAATTCTCAAGCCCTTCCGTTACCTTGGCCACTTCGGAGACGTGGACTCTGTTTTGGTAGAAAATCTCGACAAAATTCTAGAAACCGGTATTCTTTAAGGAACCAATAACTGGCTCAGGTAAACGGCCAACATCTTGATTGACCTCCTTCATAAGATTTAGCATTGGCTTGAAGGTAGAACGGAAAAGTCTTGAATCCTTATTCCTGACAGATTTTTTTCTACAAAACAAAAAAAACAAAAAATTAGGTCGAAGAATGGCCATTCTTATGGGTTTTAACACTGGGAACGGCATTCTCCGTGTAAACTAACACGGAGAATGTCATTCTCCGTTTCAAATGACACGGAGAGTGTCATTCTCCGTTTAAAATAAAACGGAGAATGAACATTCTAATGTGTTTTAACACTGGGAATGTTATTCTCCGTTTCAAGTTAGACGGAGAATTCCATTCTCCGTTCCAAATTAAACGGCGAATAGAATTTAACATTCAAATGCGTTTTATGACGGAGAATGTCATTTTTCTTGTAATATATACAGAATTTGCGAACATAAAATCAAAGTTATACCTTCTGTTTGCACTTCTTCTTGCACTTCTTTTTGTTTAGCAACTTTTTCCTTTTTTTTTTACTGAACTTTCTTAGAATAGGGTTTCGGTTGTTCTCCGTCTATCGCTTTTGGATTTTCTGTAACTGGTGCATCTTCTCTAATTGGTGATGCTGCCGGTGATGATTCTGCCGCTGATGCCGACATGGTGTGAAGATTGCGAATGGAAGGAAGGTTTGAAGATTTTGGAGGAGAATGACCTAGGTTTGAGTACAGAGTGGAGTATGGAAGAAGAGGAAGAATCGAAACGGTTTTCTTTTTTTTGTAATAAAAGGGTTCGGAGGTGTTTTGAATTAATTAGAAGGGCAAAAATGTCATTCGATGGAAGGGCAAAAGACTCCTTTCTGCTTAATTATATTAATTTGAAGGACAAAAATGATTCTGCTTAATCAAAAAGAATCGAAGCCGTTTGGCAAAAATGTCATTACAACTCAACAAAACAAATGAACATAATACATTAGGGGTTTCCATACATTAGATATAAAAGAAGAAGAAAAAAAATCATCGTCTTCCATATTCGATCATTTCAGATTGGACTTCTTTAGCTCTTCATTGTGCTCTGAAGTTGTAATCCATTCAGCAGCTTTGCGTCATTCCATTCCCGCAACAAACTGCATATAACAAACATAACATCAAAAATATTGCTCTAAAAGTGTAAGTTTTTGACGACATATTTTCAGACTTACATCGAGAGAACGGTAGTCTAGACTATATCGGTCTTTCATGAATGCAATTACAAAAATCCCACAATCAACAGAATTACCTTGGCGGGGAACATAAAAAGGACGTTTTATTGCAAAAGTAGAAAAGCTGAACCTAGCATCTCTCAACTTCAAAATCTCTTCTTCGAGAAAGATATCCAAATTTGAAAGCTACAATTACCAGAATACAATATGTATTAGTATACCGCGTATCTTGTACCCAATTCGTAAAAATTGATGAATATGAGCTTACTATTTCTTTTATGACTGTTTTGTTTTGAATCGGATCATCTTTAGATGCAAGTGAGTCCCAAATTTCAACAGTCCTTTTTTAACCAGAACTCTTGCAAGAGTATAGTGTCCGTCCAAATGAATGGGTATGTATATCTGAATCAGGATTAATTAGATAAAACAAATTAGTAAATTTTCAGAAAATTAGGATTAATATTTAAACAGAAATACATTAATACCTCGTTACAAGTGCTTAAAGATCCCATGTAATCCTGAAAATATTTGTACTTCTTCCATATTTGATGAAGCTTTTTGTCGGATGGAGGTAACGTTTCTTTCTACATACACATCAACTAATACATTACGAAGGACAAACAAACGAGAAAATTGTTAATGCATATGCATTGAAGAATAAAATGCTCACTCACCGATATCTTTATTGGTAAAAACCATACATTAGCTTTATTGGAGGTTCTTTTCCGTTCCTCCGCGGTGAGAAGAGCAGAGACAATGCCTACAATCTGAATAAATTATTAAAAATGTAAGCGATGGAATCGAAGTAAACATAGATGGCATCTAAGAAAAAATATACTCTCTATACATACCCCATTGCTAATTTTTGTTAAAGGAGCTAAGGTCTTCATCTCAAACCGAGACACATAGTTTTTGTTGCAAGATGATATTATTTCTCTAAGAAAAGAAACGAATAAATTAGGAGAAAACAACTGTTGGAATTAAATCAAAACTCATATTACTTACTCGTCAGGTCTATCATCGACAAAAATATAGTCGTAATAACTCGAAGAACCACTAGTACAATTGCTAGGCTTCGAGGTTGAACCCCTTGTTAAACTTTTCGATGGTGTGACCGGATGTAAATTTCCACGCATTTTTTTAGAAGAACTGCTAAAGTCAGTTTCTTCTGTAGGGGACAATGCGAGCATTCAGTCCAATGCTTTACTACGAGACTGTAGCTCCACGTCCTCCTCATCGGAAGAAGATTCAACGGAAACCACCTTCACATTATTAAATGCTCCAGATGAAGATGCCTTCTTCAAAGCTGGAGATTCTTCAATCTTCTCCAAACGCCGAGAGAAATTCATTTGTTCAATTTGTATTAAACCAAGCTTAGAATTGATTGATGCAACATCAGCTGAAATCGTCGACAGTTGTTGTTCAATCCTGCGCAACATACGCGGAATGAAGGTTTCATTTGGAGCTGGCAACCAATCTTCTACGTCTTCTATATTTTCCACCACACGAGTAGACATCTTGAGAACAAGAAAACTATTGTATTTCAGAAAACTATTCTATGTATTTCAGAATGAATAATAGTACTATGAAACAAGAAAACTATTGTATATATAGCAAGAGAGAAGTACAAAAAGTGAGGAAGATGGAAAGACAAATAAATTTCGCGACTAGCAAACAATCTACTAGCCGTTTGATTGAGGAGGGCTCGAGGAAGAATCTACTAGCCGTTTGATTGAGGAGGGCTCGAGGAAGATTCTACTAGCCGTTTGAAAAATACAAAAGGTTATCATGATCAAATTCAATTAAGGAACTCTATAAGAGGTTTAATTCCGTTTGATTGAGGAACTCGACGAAGTCCGTCGCGAACCGGAACTTCTTCTTTTTTCCTTCTTCATCTCCGTTTCTCCTTCCACCACCACAACCATGGCCTGTAGCTTTATAACAAAAATATTAAATTGTTAGATGAAACAAAAAAAACTAATTACGGAAAGATTACTAAATCAAAATCAAACAGAACACATATTCATAGAAAATATGAGATTAAAGATGAAAGTGTCACAGAAGCAACACCACAATTTTTACAACAACTAAGCAGACTCTGCTAAGCAATAACTAAAATTAGGGATTGTGTCCTTGGATTTAATTTACATAAAGAAGAGATTTGAGAGAACGAGCTTTTGTCGGCTTCCTAAATGTACCATTCTCCGTCCTAAATGTACCATTCTCCGTCCTAAATGTACTATTCGTCGTCGGTGTCCTCATCTAGATCGCCAACAGCGGTGGTGTCGTCCACATCGCCTACAGACCTGGACACACTGTGTCCTTAGGGATTGTGTCCTCCTTGGATTTAATTTACACAAAGAAGAGATTTGAGAGAACGAGCTTTTATCGGCTTCCTAAATGTACCATTCTCCGTCCTAAATGTACCATTCTCCGTCCTAAATGTACCATTCTCTGTCCTAAATGTACCATTCTCCGTCCTAAATGTACCATTCGTCGTCGGTGTCCTCATCTAGATCGCCAGCAGCGGTGGTGTCGTCTACATCGCCTACAGACCTGGACACACTGTGTCCTTAGGGATTGTGTCCTCCTTGGATTTAATTTACACAAAGAAGAGATTTGAGAGAACGAGCTTTTATCGGCTTCCTAAATGTACCATTCTTCGTCCTAAATGTACCATTTCGTCGTCGGTGTCACCATCTAGATCGCCAGCGGCGGTGGTATCGTCGTCTACATAGCCTACAGACCTGGACACACTGTGTCCTTCCTTTCCGGCCGACACACAATTATTGTTTTATATACGTAGTTGCACAAAATATTAAATTACCTGGACGAAAGAGAAAGTAAATATGAGGTCAAAAGTCAAAAACAGCATTAAATGATGTCTCCTGCATTATTTTATCTGAATTTAATCTGAACCGTTGGATTAACATCCAACGGTCCAGATTTCGGATGTATCGATACATCCAAAATGGATGGATGTATTGTAGAATTTTCCATATATATATATATATATATATATATATATATATATATATATATATATATATATATATATATATATATTTATTTTAAATGGATGTATTGTAGAATTTTCCATATATATATATATATATATATATATATATATATATATATATATATATATATATATATATATATATATATTTATTTTAAATGGATGTATTGTAGAATTTTCCATATATATATATATATATATATATATATATATATATATATATATATATATAAAATATATATATATATATATATATATATATATATATTAGCGTTAGAAGATTTTTTTTTTTTTTTTGAAATCCCACTCACACACACAACTGGGGGGCTCGAACCTTGCCGGCCCCTCCGGATGTCCGCTCTAATACCATTAGAAGATTCACTAGGACCTTATTAAAAAACAAAAATTCTAAGTTTACAATCCATTTACAATAGCATGCGTGGCAGTTGACAATTGGCTCCTCTCTCCCCTCCTATTCTCCACATCGGAAGAGAGGATCCAATTGACAACCGACACATATGCGGTGTATTGTAACCTATTTGATTGTAATCCTAGCATTGCTCATAAAAAAATGCTATTTGTTTTGCATATTCACATGGCCTTAGCGTGGACTCATAATATTGAATAAGTAAAACAAACCTAATCAAAATCATAAACAGCTGCTGCTTAGCAAACGAGCCTAAATTAGTCCAGTGTCTCAGTTTATATGATTTCAACCAACCCGAAATAGTAAAAATCGAATAAATCGAACTTCTAAAAATAAAAAATCAAAATTAGCTATAACCAAAAACGAACAAATAATAGATTCGGTTTATTTGGTTGGACTATATTTAATAGATCATAGCCAAAGTTGAAATTATGGTTAAATTATACAACAAAAAAAAAAATTATACACTTCCATTGTATTTCAAAATTGGGCTCAAAGTTAGACTAATTGTTAAATTACTAAAATTGGACTTTAAAACGTATACACATACTTGTTATTTTCAAAATATATACACATTTATAATCATAAAATATGCATAAAATTGAAAGTATTTACATAATTATACAAGTCTTATTCGTTTTTTGATTTTGGACTGAAACCGCAATTTAAAACCAAATATATTTTTTTAATATTTTTTAAAATCGAAATCAGACTAACTTTTTTGTACCAAAGTGAATCTCTTATTCGATACGTTCGGTTCTCGGCCCAACACCGAATAATGCTCATCCGTAGTTCAGGCCTATCACTCATCAATATGTGGACCAAGAATACCACCCCAAATCCGGATGTGCAATACACCTGACCCAGCAATCAGTGAGACAGATTCGGGAAACTCCAGGGGAGATCCAAGATTACCACAATTCCGAAAATGTTATCCTCTTCCCAAGTTATGCTAGGGGTTATTTTTGACAAAAATATTCAGAAAATCTTCAGGATTTCTTGACAAAAACATGTAATGCAAAAAAAATCAAGGATATCAAATGAACAAGATAACCTTCAGTCCTGGCACATCCGAACGTACACGGAATCTATACAACAACAGCAACAAAGTCTTTATCCCAAATTTTTGCCACATATACAATCACACGTCCTCAAAATCCGTCCCAATGATTTATGCATCTACCAAAATTACTTATCAAATATATTGACTACTCTATACAAATGCTCAGTCCATGATAGGATTTTGAAAGGAAACAATTGATAAGAGTGAATGGATCATGCCGGCTTTTCATAAGTGTTCTGTTCTCTGAACTCGGAGATCTTACTACGGATCATCTCTGCCACATGAGGTTGAACAAACATGTGGGTGCCGTCAAGTATGTGAACGATGAACCTCTGGGAAGCTGGCAGAGAGGCATTCATGTTGACGATGAACTGAGCCATGGGTACATCACTGCAAATGAACAGGTTCAAAAGCATAGAGAAGTGAACAGTAAGCGAACAATCCAATGCCAAAAGTAGTAGCTTCCAGCAAATGAACACTTACCAGGAAATGAAGAGACCTTTGATTGCATTGACCATCTTCTAGTATCAAGGGGAGGCTAAATACCTGTACACAAGACGGTGGAAAACATAACATGGCTGATGAATAGATTTGCTGAGCAAAAGGGAAAGGGAAATGGAAATGAAGTGCAAGAACTAGATATTCTTAGCCGATCTCAACCACTATTATGTTCCGACTGCTACAATTCAATGTTAATATATTATCAAGGCATTCAATCTTTTTTACTTGTTTGTTAAGTGGGTAAGAAAACAGTACAGCAGGATCCAAGTACCCTGGTCTCCAACTTTTTTTTTACTCCCACCATAATTGGAATGAATAATCCACTTCCCCGTGGGATTGAACCCACCTAGCTAGGATGCGCTATATCTCCACCTACTGACCACTAGAGCCACGGGGCTTTGACAACCAATATTATTAGTGTAGATAATGTTCTCATTGGGTAGGTTAATCCTTTCATAGAAACAACAGAAAGCATAGTTCAGTTAAGAAAAGAAAAAAAAAAAAAGGAATAGTTTGATATAGATGTAATGCCCATTTTGGGTTTCCTAAGGCATGAAGAAAAACTAAATATTCATGATTCATCTTTCACTTTGCATGACATTCATATACCAGAAGCTAACGTGGCAAAATGAAACAGAGCTTCTAAAAAATGGAAAAAAGAAAATAAAAAAGCATCCACACAGTGCCGAGGAGGGTCAAGATGTACACGGCTTTACCCCCGTATATATGGAGAGGTGGTTTCTGTGACTCAAACATGCATCCTTCATGACGCATGCAACAAGCCTTGCCTCAGGCCAGGTGATGTCTGGCGCAACGTCACTAAATAGCTTCTGAAGAAAGGAAACAGTGAAGAAAAGAACCCAAATTTCAATGAGGCTACCAATAATGATAAGCTTAATTAAATTCTCTTTCCACTTTAGAGAATGGTCCATCATGTTGGGACCTCGAAGATTACTTGCTAGCAAACAGTTTATCCATTAAACCGCCTTTAATCTGTTCTATAGCAGATGAAGACCTTTGATTATGGCCGACATTTCTGACCCTTGAATACGGATTGGACTCTTGGACAATCAAGAAACATGTCCAATATGAGAATGCCAAGATGCGTGAGTAGCATTACACTAAAAACAGGATAAGAAACATGTCCAAAAGGTTAACCTAGCTGAAATGAGAAAGCCAAAATGTGTGAGTGGCATTACACTATAAATAGGATAAGAAATGAGTGTATTTGAGAAGTTAAGAGGTGACACCAATTGGGGACAAGATAAGAAAAAATTGTTTTAGGTGGTTTGAACATGTTCAACTTAGACCAATAGATGCACCGTTGAAGTCCTAAGGAGGAGTGATACGACACGAGATGAAGGACCCACTGAAAGCCTAGGACTAGGGGTAGCCCTAAACAAACATTGATGAAGTTATCAAGAAGGATATGGTTTTTGTTAGTGTTACAGAGGGGACATGGCCCTTAACAAAGATGGAAGAAAGGATTCAAACAACTAACCCAAAAAAGTTGGGCAAATGTTTTGTTGTTGTATATACTAAGGAGGAGTGATACGACACTAGATGAAGGACCCACTGAAAGCCTAGGACTAGGGGTAACCCTAAACAAACATGGATGAAGTTGTCAAGAAGGATATGGTTTTTGTTAGTGTTACAGAGGACATGGCCCTTAACAAAGATGGAAGAAAGGATTCAAACAACTAACCCAAAAAAGTTGGGCAAATGTTTTGTTGTTGTATATACTATATGTGTCTTAATTTCTACCATCCTACTCCCTCCGGCTAGCAAGATTGTACTAATATTTCAAATTCTCCTATACTACTCTCCGGCCTCCTAGAATCCATAGTTACCTGGAAAATGGTATGTCGTGGGTCTTGGTACGGGTTCGGGTTCGGGAATGGAGTATGCTACTTGTCTTTATTTTTGGTACAAAGGAGGTAGGGTGAGTTGGTTTGCCAATTTGGTTCACAATACGCTTTAAAGTACTAATTAATGGGTCGATAGTAGTTGCTTGTTCCAATTTGACTTAGTAATTGTGTCATAAAACCTTATATGCAACATAAAAAAAATTCAAAACTTGTTAGTTTACTTCATTCAATAAGATCATTACTTCATTCAATAAGATCACTGAGATGTAAAAACTTGACCTTCTTAGTCAAACATCAACTAGAATGCAACACTTCAAAATAAAACAATATAATGGTACAATGGTGACAAATCAAGACATGTAAATAAACCACAACCTAACATAAAATGATAAACGACTCACCTTCATACAGAATAACAAAACATCATAAAATTTCATAAGCTCATTCTCTTCTGTGGATGAAAACTTGCAAATAGAAAATCATACTAAGTGGCTCATGAGCAATGAAGAATTAACATTATGAACTATGAAGTCAAATTTCATAAGGATGTGTAGCTATGGAACCCCAATTGACAATAAATCTCATTTTTTACAGCTTTATTTGCATTAAAACTTTATTTGCATTAAAATAATCTCCTGCAAAAGCAAGTTTATAGTGAGATTTCAATGATTGATTCGGCTATCAGGATCGATTATCATAACAATCCCGATCGGAAATGTGCTCCGAACCAGAACTGAGGTTCGTACCAGAACGTGATTCGATGGGGTTCAGGTGCACACGATAACTATGCTAGAATCATTTAAGGCCTCAATAAAGAGGAACCAGTCTATGTCGTCCTATGTTACATTGACACGTCCTATATGTTACATTGACACACCTATATACAGTTTCCGTGCCCGTACTTAGTCCAATACGGATTGGGGTCAGAAAAATAGCTGGACATGAATGCCAAATCCATGCCGCGTCTGAACAGGATCACACTGATCGGTGGTGGCACAACTCCATTAGGAAGAAGAAGAAGAAAAGTAGATCAAAAAAGAAATATTTAACAAATACTTACCTATTGCTTGCAACGTGCTGGAAACAGAGAGTAGGAAATTCTAGTTTGGTAGAGAGGAAGGGAAAGTATAGAGTTTTTGGTGGCTGCTATTGTTCAAAGTTCAGGTCGGAAAAGATGATCTCTATATATTATATATCTATGATTATAATGAGGCCGGAAAACAGCTCAAAAGTGAGCCATATAAGCCGTATGTATATCATCATTTTTTAATTTAATTTTTTTAATTATTTAAAAAATAATAATGAATAAATTTAAATTTGTTATAAATAACGTGGGGAATCGAACTCAATCAACCAAGAAGAATACCTCCCACCTTAACCACATGAGTTAGAAGAGGTGTTTGTCTATAATTAGATAATATTATTTTACGTGCAACGCACGTGCATTTACTAGTATCAATAACTGGGCCGGGGCAGGGCCTATACTGCATCTTTATGTACAACTAATATAATTTAGCCTCCTAAGAAAGTTTAATATGTACGTGTGGGTTGTCTTAATAATATTAGCTCCACTTGGCTCAAACAATATCTAAATCCATACTATCACAACACACACAGGGGTGTCATCCCCGCCTACACTGTGTCTTTACCTATAACTAATAGAATTTAGCCTCCCAAGAATGTTTAATATATACATGTGGGTTGTCTTAATAATATCAGCTCCACTTGGCTCAAATAACTAAAAAACCCATATTATCAGGGTAAGTGCAAAAAAAAAAAAAAACCTCTTAGATTTGCGTTTTTGCAATTAAAGACCCATGGGTCTAAAAAACCCTCAAATTTTACATTTGGTGTGGGGGCTTGGGTGGGGTGGGGGGTGCAACAACGGCGGCAGCGGCCAGCGCTGGTGGGGAGGGTCATTTTTGGTATATTTTTTTAAAAAAAAAGTCACTAAGGCTCATTTCTATTGGCTAGTAGACGGCAAGAGTCTTTCTAATCAAGTCAACTATTGCAGAAGGATTTAATTGCTATATTTGTCTAACGAGTCTTATTTTGCTAACGAGGCAAATATGAGAGATTTTTTGCACTTTACCCACCTTAACAGTCACATTTTACATTACGATGGTTCATTCTTCAATTAGCAAGACAAGCAATGTTTAATTGACTCCAGAAACCAACACTAGTTTTAATTTTAAATCCATATGGTTGAGATTTATGTTCGCAAACCACACATATCTTGTGTTTGTGAAAACACCAGTACCAATACTAGCAGGTTTACACTTGAAACCTTGATTAATTCCAAAAGACAAAATTGTTAAGGTTCAAAATTGGCCCAAAGAAAAGAAGAGACAAAGAAAGAGAGAAGAAGCAAAGTTAGGAAGAAGAGTACTAGCTTAGAACTTGGGAAAGCATACCACTTAGGCAATTGTCATTTAAAGGATAAATGCATCACTGCAACAATTAAAGAAGTCTCATAAATCTTCATTTAGTTTTATGCTGAGTCATACAACAACAACAAGGTCTTTATACCATTTTTTGTGTGGCTGTATGTTTCAATCCTCTTCCCTTTAACCAATGTTAATGGTTACCTCATCTGTCTAACATTAGCAAATAATGTGTCCTTTACAATTTTGGTCCAAGTTTCATTTAAGTCCAGCCCGAGACCCCCAATTCTGGGGACATCCTATCAATCCTCCTAAACATTGCATATGTTGGTCTCTATAAATTTATTGCTCTCATCTTATCCTCAACTGGCACCATCTCCAACATTATATAAATGTATCCATCCTTTATATTTCATTGTCGATCATCCACATTATCATTCCCATTTCAGTTACAGCTCATCCATATTATCATTCTCATTTCAGTGCCAACGCGGGGGAGAATGGGGGCGTGCAGCGCGGATCGGGACGCGGCCAGCGCTAGGGAGGAGGGGAGTGTGCCAGCACGGGGGAGGAGAGGGGGCGTGCCAACGCTGGGGAGGAGGGGGGCAACAGGACCATCAGCAGCAGCTTTCAACGCTTATGGGGAAGGAAGAGGGTCATTTTTGGTTTTTTTTTTTTTTTTTTAAAGTCGCTAACGCTCATTTCTAACTGCTAGTAGACGACATGGGTCTTTTTAATCAATTCAACTATTTCGGGAGGGTTTATTGCTATATTTGTCTAACGACTCGTATTTTGCTAACGAGACAAATCTAAGGAGAGGTTTTTTGCACTTTACCCATATCGCACATGAGTGTCATCCACGCCTATATTGCATCTTTATGTACAATTAATAGAATTTTGCCTCCTAAAAATGTTTAATATATACGTGTGGGTTGTCATAATAATATTAGCTCCACTTGGCTTGAACAATTTAAAAATCCATATTATCACAACACACACAGGGGTGTCATCCCCGCCTATATTGCATCTTACAACTACTAGAATTTAGCCTCCTAAGAATGTTTAATATATATGTGTGGGTTGTCTTAATAATATTAGCTCCACTTGGCTCAAATAATTTAAAATTCCAAATTATTACAACACGCACAAGGGTGTCATCCCCGTATATATTGCAATTAATAGAATTTAGCCTCCTAAGAATGTTTAGTATATAGTTATAAACGTGTGGGTTGTCTTAATAATATTAGCTCCACTTGGCTTAAATAATAATAAAAAAATCCATATTATCACAACACACACAGGGGTTTTATCCCCGGATACATATACTTTCCGTTTCCATATTTGTGCAACATAGGAGTAGTCCATGTCTTGACTCTTACAAAAAGTTTCCTGGTCAGACCAACAACTAAAGAGATTGCAGAAAGTTAAAATTCATAATCTTACTTCAGTTTACCTCTAGAGTCCAAATTTCTTTAAATTAAACCCTACTATGAAATTTCTCACTTGGACTGTCATGGATAATGACTGATTCACTCAAATCATACTATGTTCCCACCAGATAACAATCACTGAATCAAACTTATCCAGCCAATCTAGGCAACTGAATGAAACTTCATCGACATATTTTGGAGGAATTTGTATATTGAGAAATAAACAACAGCCCCCTATCTCAGTTTCTTTTAGTCAGTTGTATCTTCTTCCATTATGCTTTGTAGTTTGTACCTTCAAACATACAAAGACAAAGCCAATTTAGGCACCATAATCTACATCCACTTGATCAACCAAATTGGTGCTATACATTATACACTAATATTCCATACCCTGGACAAAAGCCCAAAGCATTTTATTTGCCCTGATAGTACTAGCTTAGAAGTTGGAACATAGGGAAGCAGGAGATTGAGTGGACCACTTGGGCAACTGTCACTTGCAAGAAAAAATGCATCATTGAATTAAGGGAGTCTCATAAACCTTCATTTAATTTAATGCTGATGAGTCGTACAACAACAAAGTTTTATGGTGTTGAGTCATACAACAATACCAAAGTCTTTCTCAAGGTAGTCAAAGGTGCAAGGCACACTCGATGTACAAAGGGTCCATATTGCCCGAGACGCAAGGTGCACTTAAGGCGCACGTGAGAGAAAAGCGAGGCAACGAAACTAAAAAATAATAAAATACACATAAATAAATAAATAAATTAGCAATGTAAGAAATAAAATCAAATAACATATTAAAATAAACAAAAACATGTTAAAATATAATCAAGTGAACTAACATAGTAGAGGTAGCAGCCAACATAACTAAGAAGAATTTGTATTCTCTAACAAGAAGTAACAAAATGAAAGAAAAACAAATTGTAAAATAAAAGCAGAACCAATAGAACAATCATTCATCTTTCATCAAATCATCATCACGATCATTACCACTAATACTTCCATCAGAATCATTTTCTGTCAGGTGAGCCCATAGCCCAAATATAGAGTAAATATAGAAGGCGCGCCTTTACTTGTTGCGCGCCTTGCTGCGAGGCGCGTCCGGAGAAGGTGCGTCGCCTAGTGACATGCGAGGCGCAGCTGGTGCGCCTTGGGCGCGCCCCGATTACATTCGTCTTTGTAACAATTTTTGCGGTCGGATGTTTCAGTCATTTTCTTTTATTCAACCTTCTTAAGGGCCATGTCCTATGTGTAACATTAACAAATATTATATCCTTCTTTACAGTTTTGATCCAATTTTCATATGTCCAGTCCCAGGTCCCTCCAGTTTTAGGGACATCTTAAGTAATAAAATCCTCCTAAATATTGCATCTATTGGTTTTTTTTAAATCGTTCTCTATCTGATCCTCAATTGGCACCACTTACACCATCGTATAAATGCATTCTTTCCTTATAGTTTATTGTCACTCATCCATATTACCATCCTAATTTCATTTATGCTCACTTGTAGGAATTGTTTCTTAATCCAGTACATAGATCAATACGGGGTCTTTTAGCCATCTTAAACACTTTTTACTCTCAACTTTTACTATCACAAATACTTCAATCGTCCTGCATAATTATATGCATAATTCTATCAACATATTTCTCAATCTCTGCATCAAGATAAATGATTGTAAATACTAAAAACTATCTCTTAGGTATCTTTTGGTTATCAATATGGGTTACTCCCTGATTCTTTTTTTTTCTAGCATCTACATTTCATACTCCATTTTTCCTACTAAATTTAAGTCTTTAAGATTCCAAGTTTCTATCTGCAATCTATTTTAGAAGTTAACCCTTCTTTACTCCCGTGCACTAACATAATAACATTATACACTATGGAACCTCATCCATGATGTGTCTAGTACCTAATGATTTCATCTATAACTAGTTCGAAGAAGTACTCACTATGTTGATCCATGATATAGGCTAATGGAGATGAAAAAATGTAACATCTCTACTAATTATTGTCACGCCCCAGAACCAGAATACTGGAGAGCGGGGGCAGACATAGCCAGCTACGTATAATGAAATGGAATCCACGTCACTATACGGTCACGGCTGTCTAGATATATGAGGGTTTAACTACAATCCATCAGTCTCCTATGGTCAAGATCAAACCTATTGTCTCAATCACAAGCAAGTAGTAGCAGTCACAAGATATTAGAACATCAATATACAATAGTAAGGCGTCCCATACATTACATATTGGATGATCATGAAGCTAGTCGTACAAAATGTCAGGACTAGCAAGAGTTTTAGTCAATACATGATCAACCCTAGGATTTGTCAATCATGTTACAGCCCGTAGGCAGACAGTAAATAAAGGTGCAATACGAGCTAACATGTGCTCGCCGGCTAAACGCCTCAAAAGAATAATTTTACAAATAGAGTGGGAGGACAAAAGAAACCCACTCGTTGCCCTGGTTACGCCTGGTGGTCACCATCGGGCTGGAAGACAGGTGGATCCTCTGGTGCTGCTCCGATATCTGGCCACACAAAACCAGCTGGGTCAGACCCCAGAAAGAGCAAGTGCCACAAAGGAGGCTTCACTTAGGAACTAAAACCGGCATATCACAATAGAATATTAGAGATAATAAATAAAGAACTGATAATAATAGAGATAACAACAGTAAACTGAGTACGAGGAAACTATTCAAGTAGCCAGGTCACAACCCTTAAACCAAACAAGGACCGGGGTTGCAGCCCTTCACCTGAATAGAAACCCGTCTCAAATACTATTGGTACAGTAAAGACAATAAACGAAGAGAGGACACAGAACTGCTCCGGGAGCCAGGTTACAACCCTTAAACCAAACAAGGACCGGGGTTGTAACCCTTCGCCTGAACAGAACTGGACCCCTGATCTTTATTGCTAAGGCCAGCATAATTAATCATGGTATTATGGTAAGGTAAAACATGACGAGCATGGCATGGGATTGCATTAAGACAATAAACGAAGAGAGGACACAGAACTGCTCCGGGAGCCAGGTTACAACCCTTAAACCAAACAAGGACCGGGGTTGTAACCCTTCGCCTGAACAGAACTGGACCCCCGATCGTTATTGTTAAGGCAAGTATCAATAATCATGTCATGTCACAATCTTGCACAGGATCAGGATAAGACTAAGATGGAATAAACTACATCCAATCAACCACGGCCAATCAAGAGTACGGCTTGATACTTTTAACTAACTAGGGTTATCACAAGCCTAGTTACTAGCAAGATGCAATGAGATTATCCCAACAGCCACAAGCCCTGCAGACCATCCGGTTATCCAGGTCGAATGTCTATTTAGGAAGAATGCAACACATGACTGTGTGCTGGAAATGTGCCCTACTCGTCGGTAGGCTACAAGTCCACTGAATGCGCCCAGATAACGGGATTGCCTGTAGCTGGGAATCTCTTCATGACTACTGAATCATTCTAGTTAATTAGCCTTAGTCAATTTCAGTAGGTACCCCTGACCGTGGTACTCAGGGGTCCCCATCCTAAACATGATGCAAGACAGTACTAGTTATTTGTACAAACACAATCGCCCACGGTGTCCAAGTCTTTCATACTTGTCATGTCAGGCTAGCTGTCGTAACAGCATGCCGAGATATATCATGCCAGTTTACTTGTCAAGAGTGCGCCACAGCGGACCACTATCGTGTTCTATTCTTACAATATTATGAATGAGAGAAACTTGCATAAAAATAACTAGAGACATATTCTTGCTGCTAAGGAAAAGATCTACAACTTCTACGTTGGAAGTTGGGAGAAATTCGAGCAATAATTCAGTCAATTATGACATATAACAGTTAGTAATAGTCAAAATATGCATTATGCGGCCTATTCTGCGACATGCATGCAACTGCGACACCATATGCGCCTACTGCGACATGCGCCTTAATGCGGCTCATGCGCGACATGATATGCGCCTATCGTGACATGCGCCTCATGTGGCTCAACTGCGACATGATATGCGCCTACCGCGACATGCGCCTCATTGTAACATGCGCCTACTGCGACGTGCGCCTTCTGCGACATGATATGCGGCTACTGCGACATGCGCTTCATTGCAACATGCGCCTTCTACGACATGATATGCGGCTACTGCGACATGCGCTTCATTGCAACATGCGCCTACTGCGACATGCGCCTTCTGCGACATGATATGCGGCTACTGCGACATTCGCTTCATTGCAACATGCGCCTACTGTGACATGCGCCTTCTGCGACATGATATGCGGCTACTGCGACATGCGCTTCATTGCAACATGCGCCTACTGCGACATGCGCCTTCTGCGACATGCTGTTCATGCTGCAGATGAACATAGAAATGACCAGAAATTGTTTTGGCCATAACTTCCTCATCCGAAGTCGAAATCAAGCGAAACGAAAGCCAAAACTGCATGAAATTGAATTCTCTACAACATAGAAACACTAGTTTTCGAAAATAACCAAGTTTTAGAGATCAAAACCAAGAAAAAAATCGAAAGTTTACAAACTTAGATCTACAAGAATCCATCCATCAAATCCAAAAATGTCAAGTTCTAAAGAGGCTTAGAATCAAGTAAGGAAGAGAATGGAACAATAAAACTTGAGATCCATCATGAAGCAAGTTTGTACTTGCCTAGCTCTCTTTCCTGGTAGGTGGAAGAGTAAATGGTGGAGAAGAAGAAGTGAAGGAGAAGAATAAATGAAGAGAGAGAGTTAGATGGAAATATAAATGAGGGTGGTGGTGGTAGGTGGGGGTTTTCTTTTGGTTCATGATGAACCCACAAGCAAACCAAACCAAGCTAAGCCGAACCAAGCTAAGCCATAACCAATGACATGCCAAAATAACCATGCAGGAAAATACGCAATACGAGTCAAGAATACGTACACGTATACCAAGATACGTAATACGAACTATAGGCATTACAACTCTACCCACCTTAAAAGAATTCCGTCCTCGGAATTTAATCAAGAGGCTAGAATTGCAAGAACAAGCTATACTAATCGTAAGCTATAACAAGCAGTCTATCATGCAGTCATTTATTCAAGCAAGGAATTGAAAGCATAAGGCATAAGGAAGACATTATACCTTACGAGTCAAACAGGTCGGGATATCGCGATCGGATATCATCCTCACGCTCCCACGTCGACTCACCCAAAGAGTGATGACCCCAAGCAACTCGGACTAACTTGATAGTCTTGTTCTTGAGTGTCTTCTCTCTTCGGTCCAATATAGACACGGGCCTCTCCTCATACGAAAGGTTGGTACCAACAACCAATTTCGAATGATCCAGGATGTGGCTCGGGTCCGGGATATACCGTCGCAGTTGGGATACATGGAATACGTCATGCACCTCACGTAGCGACGGTGGAAGAGCGAGACGATAGGATACATCTCCTACTCGCTCCAGAATGTCGAACGGCCCTATATACCTAGGACTAAGCTTTCCCCGCACGCCGAAACGAATGACGCCACGGGTAGGCGAGATCCTAAGGAATACATAGTCGCCGACAGAAAATTCAAGGGGTCGCCGATGAGAATCGGCCCAATGACGCTGGCGATCTTGGGCAACTCGAAGATGATCTCTGCTCTTCTGACCACTTCAACGGTCTGAGCAATCATTTTCGGACCAAGCATCTGCCTCTCTCCAATATCGTCCCAGGCTAGCGGGGATCGACACTTCCTACCATACAGTGCCTCGAACGGTGTCATCTGGATACTGGCCTGGAAACTGTTGTTGTACGAGAACTCCACCAGGTGCACGTGATCTTCCCACGAACCACCGAAGTCGAGTGTACATGACCGCAACATATCTTCAAGAGTCTGGATCGTATGCTCCGACTGGCCATCTGTCTGCGGGTGATAAGCTGAACTAAACTGGAGGTGAGTTCCCAAACTTTCTTGCAAGCTACGCCAAAAGTGCGACGTAAATCTTGAATCTCTGTCTGAAGTGATACTGACTGGTACACCGTGCAACCTGACAATCTGCCGGAGATACATCTCCGCTAGCTGAGCCGTCGACTGACCAACTCTGAACGGGAGAAAGTGAGCCACCTTCGTGAGCCTGTCTATGACAACCCAAATAGCGTCTCTGCCAGCCGGGGATCTAGGCAATCCAGTCACAAAATCCATGGTTATATGCTCCCATTTCCACTCGGGAATCGGCAATGGTTGAAGTAGTCCAGCTGGTCTCTGATGTTCAGCCTTAACTTGTTGGCAGACTAAACAACGAGAGACAAACCGGACTATCTCCCTCTTCATGCCATTCCACCAAAAGTGCTGGCGGATATCACGGTACATCTTCGTACCACCGGGATGAATGGAATACTGCGAACTGTGGGACTCTGCCATGATCTCCTGTCTGATATCTCCACTGGGTACACAAAGACGCTTACCATGTCGAAGTGTACCGTCTTCATGAATGCATAACTCTGGTCTTCGTCCTGCCTCACACTCTGCTCTGAGTCGCTGAAGCTTGGAATCTGCTGACTGCGCCATCCGGATCCTCTCGACTATAGTGGACTGAACTTGCATGCTGGCCATCAATGCCACACTGGAAGGGAGGACAACTTCTATACCCATCTTCTGAAGATCGGCTAACAGTTCTGGTTGTGCTGTCAGGAAATAAACTCCTGCCCTCCTGCTCAATGCATCTGCAACAACGTTGGCCTTCCCTGGGTGATACTGCAGGTTGACATCATAATCCACAAGCAGCTCCAGCCATCTCCTCTGACGCATGTTGAGATCCTTCTGGGTGAAAACATACTTCAGGCTCTTGTGGTCGGTGAAAATTTCTACCCTATCTCCGTATAGGTAGTGCCTCCACAACTTAAGTGCAAACACTACTGCTGCCAGCTCCAAGTCATGGGTTGGGTAATTTCTCTCATGATCACGAAGTTGCCGTGACGCATAAGCTATTACCTTCCCATGCTGCATCAGAACACATCCTAAACCTCTGCCCGAAGCATCACAATACACTGAGAATCCTCCAGTTCCATCTGGAAGCGTGAGAATAGGAGCCGTCATCAAGCCTCGCTTCAACCTCTCAAAAGAATCCTGGCATTCTGCTGTCCAAGCAAACTGCACATCCTTGCGGGTCAACTGGGTCAAAGGCGCTGAAATTCGAGCAAAGTCTGAAACAAATCGCCGGTAGTAACCGGCCAATCCAAGAAAACTACGGACTTCTGCCACTGTGCTAGGTACTGGCCATGTTTCAATGGCCACGATCTTCTGGGGATCCACTTCAACTCCTCCTCGGGTGATGATATGACCCAAGTATGAAATGCGATCGAGCCAGAACTCGCATTTACTGAACTTGGCATACAACTGGTGCTCTCTGAGAATATGAAGAACAACTCTAAGGTGCTGCTCATGCTCCGCTTCACTCTTACTGTAGACCAGGACGTCATCTAGGAACACAATCACGAACTGATCCAAATAAGGCATGAAGATGCGATTCATGAGGTCCATGAATACAGCCGGCGCATTGGTTGCTCCAAATGGCATCACAAGGAACTCCCAATGCCCATACCTAGATCTGAAAGCTGTCTTCGGGATGTCCTGCTCTCTGACTCTGATCTGATGGTACCCTGATCGCAAGTCGATCTTCGAGAACACTGCTGTCCCTTGGAGTTGATCAAACAAGTCATCTATCCTCGGGAGAGGGTATCTGTTCTTGATTGTCACTGAGTTCAAGGTACGATAGTCAACACACAATCTGGACGTACCATCCTTCTTTTTTACAAGAAGCATCGGGGCTCCCCAAGGTGATCCACTAGCACGAATGAATCCCTTGGTTCTGAGTTCTTCAATCATCTTGTACAATATCTCTAGCTCTGACGGCGCCATCCTGTAGACTCTCTCTGACACTGGGGCTGTTCCGGAAATCAAGTCGATGGTAAACTCGATCTCTCGCTCTGGCGGCATCCCTGGAAGCTCTTCTGGGAAAACATCCGGAAACTCTTCGACTATCCGAGGTAACTGCACTGCTGCTACTGCCATCCGCAATAATGGAGGAGAAGGTTCAACTTCGCCTCGGGAGAAAGAAAACTCTGGCTCGCCTGGAATGCTAAAAATAACCCTGCCAATGTGGCAGTCTATCCTAGCATACTGGTCCCTCAACCAATCCATCCCTAAGACCACATCATAATCGGCCATCGGAAACTCTATCAATCTAGCGGGGAATTCTCTACCGCTAACTACGACCCGACACGAGAAAAATACTCTATCTACTCCCACAAGTCCGTTACCAGTAAGTATATTGAGCCTTACTGATAATGACTCGGGCTCCAGTCCTACCCGTGTCGCAAATCGTGCAGACATAAATGAATGCGAGGCACCAGAATCAAATAATACTGAAGCTGGAAAGGTGTTGACGAGAATAGTACCTGCTACCACCTCACCTGGTGCTATTCCTTCTTCTCCCATGGTTAAGCCAGCACTTGACCATGTCCTCTGGGTGCGGGTCCCCTCTGCTGAAAATTCCTCTGCCTGCTCTGGATCAGGGCTTGGGCTTGGGCATACTGTTGCGGTCTCTGCTGCTGGAATGCCTGGGCCTGCGTCGGCAATGGCCTCGGGAACGGGTACTGCAGCTGCTGCTGCTGGACTGGTGCTGGTCCTCTAACTGAAGGACTAGAGAAAGCGGATGAACTCCCCCTGTTCGGACAGTTCCCAACCCTGTGGTCCGGGGCACCACAAACCAAGCACAAACCCTGTGCTCTACGACACTCTGACACCACATGTCCTGGCTTCCCGCAGTGTGAACATCCCACTGCGGAAGACTGCTTCTGCTTCTGCGGCTGAAGGTGCGTCGGGGTGGAATGCTGAACCGACGTCACTGAGGCCGCCCGCCTCGGAGCTCCAATGGTCAAAGCCCTGGCTGCCGAGGCTGGTGCTGAAGACTGATTCATCTGGCCGTGAGATCGCTTCCGACCTCCGGTCCTATCCACGATCCTCTGGGAGGTGTACTCATGCCTCCGGGCTGCTCTCAACACTGCATCAAAAGTCTGATGCTCAAACTGCTCCACCGCCAATAAAATCTCTAGGTGGAGCCCCTGCTGGAACTGCTGGGCTCTATCGAACTCGGTCGCCACCAAGGTGGGAGCAAACCGACTAAGCCTGGAGAACTCGGCCGCATATCCATCGACCGTCCTGCCCATCTGCCTCAGATTGGTGAACCTCGTCTGTAGATCATACCGAGCTACAGCATCAAAATATTTGGTCTGGAATCTCTCCCTGAATACTGCCCATGAAATAGGGGCCACTAATCCATCGGCCTGCGCTGCCCACCAGCTGCGGACAAGATCTAGTAACTGCAGGCGCACTACGGCCACCTTCTCATTCTCTGGAGTCCTGGCTGCTTCTAGAATCACCTCTGTGTCCTGAAGCCAAGCATCTGCAGCGATTGCATCTTCACTGCCATCGAAGAAGGGAGGGTTCAAGCGCTTGAAGCTGTTGACCGCGCTATTACCCTGATGACCTCCTCTGGTCAAAGCATCTGCCACCGCCTGGTGTAAGGCATCTCCGCGACGATCCTGGGAAGCTAATAGGGACCTGATGAGACCCGCCAAAGTGCCATCATCAGGCTCTGCAAGCTGGACGGGCTGAATTGGGGGTTCTCCTTCAGTAGGCATAACTCTGGAGGCTACTCCTGAATGCTGGGCTTGATCTCCAGGGTGCTGCTGGTCCGCTGGAGGTGCTCCGCCTTGCTGATCGGCAGGCCCAGGAACAATACCGCTGAAGAAGACGACATAGGGAACAATAAGAAAGGACCAGGACAGATCAACGATACAAGCATGTGATCAAGTCAAGATTTTCAGGGATCAAGAGGATACGAGTAGAGATCAAGGGCGAGTACTGATTGAGACATCTATTCGGTAAACCCTCACATATCTTGAATTACAAGACCTGCATGGGCCACCACTAAAACCATGTCACGCCCCAGAACCAGAATACTGGAGAGCGGGGGCAGACATAGCCAGCTACGTATAATGAAATGGAATCCACGTCACTATACGGTCACGGCTGTCTAGATATATGAGGGTTTAACTACAATCCATCAGTCTCCTATGGTCAAGATCAAACCTATTGTCTCAATCACAAGCAAGTAGTAGCAGTCACAAGATATTAGAGCATCAATATACAATAGTAAGGCGTCCCATACATTACATATTGGATGATCATGAAGCTAGTCGTACAAAATGTCAGGACTAGCAAGAGTTTTAGTCAATACATGATCAACCCTAGGATTTGTCAATCATGTTACAGCCCGTAGGCAGACAGTAAATAAAGGTGTAATACGAGCTAACATGTGCTCGCCGGCTAAACGTCTCAAAAGAATAATTTTACAAATAGAGTGGGAGGACAAAAGAAACCCACTCGTTGCCCTGGTTACGCCTGGTGGTCACCATCGGGCTGGAAGACAGGTGGATCCTCTGGTGCTGCTCCGATATCTGGCCACACAAAACCAGCTGGGTCAGACCCCAGAAAGAGCAAGTGCCACAAAGGAGGCTTCACTTAGGAACTAAAACCGGCATATCACAATAGAATATTAGAGATAATAAATAAAGAACTGATAATAATAGAGATAACAACAGTAAACTGAGTACGAGGAAACTATTCAAGTAGCCAGGTCACAACCCTTAAACCAAACAAGGACCGGGGTTGCAGCCCTTCACCTGAATAGAAACCCGTCTCAAATACTATTGGTAAAGTAAAGACAATAAACGAAGAGAGGACACAGAACTGCTCCGGGAGCCAGGTTACAACCCTTAAACCAAACAAGGACCGGGATTGTAACCCTTTGCCTGAACAGAACTGGACCCCTGATCTTTATTGCTAAGGCCAGCATAATTAATTATGGTATTATAGTAAGGTAAAACATGACGAGCATGGCATGGGATTGCATTAAGACAATAAACGAAGAGAGGACACAGAACTGCTCCGGGAGCCAGGTTACAACCCTTAAACCAAACAAGGACCGGGGTTGTAACCCTTCGCCTGAACAGAACTGGACCCCCGATCGTTATTGTTAAGACAAGTATCAATAATCATGTCATGTCACAATCTTGCACAGGATCAGGATAAGACTAAGATGGAATAAACTACATCCAATCAACCACGGCCAATCAAGAGTACGGCTTGATACTTTTAACTAACTAGGGTTATCACAAGCCTAGTTACTAGCAAGATGCAATGAAATTATCCCAACAGCCACAAGCCCTGCAGACCATCCGGTTATCCAGGTCGAATGTCTATTTAGGAAGAATGCAACACATGACTGTGTGCTGGAAATGTGTCCTACTCGTCGGTAGGCTACAAGTCCACTGAATGCGCCCAGATAACGGGATTGCCTGTAGCTGGGAATCTCTTTATGACTACTGAATCATTCCAGTTAATTAGCCTTAGTCAATTTCAGTAGGTACCCCTGACCGTGGTACTCAGGGGTCCCCATCCTAAACATGATGCAAGACAGTACTAGTTATTTGTACAAACACAATCGTCCACGGTGTCCAAGTCTTTCATACTTGTCATGTCAGGCTAGCTGTCGTAACAGCATGCCGAGATATATTATGCCAGTTTACTTGTCAAGAGTGCGCCACAGCAGGCCACTATCGTGTCCTATTCTTACAATATTATGAATGAGAGAAACTTGCATAAAAATAACTAGAGACATATTCTTGCTGCTAAGGAAAAGATCTACAACTTCCACGTTGGGAGTTGGGAGAAATTCGAGCAATAATTCAGTCAATTATGACATATAACAGTTAGTAATAGTCAAAATATGCATTATGCGGCCTATTCTGCGACATGCATGCAACTGCGACACCATATGCGCCTACTGCGACATGCGCCTTAATGCGGCTCATGCGCGACATGATATGCGCCTATCGCGACATGCGCCTCATGTGGCTCAACTGCGACATGATATGCGCCTACCGCGACATGCGTCTCATTGCAACATGCGCCTACTGCGACATGCGCCTTCTGCGACATGATATGCGGCTACTGCGACATGCGCTTCATTGCAACATGCGCCTACTGCGACATGCGCCTTCTACGACATGATATGCGGCTACTGCGACATGCGCCTTCTGCGACATGATATGCGGCTACTGCAACATGCGCTTCATTGCAACATGCGCCTACTGCGACATGCGCCTTCTGCGACATGATATGCGGCTACTGCGACATGCGCTTCATTGCAACATGCGCCTACTGCGACATGCGCCTTCTGCGACATGATATGCGGCTACTGCGACATGCGCTTCATTGCAACATGCGCCTACTGCGACATGCGCCTTCTGCGACATGCTGTTCATGCTGCAGATGAACATAGAAATGACCAGAAATTGTTTTGGCCATAACTTCCTCATCCGAAGTCGAAATCAAGCGAAACGAAAGCCAAAACTGCATGAAATTGAATTCTCTACAACATAGAAACACTAGTTTTCGAAAATAACCAAGTTTTAGAGATCAAAACCAAGAAAAAAACCGAAAGTTTACAAACTTAGATCTACAAGAATCCATCCATCAAATCCAAAAATGTCAAGTTCTAAAGAGGTTTAGAATCAAGTAAGGAAGAGAATGGAACAATAAAACTTGAGATCCATCATGAAGCAAGTTTGCACTTGCCCAGCTCTCTTTCCTGGTAGGTGGAAGAGTAAATGGTGGAGAAGAAGAAGTGAAGGAGAAGAATAAATGAAGAGAGAGAGTTAGATGGAAATATAAATGAGGGTGGTGGTGGTAGGTGGGGGTTTTCTTTTGGTTCATGATGAACCCACAAGCAAACCAAACCAAGCTAAGCCGAACCAAGCTAAGCCATAACCAATGACATGCCAAAATAATCATGCAGAAAAATACGCAATACGAGTCAAGAATACGTACACGTATACCAAGATACGTAATACGAACTATAGGCATTACAATTATCTGCACAATATTAGTAACTCCATATATATATATATATATATATATATATATATATATATATATAAACTCCATACGCGTCTCAAAACCACAGATATTATGCTCTAAGAACCAAGTGTGAAAATTAATATATTAAATTAGTATTGCTTCTTTTTCTAAGAGCGAAGAAGGTCTCAACAAAAGCAGGGAATATGTTGCTTGTGTAGGTGATTTTAACAAGAGAGAATATTATTTGTAAGAAGATGTTTATCCTTATGCATCTTGCACGAAGCGGGAAGAAAGGTGGATATGAATTATGAATCCCAAACTCCAATAGTTGTTCCAAGCTTTTTATAGTAGTAATCTTGCAAAAACATCACGCGTATATCAGTCAAGTGAAAGTATGGAGACAAAGGGTTATCTAGCATTCCTAACTCAAAAATCATTCTGCACTTTAACTCTAGAGTCCAAACTTCCTAAATTGAACCTTACTCTCGAAATTCTCACTTGATATAGGTTAGTTGATAGCTGAGCACTCAGATTCACCCTTTGCCTCGATTTCTCCTACAATTAACTCCGTGAACAAAACTTTGCTAAAACCGATCTAAACAAGCAAAAACTTCTTCAACGAATCTTAGCTCACTTTGTATCTTCTTCAAATCTACATGTTTTATTTCCTTATTCATACACCATATTCAGATGAAGCCAAAATGACCGGAAAATGAAGCATATCATGATGCAATAATTGTTTAAAGGGCTACTTAAGGTCAGTGTTCTAAAAGGCGCTTTTAGGCGGCGCCTAGGCGGTGGGCGGGCACCCACCGTCCAAAATTCTGCCGAAGGCGGCTCTTAGGCGGTGGGGGGTGAAAAGCGGTTCCAGGCGACCGCCTAGGCGGATCCAGGCGGCCGCCTATGAGCAGGCGCTCGGGGAAGAAGGCGGCCGCCTGGATTAGTTTGAAAATAAAAATTAAGTGAAGAAACCCGTACACGTTAAACATACCTAAATAGCAAAGTCAAGAAGAGCAGCAGCAGCTCGAGGAAAATAAGAAGAAGAAGAAGCGGCAGCAACAGCAGCTCCAGGTAAGCTTCTTCTTCTTTATCTTCTTCTCCTTCTCCTTCTCCTTCTCCTTCTCGCTACTTCTTCTCTTCTTCTTCTTTTTCTTTCCCAACAAGCTTCTCACGTGAAGTGAAGTAACAGCAGCCCATTCTTCTCACTTTAAGTGAGTTGACTGGAAGAAGAAGAAGAACAAAAAAAACGTGAAATGAAGTGCACAATAACATTTTGTGTGGACAGAAAAAATGTGTGGACAGAAAAAAAAAATGTGTGCACAGTAACATTTAGTGAGTGAAATTTGTGTGTGCACACTGCACAGTAACATTTAGTGGACAGAAAAAATGTCTGAAATTTGTGTGTGCACAGTAACATTTAGTGAGTGAAATTTGTGTGTGCACAGTAACATTTGTGAAATTTGTCTAACGTGAGTCTGGAAAAAATGTCTAATTTGTGTGCACAGTGACATTTTAGCACAGTAAAAATGTCTAATTTGCGTGCACAATGACATTTTAGCACAGTAAAACAATTCTCTATATACTGCTTGCTTTTGAATTTGGGGTATAATTTTTTACTTAAGCATATTTTTAATTCCTATATTTTTTTACTATGCGGCGACCGCCTAATATTAGAAGGCCGCCTAGGCGGCCTAGGCGCTAGGCGGTGGGTGGCCGGTGGCCGCCCGCCTACCGCCTAGCGCCTTTTACAACCTTGCTTAAGGTACACACCTATGTTGTACGGACATGAATATGACCATAGTTTTAAAAAACGAAAGGCGCACCAAGGCACTCCTGGAGCCTGAGGCGCTAGGCGCAAGGCTCAAGGCGCGCCTTTTGAAAGCTAGGCGCACTTTTTTCTTTATATGTAAAAAATATCTACATTTAAAAACTTAGCTACATAGAAGTCCAAATTCCTTGAAAATATCACTAATTATAGGCACAAAATTATTCTTTATATATATATATATATATATAACAATCTAAAAGCCCATTAGATATAAATAACCCAAACTATATACATATAATATACAAACCACATATATATAAGCCTTTAAATATAGAAGTACATTCTAATTTAGAAAATAATCTAAAACTCACAATAATATTAATGACAATAATTTCTATACTTTCCAATAAAGCCCATAAACTATATAACATGTATATAGAAGGTTGGAATATATATATATATATATATATATATATATATATATATAAGTAACTTTACGCCTAGGCGCACCTTGTTGAGCGCCTGGAGCCTGCGCCTTTCTACACTAGGCGCGCACTTTTTTAAGGTGGTGCGCCTGGCTTGTTCCTAGGCGCTGTCCCTGCGCATCGCTGCGCCTTGCGCCTAGGCGCGCTTTTTAATTCAATGAATATGACACGACACAACATGGTTATGGCATCACGGATGACACATTTTGGCATGTCTTGGTGAACTTTGGAGTGTCTATGTCGTGCTCAATAGGAATGAGACAATGCAACAGGGATTCATCACCATTTTTTGGAGAGCCCATGCCTCCTAGGTACATATTACTGTATGATTCTTGCCAAAGAAATATAATCTCGCATACATGACGACACGTGTAGCTTTTAATCCTTAGATGCATTAAGACACATAACTAAGGTTGCAATTGTTTACTAACAATAATAACCAACAACATTAAAAAAGTGACGCCTATCCTTATATATGTTGCAGGGACATGAAACGGCAGGACACTGATATGAAAACATTGACACGGAGACGACATTGATTCTGGTGTGCCCTATTGTATTTTGATGTGCATGTGTCATGTCCGATATGTATTCTTGTCGCCTAGATCCTTGTGCACCTTGAACTAAAGCGACTAAAGGCAAACCCCAAAATATCCCTAAGCATGGACAATCGACTTTCATGTAAAATCAAATGCTTCAGCTGTCCTCATATTAGTCTAATGTACCATAAAAGTCACATTTTACATTATGGTGGATCATTCTTCAATTAGCAAGACAAACAATGCTTAATTGACTCCACAAACCAACACTGGTTTTAATTTTTAAATCCATATGGTTGAGATTTCTGTTCTGAAACCACACATATCTTGTATTTGTGAAAACACCAGTACCAATACTAGCAGGTTTACACTTGAGACCTTGATTAATTCCGAAAGACTGAGATTGTAAAGGTTCAAAATCGGCCCAAAGAAAAGAAGAGAAATAGAAAGAGAGAAGAAGCGAAGTTAGGAGGAAAAGTACTAACTTGGAACATAGGAAAGCATACCACTTGAGCAATTGTCATTTAAAGGATAAAGGCATCACTGCAACAATTAAAGAAGTCTCATAAATCTTCATTTAGTTTTATGCTGTTGAGTCATACAACAACAAGGTCTTTATACCAATTTTTTGTGGCCAGTTGTTTCAATTCTCTTCCATTTAACCAACGTTAAGGGTGTTAAGGGTTACGTCCTCTGTCTAACATTAGCAAATAATCTATACTTCTTTACAATTTTGATCCAAGTTTCATTTAAGTCCAGCCCCAGACCCCCAATTCTAGGCACATCCTATCAATCCTCCTAAACATTGCATTTGTTGGTCTCTGTAAATTTATTTCTCTCATCTTATCCTCAACTGGCACCATCTCCAACTTCATATAAATGTATCTGTTCTTTATATTTCATTGTCGCTCATCCATATTATATTCTCATTTCAGTTGCAGCTCACTTTAGGATTAGTTTATTAATCATCCAGTACCTCAATTCATATGGACTCTACTAGCCATCTTATAGAATTTTCCTCTCAACTTTTACGATCGCAAATACTTAAAGAATTCAACTTTAATTCTATGAACATATTTCTCCATCTCTGCATCACGATGAATATTCGTAAATAGTGAAAAATATCTCAGGTACCTTTTGGTTATCAATATGTTTTGGTTATCAATACGGATTACTCCCTAATTCCATTTTGACTAGCAGCTGTGTTTCACATACTCCGTTTTCCCTACTAATTTTAATGTTTTAGATTCCAAAGTTTTTAACTGCAATAAAAGTTAATGCTTCTCTACTCCCATCCTCTAACATAATAACAATACACAATAGCGAACGTCATCCAGGATGTCTCTAGTACTGAGTTATTTCATCCATAACTACTAACTAGTGTGAACAACTACAAACTTAATGTTGATATGATGTACGCGGATGGCAAGCAAAAATGGAACATCTCCACTAAAGGTTCACAAAATAGCCATAACTCCATCATATGCCGTGTCAATGAATTACATTTTCTTCTAATTGTAGTTGTCTGAAAACATCAGATGTTATGATCTAAGAACCAAGTCACAAACGAATATATTAACTTAGTATTGCTTTTGGTCTAAGAGTTAACACAGTCTATTGAAAAACAGGTAAAATATCGCTTGTGTACATTTAACAAGTGACAACAACATTCTAAGAAGATGTCTATGCTTATGCATCTTGAACTAAGTGGGAAGAAAGGTGGAGACAAATTATGAATCCCAAACTTCAATAATTATGCAAAGATTTTCATAGTAATCTTGCAAAAAGCATCATGCACATATGAGTAAAATAAAACTAAAGGGAGACAAAAGGGCCATCTAAAGTTCCTAACTCAGAAAATCTTCCTGCAGTTTAACTCTAGAGTCCAAACATCCTAAATATAAACCATAATCCTCACTTGATAGATTTTAGTCGATGGCTGGAGCACTCAGCTTCACCATTTCCTTCAGTCCTCCTATACTACAACCATTGAACAAAACTTCGCTAAACTCAATCTAAACAGCTGAAAAGTTTCTTACCGTATCTTAGATCACTTTGTATCTTCTCTAAGGGTGAGTTTGGTTTGACCGAAAGTGAAGGAAAATGAAAGTGTCTCTTATAGAAACATGATTTCATTTAGATATGATCATTTTTTTTCCTTTCTCTCACCTTCTTAGTGACCAAACACAGCCTAAGAGCCAGGTGGAAGGTTTGATATATGATTTCTATTTTAACCCATAGGTTGAAACATTTCCCAGACCTCAACTTGTATTTTATTATTCATACACTTAGGTGAAGCCGAAACATGAGAAAATTAAACATACCAGAATGCAGTAACTTATTTTTAACGGCTACATAAGGTACAAATGTTGTACGGACATGAATACAGCACACCCATTACAAGTATGTGACCCAGACATAACACATATTTTGGCATGTCCTGGTGTACTTTGAAGTGTATGTCATTCCAACAGGAATGACACTACGCAACACGGACTCCACACCAAATTTTGACGGTCCATGCAGATACATCCTAATGTATGATTCCTGACAAAGAAATAGAATCTCCCATACATGACAACATGACTCGTAGATGCATCAAGACACACATAAGTCATGCACTAGTTGTTTACTAACAATAATCAACAACATTACCAAAGCGACTCCTATCCTTAAATACGTCACACGGACACGAATATGGCAAGACACGATAACAAGGTTCTAACGCCGGTAGGTGGGTACGCGGCGGAGAGGTCTGCTTGCCGCCTAGACCACCTAGGCACTGCTTAGACGCTTGGTATATTTTGGACATTTTTTTACTATCTTACCTTTTTTGCATATTATGCATATTTTAAGAGTGTTTTATGCATAACTAAGTTATAGAACAAAAATTTATGAAGTTTCAGTCTTGCAAAAATGAACCATAGGTCCATAATGTTTGCAAAATTGTTTTGCTAAAACATCTTAGTCAGGTATTGCTCTGCCTAGGCACCCGCCTACGCAGCCAAAACTCCGTTGGACGCCTACTCCACAGCCAACGGAGAAAGCAGAGTAGCCGTAAAGCGCCTAGGCGGCTGCCTCGATTGCACGATATTAGAACATCGACACGGATACGACATTGATCTTTCCGTGCCCTATTGTATTTTGGAGTGTATGTGTCGTATCCAATACATATCCGTGTCTCCTAGATCCTTACGCATCTTGAACTAAAATGGGGTAGAGGCAAACTCCCGAAACATTGCAAAGTGGTGGAATTGGATTCTCCGTCTATCCTCATATTAGCCAAATGTACCGTATGAATCGCATTATATATATTACACTACGGTGGGTCATTCTTCCATCAGTAAAATGAGCAATGGTCTATTGGCATCATAATCCCACAGAAACACACTGATTTCGAAAGCACACACATCCTGTGTTTGTGAAAATGCCACTGTGAATACCGGCAGGTTTCCACTGGAAACCTTGATAAATTCCGAATAAAAAACTGACTGTTGAGAAGGCTCAAGATTGGTCAAATGCTATCACGAGAAATAGAAAGAGAAAGCAAAATTAGAAAGAAGAGGACTTACGTAAACTTCGAGGAGATCGTAACCCTAGTTTTCTCCTCCTCTCTCTCAAACGAAAGAGAGGTCTCTACTGCATAATACCAAGTCTAAAATTCTAGGAACGTCACTGGGTGGTCGGGATCGGGTCGGGTTTATGTAATTTCCAGCCCAACCCAATAAGCCTTTCAGGTACAGTATAGATACTCGGGTTAGGAATATTTTATCAAAGGGCTAATTAGAGTTTAGACCCTGAATTTTATATCATCTTACACTTTAGATCCTAACATGTCCAAAGTTTAGGTCCTAAATTTTTCAATCTTTTCCATTATACCCTTCCTCCCAATGCATGAGATTATTTTTTTAAATATAAAATGGAGGGTATAATGGAAAAGATTGAAAAATCCAGGGCCTAAACTTTCTAATTGGACATATTAGGACCTAAAGTCTAAGCTGGTATAAAATCCAGGATCTAAACTCTAATTAGCCATTTATCAAATGCCACCATTTAAAATATATGAACTAACATATATTCCACTTTTTAAAAAAATACCAAATGTCTCCATTCTTTGTAGAAAAGTAAAAAAAAAAAAAAAATTGAAATAGTGGAGGTATATCTTAGAATTTTAATTGTTCCATACAAAGAATGGGGGCATTTGATTTGATTTTTTTTTTCAAAGTGGGGGCATATAATAGTTTTTATATTTTAAATGGGATTATTTGCTAAAATATCCCTAAATTTTATTCTTTTTCGTCTCGTCCTGAGTAAATTTTTAGTTAGTGAGTATTTTATCATTGTCCTTTATATATTTGAATGCAAGTTTAGTATTGATTGACTAAGGTTATGATTTTTTAGATCCAAGGAACATACATTCAAATGATTTTTCACGTTATTTTTTTTTCATTCGATCTACTGTGACAATTATACACTTTTTTCACAATACTTGCAACTAATTTTTAGTAGAACTTCTATATAATGTTGTTATTCACCACCCAATATGTTTAGGTGATACTATTACATATGACATGGCGGTGATGTGGCACTGACGTGGCAATGATTTTGATGTTAGAAAATATTGATCACAAATGAGAGATTTTATGATAGAATTCAAAATAAAATCAGAATATCACAAATAAAAAATAGAAAAAATATGTTATTTGTAACACTAGAATTATTGCCATATCTACACTACATCAGCGCCACCTTTTAGTGATATAGAATCGATCACAAACGAGAAATTTCATAATAGAATTCAAAAATCAAATTAGAATATCGAAATTGAGAAATTTAAAATATAAAGTTTTTATAATATTAAAATTGTCGTCATGTCAACGTCACATCATCGTTATGTTATGTCATGGATAATGGTATCATCCAAAAAATAAAATAAGCAATTAATAGCATTTATGAGCTACTAGTCTTTTATCTTTATTATGAAACATATTAATGTACTGTACATGTCTAATCTCCTAACGAAAATGATTATATCTCAAGGTGTGACTTGGGCCGAGTGGCCTGGCCCGGTCAAAACTGGTCTGGGCCGACCCGGGCCCGGTCAACGACCCAGACCGACCTGCCCCCCTAACCCAGAGGGTCCGGGCTGGGTTCCAGCTTCGGACCCGCAAGCCCGGACCGCCCGCTCTATAGTGACCCGTCCCTACATCGTGTCATGTTCTCGTCAACAGGGTGCGCGATAAAAAAAACACTGTCGTTATCGACTTGGTCGGAACCGATTGATCGGGATCGATTGAATCGATTGAAAGGGAACAATTGAATTAAGATCGTTTCCTCGTTATGGAATGACTTCTTCGGAATGAAGTCTCATATTCAGCGGGTTGCGCCTCGAGGATCGACTCTGCGACTGAGTCGGGATAGACCTCCCGTTGCTCTGCTTTTTATGTTGCACTTGCTTCTTTGGCTTTGGTTTTCTGAATGCATTTTTGGAATATTTTCGATGGTTTTTATGGCTTTCGTTTTTCGAACTTCATATTTCATATCGAACTCATTGAATATGACAGTGTTCTGATCGGTTGCTTATACGATTTCAGGTAATCGCGTAGGTGCCATCTAAGCGCAATCAGTCAATCTCTCGCCTCAATCAAACAATCAAGGTGAGTGGCTGACCCTTCTTCCTTTCGACCCTATTATTCTCCAATCAATCGATAAAAATGTTAGTCGAAAATGCAAGGTCACAAATGCTTACTTTCAATGAACTGTTGCACGATTTCTCATGTACACTCGCTATAGAACTAATATGCCATGAAACTTTTACATGCCTGCAATATTATTCATGATATAGAACTGTGTCAAACAAAAGATAGACTCATTGATTAAATGATGCCACGACAAGGCAGAATACGATGAAAATGGTTAAGTTCTCAAAATGTAAAACATGCTTGGGTAACTAGTTTAGTCTAGCACGATCATAGACAACTTGTGCGCAAGGTAAAGTTTCTTCGAACGGCACCCCGGGGCCACGGGACCGATTAGGCCTAGGGGAAACACGGTATAGCTGTGTTGGATACTAGCACAAGTTATTCGGGGACTTTCAACGGGCCTCGCTACTTGCGTTGAAAGAGTCTCGTCTAACAAAGTTATAAGTCCAGGATGACTTGTGGTGGCAGTGACCTTCACATATACATTTACACACATTATGCTAGTAAATGATAACAATTGACATGGAAGAACATGGTAAGTCTTACACTGCAACGATACGCTCTGCCGTGGGTAAGTTCTAGCTAGTTTACGTTATTATGCCTATCATATGCTTGTCTGCAATTCACTAAGATGGCTAAAAAGATCACAAATCAAGTCATATAATTTCTTGAACAAAATAAGAGCATGGAACTTAATTTGCCACGCACCAGTACAAGTGTAATGTACTGATCCTCGCTCTCCTCAGGTATCCTGAGCCAAGAAGGACGTGACATTTAAACTCAAGGCGACGCAAGTTCATTTGAAGCCTCATCCGTGTATTGAAGGCTTGTTTTAATCCTTTTGAAGACTCCACAAATTTAGTCCAAGACAGATGACTCGTCTCCCCACGATAGCAGATCTTCTGAAATATTTTGCTTGTAAATGGGGATATAATGTATAGAACGACTATCTCATCAGTGTTCATTTTGTAATCGAGTCATGTTGTAAGCCCGCGCGGTAACGATTGAAATAGAGCCTTGTAAATGATGTCTATTATCAATGAAATAAAAATTCCTTTTGTCTCAAATGTGTTGTTCAATTTCTCTGTGTACTCTATTAGATGTTGTGTTTCGGATAACCTTATGACTATGCCTTGTGCGAGCGCAACTTAGGTTCGTACGACATCACGTCCGAGGGACGACTATCGATTCTTCAGAATCGAGGTGTGACATAATGGTATCAAAGTACGACTTTACATCCTTGGGCTTTTCGTCTCGAGTCTCAAATCCTTGACCTCGTGACGATGAGATAAGTTGTTCCAGACAGTGAGTCCATAATATTTTGAGACTAATGTGTGTTGTCTTCATATTTTAGAAGTTATGAAACCCGCGGTCGAGAACGAACAAAGTACTTCGAGTGGCTCGAGCAGCTCGTGGGCCGGAATTTCTAAAAAATGCTATCGAGAGGATGCTGCACATGATGGAGGCATAGGAAAAATAATCCAAAACCGATATCGATAAACGGAGGTGCGACATGCCCAATTCGAAGCTCGCTTCGATGCACAATCGAAGATGCAACAAAAGCAACTTGATACTCTGCAATAGATTATCCAGACGATTGTGGCCAACAGAAACTCTGCAAGTACGCCTGCTGTCACCGAGTATACGGCCCGACCCATCGAAGTTGACCCAGAGGACCCCGCGTCCTGACCTGCAGCACCGAAAAGTTATAACTTTGAAGTGTCAGAGTTCAAAAAAGCGTGCCGCACTTCCTTCAGCGGTACCTAAGGCCCTTCTATGGCAATCGACTGGTTGGAAGAGCTGGAAGACCACTTCGAGCTTCTCGGCATTGAAGAATCCAAGCAAGTCGCCTGCGCATAACTTTAACTACATTTGAACGCGCACGACTAGTGGGACATGCACAAACGAGTACCTTCCCTCGATCGTTCGTTAAGAAAAGGAAAATGAATTCATACAATTAAGGCAAGGGAGCAGAACAGTGCAACAATATGCGACGAAGTTCAACAAATTATCCAAATTTGCTGGTATATTTTTACATACAGAGGAGTGTTGTGTGCGACGATTCGAATTGGGTCTGTGGCCCTCTATCTCTGCTCATGTGTCGATGCCGGAATACAGGACCACGGGCGATGCTCTGAATCATGCTCTTCGCCTTGAGTGCCAGTATCCTCCCATCGCTGCCAACGTTGTGCACCATTCAAATCACAAACGTCCTACCTATACGGGAGGCAACAACAATGCTGCAAAGCATCTAAACAATGGCGGCAACAAAGGGCATAACTCGTTACCTTATTGCACCAAATGGTGATAACCCTTGGTAGGGACAGTGAAACCATGACATGTAGGGACCATAACCAAGCATGTTTGATAACTAATGAATAATTTCTTTTTAATAGAATTGTATATTGGTACGATTTTAACTTTGGGTTTCTTAGACCATGAATGAAATGACGAGGGTTGTGACCATAGATAGAATTATGATGGGTAGATTATACCTACTTAGGCAAGAGCGAAGCGCAAGCGATAACTCTATTCTTTCGAACCTTGGGGTAATTCCTTTATGTGGTTGTCTTTAAATTTCAAGGACCAAATTTTCTGAGGTAGATTTGTAAACCCTTGAACCCTCAATATGTATTTCCTAATAAATTACAATTTCTTAATTCGGTCAAGTTGCAATTAAGTTATGGATGGAGGAGGGCTTATGTAAATGTATTGGTAGAAAAAAAAGTTGTTTGCAAAACCCTATTTAATAAGGGGAGTTTGTGCAAGTAGGTCAATCCAAATCTTGTTCTAAAAAAGGGAACGATCTCTCTTTTCATATTCGAACCCATATCTAAATAAATTTAAATCTCTACAATGTTAATTCAGTTTGAATTCACCTTATCTCTTTCCATAGGGTTGATATGTATATAATGGGAAGTAGCAGCCGACCCCCTCCTTCCCATCTATCAAACCACTATTCTTTCCAACTCCAGAGCATATCGAGGGGAAAGCTTCAATTTGATCGAGGAAAAGTCGAAACCTGTATTCGACTCTAAGAGGTAATTTTCCCCTACCTTAAACTCTATAAATTCTTGTCGTTAATAAAAAAGTTTGCAGAATCGATAGGTATTTGGTTAAAATCCTAGGAGGAGTTATATGTCTGGTTAGGATAATCCAATGACAGTAACGTTAAGGACATATATTGTCACGACCCGCACCCAGTGTAAGGGCACGAGAAGTGGGTACGTCCAGCCTACGCCGCAATATCGACGGTAGAATGCTAGGTCATAATATCTAGCAATAACCATACCTGTACAATAATATATACTCCAAAAGGAGGACAATATAAAGTTACAACTCAATCACAACATCTAAGGTGGAATAAAGAGAATAGATGTAAAGATAAGATGAAAGAATAATCTCCAACCAGCTACAAATGAGAGTAATATCTGAATATACAATCATCACTAATATCCAGAACTGAAAGTACATGAAATAAGACAACTAATGAGAAACTAGTATAGAGATCTAATCTAGACAATAGACAAGTCTTCAGCAACTGTAGGATCCTCCTGAGGGTCCAAGTCACCAGTGTCATCTAAGCCTGTGCCATAATATGTAGGACAGAACTCCTCCTCATCACCTGTAATATTTTTAACAGTCCAATCAGGACGAGAACGAGCACAATACATCTCACGCAGTTCATATCTTGCCAGAAAATATAAAGCATATGATAGGTTAAGATACATGAAACGTTGTAAGAAATAAGCATGAAAGAAAGAGAGAAAACTGATAAACAAGTCTATCTATATATGATAATAAAGAACTGTAAGTGACTATGTGATTTAGAGTACAAGATAGACATGTGAACGGCTTGATTTGCTCATGATTACACTAAAGAGTTTGTACATGATTACACTACTTTGGAATTGTTCCCATGACTATTTCTACTCCCCCATACCCCAATCAATACACAAGGATCTATACAGGTTATGTTATTGTACATGATAGTTTATACATGAAGCTCATGAGATCATGAGAGTACATAAGAACACATGAGTATACATGAATAATAAGAGTCCACAAAATACATGTACATATATATATATATATATATATATATATATATATATATATATATATATATATATATATATTTATATATATATATATATATATATATATATATATATATATATAGGGAACAATGTATGTAATTCGAACAATATATATGAAAGCTATATATATATATATATAACTTAACCCATAAATCAGACTTTCAGAAATCTGAAAATCGACCAATCATCAAACCCCAACATCAATTTCAGAACTGAGAATGAAACACAGCTTCACATGAATATATTATATAACCATATATATATATATATATATATATATATATATATATATATATATATATATATATATATATATATATATATATATATATATATATATATATATATGTAAACATTTGATACAATATCTCTATATATATTAAATATTAACATATGCCTCTATACACTAATCTCAGAAACTGGAAACCCAACAATACATGAGATTAAACATTCTCTCAAACATTCAGAATCCATTCGAACTCACTGTTCAGCAAACATCAAAAAATATATATATACTCAAACCCGATTTTCAATTGTCAATCACCAACTCATCTCAAAATAAAACAATTTCAATCTAACTTGAAATGAAAACAATGTGAACTTGAAATCAACTACATCTAAACATCAAATACCTTTTCGAAACAGTAAATCCCATCGTCAAATTCGAATTTAAAATCCAATTCAAAACTGTCAAAAACTGAGAATGAACTCGTTGATATTGATACATTCAATTCGAAACAAATTAAAGAAGTAAACTCAAATCAAATAGGAATACATGTGCACAGACATAGGGACATATCCCACGTGTCCAGTAGTGTCCTTACGTGTCCAAAAATTAGGACACACAGTTTCAAAACAGACAAAAGGGTAAGTATCAGTAATCGGCCAAACGAACTCCTCGTCCGTGCGTGTCAAGTCGATTTGGACTCGACACCGAGCTCGAGACGAGTCAAGCTCGTGCACAGTCCTAGAGGGGGTCTAGGACTAGTGATGTGTCACTCTGCACAGTACCCACACGTGTCGTATCGAGTGATTCGAATGCGTATCAGACGCGATTTCTCGCGTGCGCACAGTACGGCTGAAATCAGTGTGCGTGAGATTTCTCGAGATCCACTCGATAAAATCTCACGAAACTTGATCAGCCCTATGTCAGTCATGTGCCCTACGTGTCCACCAATTTTGGGGTCACGATGTGTCATATCGTGTCCGCTACAGTGCCCAAGTAGCAGGACACGCGCACGGCTCGCGTACGAGCGGGTTCGTGCCCAATTTGGACACGGACACAGCACAAATTTTTCCCCAGTGCGACACAACCTATAAGCAATGTATAGATCTACATTCCTATCCAAAAAGATTTCAAAATTTCAAATAAAAACCCCTTTGGGGCATTTCATCAAACACGTTCACAAAGACACTGACACGTGTCCGATACGGACACCAAACCACTATCAATTCCTACAAAACTCATCCTACAGCTAGGGGACACCTAGACGGATGCATCTACGGGAAAAATTCATGAAATTAAAGGGTTTTTGGAGAGATTACCTATTGAGGTGAATTTTCTATAGAAAGCTCCAAAAGTGAAGATCCTCCTTGCGTCTCCGAAACTCCGATGCTCTTCAAATCTTAGTTTTCTCACCATCAACAATTCATATGCACATATCAGAACCCAATGCAAGAGACTAGGGTTGAAAAGGAGAAGAAATGAAGAAATAGGAAGAATACTTACCTAGGATTTTGCCAGAAGGAGGAGGAATGGAAAAGAGAGACAATTCTCACTATGAGATATTAAATAGGCTTCCTTTGACCTAGCTTGGCCGGCCACAACATGGGTGGGCCAGGGTTTCCTAACAGTTGGGCTTGGGCTTCTCTCTACAGGTTAAAATAAAACATTAAATAAAAATGTTTCTAACTAGCCTCTAATCAAACTTGCTAATTAGATTCTAACTTGAAACTAACTAGAATAGGGTTACTAACACTATCTAATCATGCTAAACTAAGTCACTAAGTCATGGTGAGACACTAGGCTAGGTTGCACCAAGGCTATACTATCACAGGCCAAAAATCACTACACCAATAATATATTATATTAAAATAATCAAAAGAATGTACAATTACCAAAATACCTTTAACTAGAAAAATGGATGTTACAATCTACCCTCCTTAAAAAAATTGTCCTCGAAATTAAAGACAAAACTGAATAGATAAGAAGGATAGAAAAGTCATACCTCACAGCTGAAAAAGATAAGGGTATTTCTCGTGCATCTCATCCTCCCTCTCCCAGGTAGACTCACCTGGAGGGTGGTGCCTCCAAGCTACGTGAACCAAGGGTATCGTCTGGTTCCTCAGCACCTTCTTCCGTCGATCCAGAATCTCCACAGGCTATTCTGGATAACTAAGAGTAGGGCCCACCTCGAACTCGGAATGGTCTAGTTCATGGCTGGGATCTGCTACATGTCATCTCAACTGCGACACGTGAAATACATTATGGACTCCCTCTAATATAGGGGCAAGTCCAGTCTGTATGACACGTTACCGACTCTTTCGCTGATGATGAAAGGTCCGATGAAACGTGACTAAGTTTTCCACCTCCACCAAAGCCAATAGTACCACGCGTCGGAGATATCCTCAGGAATACCATATCTCCAACCTAGCACAAACATGGTCTCAATCTTAACTATAACAATAACATAATCAAACACAAAAATCACAAAACAAATAAAATCCTAATCCTAAGTCTAAGCTGTACCTCAAACTACAAAGGTCTTCGGTGGCTATCGGCCCAATGCCGTTGTCTATCCTGTGCCACGTAAAGTCGATCTCTGATGAGATTCACCTTCTCGGCTGCGTCAACAACCATCTCAGGTCCCAATAAAGCTCTCTCTCCAACGTCGTCCCAAGACAAGGGTGTACGGCATCTACGTCCGTACAGTGCCTCGAATAGTGACATCCCAATGTTGGCCTGAAAACTGTTGTTGTATGCAAACTCTACTAAATGCAAATAATCCTCCCAGGAGCCTCCAAAATCTAAGACACAAGTCTGCAGCATGTCCTCGAGTGTCTGAATAGTCCTCTCTGACTGTCCATCCGTCTGAGAGTGGTATGCAGTACTGAACTTGAGTTGAGTGCCCAAACTAGTCTGCAGACTCCGCCAGAAATAGAAAGTAAAGCGACTATTCCGATCCGAGACAATGCTCACCGGAACTCCGTGTATCCTGACAATCTGCCGCATATACATCTCTGCTAGCCTCTCAGTAGACGTACCCACCTTAAATGGCAAAAAGTATGCTGATTTGGTCAACCTGTCTACGATGACCCAAATTGCGTCTTTTCCTCATGGTGTACGCGGCAATCCAGAAACAAAGTCTATCGTAATGTTCTTCAACTTCCACTCCGGAATGGGCAATGGCTATAACAGTCCTTCTGGCCTCTGCCTCTCTGCCTTAACCTGCTGACAGACTAAACATCTGGCAACGAAGCGAGCTACCTTCCGCTTCATCCCACACCACCATACATGCTCCTTTAGATCCCTATACATCTTGTTGGCACTTGGATGCATAGAGTACTGAGAGCGATGGGCCTCCTGCATAACCTGCTCTCGAAGCTCTCCGCTAGGCACACACAGTCTGAAACCGTGCCTCAATGTGCCATCCTCTGCGAGAATCAACTCATCATCCACCAATCCTACTCGAACCTGCTCTCGGATACACCGCAAAGTAACATCCTCGAACTGAGTCGACTTGATCCTCTCAATCAAATCCGACTGAATCTAAAGGCCCCACATCTGCATCTGAACTCCTGGCACAATCACCTCAATTCCCAGGCTCTCTAAATCTGCTAACAAGTGACGATCCATCGTCAAACACATAGCTACCGGATACCTACTCAAGGCATCGACAACCACGTTGGCCTTCCCTGGGTGATACTGTAAAGAAATGTCGAAGTCCTTCATCAACTCCAACCATCTGCGCTGCCTCATGTTGAGCTTTTTCTGTGTAAACACATACTTCAAGCTTTTGTGGTCTGTGAAGATCTCCACATGCTCTCCGTATAAATAGTGCTTCCACAACTTAAGAGCAAAGATAACTGTCGCCAACTCCAAATCATAGGTAGGATAGTTCTTCTCATGTGGACGTAATTGCCTGGATGCATATGCAATCACCTTCCCATGCTGCTGTAAGACACAACCCAGACCCTTTCCTGAGGCGTCACTGTAGATAGTGAACCCGCCTGATCCTGATGGCAATGTCAAAATTGGGGCTATCGTCAGTCGCTTCTTCAACTCATCGAAAGCAATCTGACATTCCTCTGACCAGATAAACTCTGCGTCCTTCCGGATCACCTAGTCCTGGATGCATAGGCAATCACCTTTCCATGCTGCTGTAAGACATAACCCAGACCCTTCCCTGAGGCGTCATTGTAGATAGTGAACCTGCCTGATCCTGATGGCAATATCAAAATTGGGGCTGTCGTCAGTCGCTTCTTCAACTCATCGAAAGCAATCTGACATTCCTTTGACCAGATAAACTCTGCGTCCTTCCGGGTCAGCCTAGTCAATGGCTCTGCAATCCGGGAGAAATCTTGAACGAACCTCCTGTAGTAGCCTGCCAATCCCAGAAAGCTCCTGATCTCCGCAACTGAACTCGGTGCTGTCCACGCCTCAACTGCTCTGATCTTCTTCGGGTCTACTGAGATCCCATCTCCGGTCACAACATGACCTAGAAAATCAACTTAATCCAGGAAGAACTCACACTTCAAAAGCTTGCCATAAAGCTGCTCCTTCCTGAGAGTCTCCAGAACCACTCTCAAATGCTCCTCGTGCTCCTCTGGGGTCTTCGATTATACCAAGATGTCATCGATGAACACCACCACGAACTTGTCCAAGTACTGGTGGAACACCTTGTTCATCAAGTTTATGAACACTGCTGGAGCGTTAGTTAACCCAAACGGCATCACCATGAACTCAAACTGACCATACCGCATCCTGAATGCTGTCTTTGGAATATCCTCCTTTTTCACTTGATGGTAACCTGACCTCAGATCAATTTTGGAGAATACCTTCGCTCCGCTCAACTGATCGAACAGATCATCGATCCTCGGCAGCGGGTACTTGTTCTTGATCGTGAGGCTGTGAGAGCCCTGTAGTCGATACACATTCGTATCGACCCATCCTTCTTCGGCACAAAGAGTACTGGCACACCCTATGGTAAAAAACTCGATCGGATGAAGCCTTTGTCCTGTAACTCATCCACCTGCTTCTTCAACTCCACTAGTTCGTTGTTGTTCACTCTATAGACGTGCTGAGATATCGGCTCTGTGCCGGGCACCAAATCTATAGAGAACTCCATATCTCTGTCCGGAGGTAACCCTAGCAACTCCTTCGGAAATACATCCATGAACTCAGCTATCAATGGATATGGCACGCTCTGCTCCTCTACTGAAGCTCCGCAGAAGACTCCCCTGCTCTGGTCCGTCTTCCGTCTGGTGAACTCGAAATCTGGCTTCCTGGCACTCTGAAGAGAACTCTACCACCACGACAATCTATACTGGTATGGTGCCTGCTCAACCAATCCATAACGAGCACAATATCGTAGTTCGACAATGGCATTACGAGCAGACTCACATCCAGTTCTCGGCCTCCCAAAACTACTCTCCGATCCTTGCAAACATCACGGACGAGGATGATACCACCCCCAGTCATGATCTTGCAAGTCCTAGGCAATAGTTCAGAAGAAATTTGGTGTCTAACAGTAAAAGATACAGACACAAAACTATGGAAAGCCTTCGAATCAAACAAAGCGAATGCAGGAAAGGAGTCGAGAAGAATAGAACCTGCTATCAGATCTTCCACTGCCTCTTTATCCTCGGCTGACATGGCGAAGGCTCGCCCCTGCTGACCTCCTCTGGTCTGCTGCTGGTGCTGGGTAAACTTCTGCTGCTGGGTCGACAATGGTCCCTTCTGCTATCATGCCGGAGCCTTGGCTCCTGCTTCCTGAGCTGTACGTCCCAAAGATATGGGACAGTCCCTCAGCTGGTGCTCTACTGAACCACAAATAAGGCACTTACCTAGCCTCTTTCTATACTCATTCCACACATGTTCTGGCTTCTTGCAGAAAGTGCAACTGCTGACTTGTTACTGTCTAGGCGCCTGTTATATCTGCTTCTGCTGAAAAGGCGCACGACCCTAACTCTGGAACTGCTGCTGCTGGAACGGCTTCTGCTGATGCTGCTGCTGATAATGGGGCCTCTTGGTCGGGCCTCCACTTTCGCTAGCTCCATATAAATCACGACCTCTCTTCAGTTTTAGTTCGAGGTCGTCCTCCGCTGCTATAGCTTCCGTCAAAATCTTCTCGAAAGTAGCATTTTTGTTGCTCTTGGTCAAGGACTTAACTTCCTTAATCAAGCCCTTCCTGAACCTCCTAGCCTTTGCTGTCTCATTAAGGCCTTCCACAAATCTGCCCAGACGGCAGAACTCTCCGACGTACTCTTCTACTGTCTGGTTCCCCTGGACCAGATTCTCGAACTGCGTCTCCAAGGTGCCAAGTGCTGTGTCGGAGAAGAACTTCTCCTTGAAGAGCTTCTTGAAAGCCTCCCAAGTCTGCCCCTGTGTACCAACCCTGGGGTCGGTCTGGTATCATGTGCGGGCAAGGTCCTGCATCTGGCTGCCCGCTACTTCTATCTAAAGTCTAGCTGGTATCTCCGCGAGACGAAAGATCTCCTCTATATGCTCGATCCAGTCGTCGGTATATAGGATACCCTCGGTACCCTTGAAGTCTCATGGCCGCATCTTCTAAAAGTCCTGAATGCCCGGAGTCCTCGGCTGGTACGGCTGTATCTGCCCTTCCTGTGGTTGGGCAGTCACATTCTCTACTGCCACCATGGCCAGCTGATGGGCATTGTTAATGCCATGTCTCATATCCTCTGTCTGGTGTCGCTGAGTCTCCATCATCTGCTGCATGAAGGCAAAGAACTACCCCATATCAACTGTCTCCTGAGGTGGTGGTGGTGGTGGCATCCCCTGAACCCTTGGGGTAGTCATCGGGACCGGTGGAGGAGCACCGCCAAAAGTTGCAGACGGTCCCACCTGATCTGGAACAAGAGGTGTTGTGGTCCCCGGTCCTGCTGAGTCATACGAGAAGTAGCAGACCTCTCAGCAGTATCCCTTAGACCAGAGCACTACGATCGTGTCTCCACCATCCTGAAGACAGATCAAAACAAAGAATCAATTACTGAGGAGGAAGTGATATAATTAAAAGAGGACAGTTCATTTCAAAAGAAAGCAATTTGTAGCAAGAATTAGAAAAAAGTTTTCCTAATGTGATTGAGTACCTTAAGTTATATCATATATCCTACTGCAGGCTGTAGCGATACTCTAATTCGAGTACCGCTACGAAATCGTACTAGTTGCGTGAGACCTGCATAGGCCACCACTAAAAACGTGTCACGACCCGCACCCAGTATAAGGGCACGAGAAGTGGGTACGTCCAGCCTACACTGAAGTGTCGACGGTAGAACGCTGTCCTAGGTCATAACATCTAGCAATAACCATACCTGTACAATAATATATACTCCAAAAGGAGGACAATATAAAGGTACAACTCAATCACAACATCTAAGGTGGAATAAAGAGAATAGATGTAAAGATAAGATGAAAGAATAATCTCCAACCAGCTATAAATGAGAGTAATATCTGAATATACAATCATCACTAATATCCAGAACTGAAAGTACATGAAATAAGACAACTAATGAGAAACTAGTCTAGAGATCTAATCTAGACAATAGGCAAGTCTTCAGCAACTGTAGGATCCTCCTGAGGGTCCAAATCACCAGTGTCATCTAAGCCTGTGCCATAATATGTAGGACATAACTCCTCCTCATCACCTGTAATATTTTCAACAGACCAATCAGGACGGGAACGAACACAATATATCTCACGCAGTTTATATCTTGACAGAAAATATAAAGCATGTGATACATGAAATGCTATAAGAAATAAGCATGAAAGAAAGAGAGAAAATTGATAAACAAGTCTATCTATATATGATAATAGAGAATTGTAAGTGACTATGTGATTCAGAGTACAAGATAGACATGTGAACTGCTTGATTTGCACATGATTATACTAAAGAGTTTGTACATGATTACACTACTTTGGAATTGTTTTCATGACTATTTCTACTCTCCCATGCTCCAATCAATACACAAGGATCTAGACAGGTTATGTTATTGTACATGATAGTTTATACATGAAGCTCATGAGATCATGAGAGTACATGAGAGCACATGAGTATACATGAATAAAAGAGTCCACAAAATACATGATGTTCGTGAAAAGCACATGACATGATATATTTGATGCACCCGAGGGGGATAACATCTCATGTAAAGATCCATATAGTACTAATCCGTGATAATGTCATGTCGGCATTAAGTAAATTAAACTATGACAAGAATATAATTCCTAATAAGTATGAAACGGTCAAAGAATGTACTCGCTTGATATCCTGGCTGTCTGATGAGAATATGAGTCTGAGCTGGAGTATCTGAGTCCTATTTAGAGCAACACAGGTCACAACATGTCTAACATGAAATAAGAATAGCCTACAATGCATTCTAAATGATTCTAGGTCCTTCTAGGTCAAAGTCAACCCTTGGTCAACTCTGGTCAAACCTGGTCAACCATAAGTCAACTAGTCCATCTACCAAATTTTAGGTCAAACACAAATTATCTAGTCATTCTAAGCTCATTTGAGTCGATTTGGATCAAGTTTGACTTAAATTTGACTTTTGTCAACTTGGTCGACTTGATGGTCAACTCGGCCAATTTAGGCTCATGGAGTCAATCCTAATCTGACTCATTAACCCTAGAATATATCCTTCAGTAACAATAACATATATATATATATATATATATATATATATATATATATATATATATATATATATATATATATATACACACACATTTATATTCAAATATTTATAATAGGATACATATATATTTTTTTTATTCAAATATTTATAATAGGATATATATATATATATATATATATATATATATATATATATATATATATATATATATATATATACACACACACATTTATATTCAAATATTTATAATAGGATACATATATATTTTTTTTATTCAAATATTTATAATAGGATATATATATATATATATATATATATATATATATATATATATATATATATATATATATATATATATATATATATATATATATATATATATATATATATAATACAAATGAAGAAGAGGCATGTGTGTGTGTACTGTTGTGCTGTTGGTGACACTGATCCTGGAAAACTGTGATATACAATCTAATCCCAATTCAATTATCAATATATATACAAAACATATATATATATATATATATATATATATATATATATATATATATATATATATATATATATATATATATATATATTACAAAACATATATATATATATATATATATATATATATATATATATATATATATATATATATATATATATATATATATATTTTGTAATATATATATATATATATATATATATATATATATATATATATATATATGTTTTGTAATATATATATATATATATATATATATATATATATATATATATATATATATATATATATATATATATATATATATATATATATATATGTATATGTAAATCGAATGGGCCGCTCTGGAAGGAGCTCACAGCTCCTCGAGTTCTTTCAACCGCTCATCATCCTTGGCAGGTGGCCGCCCGCCGTCGGGTGCTTCCCTCCCCTCCGGGCGGGCGCCTTCCTCCCTGGCTACCCCAGCCTCGTTGGATGGCCGGGCATCTGCCCGACGTGCGGCGGATCCCCCCATCCTCCTCCCTTCCTCGGCCCCACCGCCGGAGGGGGTGCCGCAGGCATCGCCGAGCTCGGCGACTACGATCGCTCCTCGCCCCCTCCCTCCTCGGCCCTCCGCCCGCCCCTCCCGCTGCCTCACGGGCGGAGTGGCCCCCTCCCGGTTCGTCATCCCCGGCAGCCGCCTTCGTCGCCCCGCCGCCCGCCACTCCGGTCGCGGCCCGCCCCTCCGTTCCCCGCTCTCCGAGGCGACCTTCCGTTCCTCCGGCAGCTTCCGTCTCGACCCCCTCTCATCCTCCGGCCCTCAGGCCCGCCCCGCCTTGTTTGCCTTCTCCGCCTCCTCCGCCCCAGGCGCTCCCGGAGATTCCTCTCGCCGTGCCCCTCCCAGACTTGGCAGCAGTCTGCACCTCCGCGCCGCCTCCTTCCGCGCATCCCCCCGCAATGGCCGAGGACCACCTCCCGGCTCTCCTCACTTTGTCAGAGGCCGTCCTTCCGGCTCCTCCCTCCGCAGGAGCGGACTGTCCCTCGGTGCCTCCTCCCCTCGCGCCCGTCGCCTCGACCGCGGAGTCGCTCCCTGTCGCTGCGGTCCCTCCCCCTCCCCCCGTCGGCCAACTCGCCGCGTCTCCCTCCTCCGCGTCGGTGGCCTTCTACCAGGACCCCCTCACCCTGACGTGGCACTGGTACTACCTTCCTGCCCAGGCGGCTGCACCCCTTCCGGCCCAGTGTCCGGTCCCCACCCCCGAGTCGTGGTGCCCCTGCGGCCGTCTACCTCCCCACCGCCGGGCCTGGTGATCTCCGGGGCCTCCTCCGGACCCTCCGTGGCGCACCCCCTGCTCCTCCCCGCGGCGCCCGTCTCCAGCGTCTCCCCCAACTTCGGTGCCCTTCCCTTCCGCTTGTTTGGGTCGAGCTTGCCCCCCCCCCGCCCCAGATGCGGCCCCGGCCCTCCGGCAACCGGCCTCCCCCTCCTCCTTGGCGCTGTACCCCCGTCCCGGAGGTGGCCCCCCTCCACCTCCTCGCATTGACGGTCCGGTGCTCCGCCCCTTCAGTCCCCCCCGACGTCTGTTTGCCATGGCGGATCCCCCTCCGCGCCATGGCGGCCCGGTGCTCCGGCGTCGCTCCCGTCGGCCCTCCGCCGTGTCGCGGCCCGAGCCCGCCGTGACCTCCCCTCCCTCTCCCTCTCCGGTCGAGGCAGCGGCTCTCCGCCGTGGCGCCGCCCCCGAGTCGCCGCCCCCGGTGTCGCTCCTCCCGCCCCCCTCGGTGGCAGCGCGTGTGGGTTCCCGAGCCCCCTCGGGACACGCCCCGTCCCGCTCGGGCCCCACTCCCGGATCAATCCCTTCGGGCCCCGCGTGGTCCGGCCACGTGCCCCTCGGGCTCTCCCCCCGCTCCCTTTCCATTCAACGTGCCGCGCCCTAGCTGCTGCCGCCCGCAGTCGTGCCCCCCCGTGGGCGCACCCCCCTCAGAGGCCCCCTAGCCGTAACCCCCTCCGCCGGCTCGTCGTCGTGGCCTTGGCGCAGCTCTTGCCGGAGCCATGGATTCCCTCGCCGGACCTCTGGTCTCCCTCATCGGAGTTCCATGGTGGCTCGTCGTCGTAGACCAGGCGCCGCTCTCGACGGAGCCTTGGATCCCCTCGCCGGTCCTCTGGACTCCATCGCCGGAGTCACTCGGCAGCGGTCAGCGTGTTTGGGGGGAGGGGATCGAGGCTCTCGAGTCGCGCGCGCTCTCTCCCGGGCAGAGTGCCTACCACTCCCCCCCACGTGCCACTTTCCCCATCGAGCAACGAGCCCTAACCGCCAGCCCGCTTCTCTTTGAATTTTCGAAATTTTGTTTTTCAAAATTTGGAAACACTTCGAATCTCACATGTTTTGGGAATTTCCGGGTAGCGGATTCCTTTCCCTGTTGGTCTGGGCCTTTTGTGTCTTTGGCCCAGGCACTGGTTGTAGCGCTCGTAATGAGCTTTTTTTCATTCAATAAATTGTCTTTTGCCCAATATATATATATATATATATATATATATATATATATATATATATATATATATATATAGGAAACAATGTATGTAATTAGAACAATATATATATATATATATATATATATATATATATATATATATATATATATATATATATATATATATATATATATATATTGTTCTAATTACATACATTGTTCCCTATATATATATAGGAAACAATGTATGTAATTAGAACAATATATATATATATATATATATATATATATATATATATATATATATATATATATATATATATATATATATATATATATATATATATATATAACTTAACCCATAAATCAGACTTTCAGAAATCTGGAAATCGACCAATCATCAAACCCCAACATCAATTTCAGAACTGAGAATGAAACACAGCTTCACATGAATATATTATATAACCATATATATGTAAACATTTGATACAATATCTCTATATATATTCAATATTAACATATGCCTCTGTACACTAATCTCAGAAACTGGAAACCCAACAATACATGAGATTAAACATTCTCTCAAACATTCGGAATCCATTCGAACTCATTGTTCAACAAACATCAAAATATATATATATATATATACTCAAACCCGATTTTCAATTGTCAATCACCAACTCATCTCAAAATGAAACAATTTCAATCTAACTTGAAATGAAAACAATGTGAACTTGAAATCAACTACATCTAAACATCAAATACCTTTTCGAAACAGTAAATCCCATCGTCAAATTCGAATTTAAAATCCAATTCAAAACTGTCAAAAACTGAGAATGAACTCGTTGATATTGATACATTCAATTCGAAACAAATTAAAGAAGTAAACTCAAATCAAATAGGAATACATATGCACAGACATAGGGACATATCCCACGTGTCCAGTAGTGTCCTTACGTATCCAAAAATCAGGACACATGTAGTGTCAAAATAGACAAAAGGGTAAGTATCAGTAATTGGCCAAACAAACTCCTCGTGCGTTCATGTCAAGTCGATTTGGACTCGACCCTGAGCTCGAGACAAGTCGAGCTCGTACACAGTCCTAGAGGGGGTCTAGGACTAGTGACGTGTCACCCTGCACAGTACCCACACGTGTCGTGTCGAGTGATTCGAATGCGTATCAGACGCGATTTCTCGTGTGCGCACAGTGCGACTGAAATCAGTGCGCGTGAGATTTCTCGAGATCCACTCGATGAAATCTTATAAAACTTGATCAGCCCCGTGTCAGTCATGTGCCCTACGTGTCCACCAATTTTAGGGTCACGACGTGTCCTATCGTGTCCGCTATAATGCCCGAGTAGCAGGACATGCGCGCGGCTCGCGTGCGAGCGGGTTCATGCCCCATTTGGACACGAACACAGCGTGAATTTTTCTCCAGTGCGACACAACCTATAAGCAATGTATAGATCTATATTCATATCCAAAAAGATTTCAAAATTTCGAATAAAAACCCCTTTGGGGCATTTCATCAAACACGTTCATAAAGATACTGATACGTGTCCGATACGGACACCAAACCACTATCAATTCCTACAAAACTCATCATATAGCTAGGGGACACCTAGATGGATGCATCTATTGGAAAAATTCATGAAATTAAAAGATTTTGGAGAGATTACCTATTGAGGTGAATTTCCTATAGAAAGCTCCAAAAATGAAGATCCTCATTGCATCTCCGAAACTCCGATGCTCTTCAAATCTGAGTTTTCTCACCATCAACAATTCATATGCACAGATCAGAGCCCAATGCAAGAGACTGGGGTTTAAAAGGAGAAGAAATAAAGAAATAGGAAGAATACTTACCTAGGGTTTTGCCAGAAGGAGGAGGAATGGAAAAGCGAGACAATTCTCACTATGAGATATTAAATAGGCTTCCCTTGACCTAGCTTGGCCGGCCACAACATGGGTGGGCCAGGGTTTCCTAACAGTTGGGCTTGGGGTTCTCTCTACAGGTTAAAATAAAACATTAAATAAAAAGGTTTCTAACTAGCCTCTAATCAAACTTGCTAATTAGATTCTAACTTGAAACTAACTAGAATAGGGTTACTAACACTATCTAATCATGCTAAACTAAGTCACTAAGTCATGGTGAGACACTAGGCTAGGTTGCACCAAGGCTATACTATCACAGGCCAAAAATCACTACACAAATAATATAATATATTAAAATAATCAAAAGAATGTACAATTATCAAAATACCCTTGACTAGAAAAATGGATGTGACATACATGTGTGTTGAAGGGGTAGTACGACTACAGAAGAAACTACTACAATTAAATACAGGCAGGTACCTGTAAGTTGCAAGGCTCGGTAGGTGCAAGGATGGGGATCCATGTGAACCTATGCAGAGGTGAAAGAGAGAATATCAATTCATGGTTTATGTACCCTATCATCGGGTGAAAGTTATACTGGGATCCAGGGTGGACACGACATACTTGTGCCACAGAAATACATGTGTACATGTGAACGTTATGGTGTGTGGAGGTTGGTAGAACTGTAGGACTATGTTTATAGGTGTATGTGTGTTGTAGTAATCCTACAGTATAATTAGATAATTGCAATGGTGGCAAATCGACACATCAGTAAAGCAAACTGCAGCAGGGTTTGTAATGTGCAGGTTGAAGCAGAGCAGTACAACGGTATCATTAGGCGTGCATCAACAATCTGTCTATCCAGGGGGTTGTATCCAATAAGATATGCAGTGGTATACAAAGGAAGGTGTAGAGAGTTTATGATCATGGTGGGCTGTCCATATAAGGTAATGGAAGGGATCACAAATACTCGACTAGTGAAAGGAAGGTTAATGCCTATCAAGTGTTTGAGAGGATGATTCAACTAGAATCATGATTACTAATAGGTGCGTTAGCCATCTAAACTATATTAGAAATATGAGATATTATCTATATAATATCAATTTAGTCATACGTGTATATATTGGATATGGAAGTAAGGTGAGTGTGGGTTAGTGATGTGACAAATATAGGATATGTAACAGAAGTAACGAAAATTGGAGTATGCAGGTACCAATATGTGTAGGGAGAATTCAAGCCCTACAACTTACAAAAAGGAATGTAATAGCAATAGATGTGTAGAGCAGCTAGCAGCATATAGGAGTTACCTGTGTTAGTTGTTATAGTGGAAGGGGTATATATGAGTGTGATACCTAAAGGGTTATCAGTAAGTAACAAAGAAATTATGCGCTCAGGGTGGTCCTGCAGTGCAGGTGTGTGTACGTGGGTAAAAACAGAGAACTGGAACTACAATTGGCAGCAGGCAAACAATCAGCAGGTAAGGGGTTCCCTCGACTGATAGGAAAGACTGCACTTGTGTGCATATCGGTTGGGAGTATAACCCATGTACCCGTGTGGCAGGGTGTTGTTTACATATAGCAGTAATTACTATAAACCATAGTAGATAGTATAAATTCGTAGGTATAGATTTTGTATTTCATTTGTGTGCTAGGTGAGGAAGGAATCAGGAGCATGCTCTGGGTACGGGACCTTGAGTATCCGTAGGAAACGACACCTATAGGTTTAAAGTTCTAATAGGTACAGGTAATCCAAAAATTTAAGTGTAAAGTTGTGGCAATACCGGTAATAGATAGTGTGGACCTGGAATATGTGTTAGGTAATAGGGCACACAAGCGGTTATTGGGCAGTCCTGTAGGACGGTTATATGTGTACATGTGTGTTGGATGTGCAACTGTAGATGGCCAGGTGTATGTCAAATATTCAGGTTATGTACAGATATTGATACCAATACAACAGCAGTGTATAGGTACACAGAGGGAGATGTAGGAGTTCAGCAGGGTTAGCAGGGTTAACAGGGTATTAGTTATATGGGTCTAAGGATGTTCCGGCCAGTAGATGGGTAGAATGGAACCTGTGTAAGCAACCATAGGGTTATGTCCAACTGCAATGGTATTAGTAGCCGCATTTTAGTTGGAATAGGTGTGCAACCTACGGATAACAGAGTATCTAGTGTGGTAAGATTATAAACTGCAGAAGTACACATGTGCTAAATTGAGATATTGGGGAGAAACTATGAATGTGGGTGTCAAGAATAAGTAATGTGCAAATTATAGGCAATAGCAGTTAGTCGATGTAGGTAACACAGGTTTGTGTCTTAGTGTATTAGAGAGTATGTATAGGGAAGGTGGTTAGTGTACCTACGGATAACAGGGTGAAAGTTATACTGGGATCCAAGGTGGACACGATATACTTGTGCCACAGAAATACCTGTGTACATGTGAACTGTATGGTGTGTGTAGGTTGGTAGAACTGTAGGGCTATGTTTATAGGTATAGGTGTGTTGTAGTAACCCTACAGTATAATTAGATAATTGCAATGACGGCAAATCGGCACATCAGTAAAGCAAACTGCAACAGGGTTTGCAATGTGCAGGTTGAAGTAGAGTAGTACAACTACATCATTAGGCGTGCATCAACAATCTGTCTGTCCAGGGGGTTGCTTCCAATAAGGTATGCATTGGTATATAAAGGAAGGTGTGGAGAGTTTAGTGATCATGGTAGGTTGTTTGTGTAGGGTAATGGAAGGGATCACAAATACTCGACTAGTGAAAGGAAGGTTAATGCCTATCAAGTGTTTGGGAGGATGATTCAACTAGAATCATGATTACTAATAGGTCCATTATCCATCTAAACTATATTAGACATATCATATATTATCTATATAATATCAATTTAGTCATACGTGTATACATTGGATAGGGAAGTAAGGTGAGTGTGGGTTAGTGATGTGATAGATGTAGGATGTGTAATAACAGTAACAAAAATTAGGGTATGTAGGTACCAGTATATATAGCAAGAATTTAATCCCTACAACTTGCAAAAAGGAATGTAATAGCAATATATGGGTAGAGCAGCTAGCAGCATATATGAGTCATATGTATTAGTTGTTATAGTGGAAGGGGTATATGTGAGTGATACCTAAAGGGTTATCAATAAGTAACAAAGGAACTATGTGCTCAGTGTGGTCATGCAGTGCAGGTGTGTGTACGTGGGTAGCAACAGAGAACTGGAACTACAATTGGCAGCATGCAAACAATCAGCAGGTAAGGGGGTTCCCTCGACTGATAGGAAAGACTGACTTGCGTGCATATCAGTTGGAAGTATAACCCATGTACCCATGTGGAAGGGTGTTGTTTCCATATAGCAGTAATTGCTATAAACCATATTAGATAGTATAAATTCGTAGGTACATATTTTGGATTTCACTTGTGTGCTAGGTGAGGAAGGAATCAGGAGTATGCTCTGGGTACAAGACCTTGAGTATCAATAGGAAACGATAACTGTAGGTGTAAAGTTCTGATAGGTACATGTAATTCAAAAATTCAAGTGTAAAGTTGTGCCAATACCGGTAATAGATAGTGTGGACCTGGGATATGTGTTAGGTAATAGGGAACACAAGCAGTTATTGGGCAGTCCTGTAGGAAGGTTATATGTGTACGTGTGTGTTGGATGTGTAACTGCATATAGCCATGTGTATGTCAAATATTCAGGTTATGTACAGATATTGGTACCAATACAACAACAGTGTATAGGTGAAAGGGTTAACAGGGTATTAGTTCTATGGGTAGAAGGATGTCCAGGCTAGTAGATAGGTAGAATGGAACTTGTGTAAGCAACCATAGGTGTATGTCCAACTGCAGTGGTATTACTAACCGTATTTCAGTTGGAATAGGTGTCACGCCCCAGAACCAGAATACTGACAAGTAGGGACGGACCAGGCCAGCTACGTATACCAAAGTACTCCAGTACTCCGAAATAACGTATAAGCTATATAAACATGGGGTTATTACTACAATCCAACAGGCAATCCTAGGTCAAGAATCCTAGGTATCTCAATCACAGGCAAATATGTAAAGTACAAGAAGTATGATCAACTGGAATATAAAATAGTAAAGCGTCCCAAACTATCATATATCAATGATCATGAAGCTAGTAATACAGAGTGAAGACTAGCAAGAGTAATAGTCATACATGATAAGCTCTAGCTATAGTCTAGAATAATACAAATCATGTTCTGGCCCGTAGGCTAAATGTCAAGTCCAAATACGAGCTAAACACGTGCTCGGAGGCTAAATGCCACAAAAGAATAATGTACATAACTAGTGGATAAAAAGAAGGAACCCACTCAAGTACTCTGGTGCTCTGGGTAGTCACCAACGAGTGGAAGATACGAAAGATCCTCGGGCATCTCTACCATATCTGGCCAAACAAAACCAGTGGAGTCAGACCTCCAATAGCAAGTACCACAAAGGAAGCCAAACTATGAACTAAAATCAACAATAACTAACATAGTAATGGATAGAGACAGAAATAAGTAAAAGTAAATCGAGACTCGCGCGCTACTGTTTCACTTAACAAAAATGCCTAAAAATTGGCTTTTGATATAAAACGAGAAAAGTACAAAAAGTACAAATTTTCTGGGAAGTATTGCTATGGAAGTTTGATCTGAAGGCGATCACTTTGTTCCTTGGACCATACGATGATGATGAAGAGTATTGCTGGAAGATGAACAACCAGAAGAACTAAGTCACCAGAAAGGTATCAACGCACTTGGGCACTGATGGCGAGGTCGAATGCTTTCCTGCTTTGCTTCACTCTGTTCTGGAAGAAAAGTTGAAGAAGAATGCTCTGGAAAATCAAAGTCTCTGGGCTCTGATATCTGTATATTCTCTTATGTCTCTCTGTTGATCTCTTGATGCTATCTATGTGAAAAATAAGTCTATTTATAGACTTAAACCTTTGTGCGTAAAAAGCAGCATAATCCAGTCTTTACGCTAGCAACTGTCACCCACGATGGAAGTCACCCTCTGTGCATGTTGACACGTGTCCCATTATTTCAACAAAAATAGGGATCACGTACACACGTTCTTCAATAAGTGTGGCATGATAGCCACGTAGACAAACCATATTTTAAAGTAGTCAGGAAGGATCGGACGTAAAAATGACCCAAAATATGCCCTGAGCGTAAAGTAGCAAATTGGCATAAAAATAGCCCAAAATAAACTTCCCAGTGTAAAGTGGCTAAAATAGCCTTGAGCGTAAAACTTAGCCCAAATAGACTTTACGCTCATAATAGCTTTGAGCGTAAAAGCTCAAATAACTATAGTGCGTAAAAAGAAGTAACTTTATTGAGCGTAAAATAGCATTCTCTGCACACCACACGACAAGTATCAGGTTTGGTGAAAATCCGATCTTTTCGACTTCTGTGTTTGTATGTTGTCAGCAAAATCATTCTGTCAAATCAAATCTTCTGCATTAAATGCGGCCTGACAGTTTATCTCCAGGCGTAAAATTCAATGAACTGCCTTGGCGTAAAGTAGCTCGCGTAATGTCCAATGCAAATAGCCCCGGCATAAAATAGCTCACATAGAGAGTTGCTTGCGTAAAGTCCTCAATTCCTTTGACTTATTCCACAAAGCACTTTTAACGCTCCTACAAAACCCCCTTCAAAGTTTTCAAATATTTTTTAAAATTTGAAATACTTTGAACAGAAGCGTAAAATTTGGGATTTGACCAGTCAGCGTAAAGTTCGGGATATTCAACGGACATTTGCGTAAAAGTTAGGATATCCAACAGTCGGCGTAAAAATAGGGAATTTGAACCGATTTCAAAAATTCCCTATAAATAGGGTTCTTCGAGGAGAGAGAAAACTTTACTTTGTCTTTCGAAATCTTAATCTTTCTCTACTCTCCTTCTCTCCTCTACTCTTACTTTGATTCGATTGCCCCCAAGAAGTCGTCCGCCGCCGACAACAAAGGCAAAAAAACCCGCCGTTGATTCCTCATCGGTCGATCGCGCACAAAATCCTGTCCGATCCTCAGCAGTATCTCAGCAAAGCAACCCCGCCGTGGCTCCAGCAATGAGGGGTACAGTGTTGAACTTCGGTCATAAGTTCATCGGAGAAGAAGAACCAACAAAAATCGAAAGTCTACGCCCACGTTGTTCGTGCTAGCGTAAAAAGACTAAAATACGCCCACGTTTATCGTGTCAGCGTAAAACTTGAAATATGCCCACATTTACATGTGTCAGCGTAAAACTTATTTTACGCTCACATCTATTGGTGGCAGCATAAAATTGAAAATACGCTCACGTCTGTACGTGCCAGCGTAAAATTCAAAATACGCTCACATTTAATGTGTACTGGCATAAAATTGGAAATCCGCTCAATTCTAGTTGTACTAGCGTAAAATTTCACCAGTAACAGTCTTTTGCGTAAAAAGAATATTTTTACACTTAAAAAAGTTTTTATCAACTTTAATAAGCATAAAATTTGCATGCTGAGAGTCTTTATGCGTAAAAGTCAAACCAAATCATCTGCGTAAAAAGACTTCAAATTAGATTTTCACTAACTTGATTTTTTTTTCTTTTTTTCATTTGGCAGTGGACTTGCAAATTCACCCTCTCGCAGAAATATTTGGCTCGTCAGCTGGTATGGTGGGCTCAAACTAACTGGAGAACTTATCACATGTACAGTTTCCTCAATCCAATCCTGAATACCCTGAAGGGAGAGCTCAACTGATAGCTGCTCAAGGGGACAGGATACTGCTGTCCATGATGAATGGAGAAGTGTTGGTATCACTAGAAGACCAACAATTCTTGAAGCCAGCTTTTCTATTTGGGGATGCGATAGACTTCAAATCGCAAACTCACCCCAAGAAAGGGGCCTGGGTGTTTAATTCTGGAGAAAGGGTGATGTATCTTCCTGACATGGACAGGGATTACCCTTTATCTGTTTTTGTCCATGCTACTCACCCTCGTCAGATGCTATGGAATTTGACTCCCAGTAGCTATGGCAGGCCGGGAAAGATTATTTTTAAAAGAGAGAGAGCTAGTGATATGGACTACCACATTAGTACTCCCAGTGGTGGTGGTGTCCCATTTTATGGTCTATTGCCCGGGTTCACACCAAGTGAAGACTCATCAATGATCCAGCCAGTACAAGTACCCATGTTTATAAATAAGTTCATGAAAGCTGCTGTGTTATATCCTCAGACCAACCCTAGGTTGACAGGGTGGCTGACTCCTTATAGTAATAACTGGATTCAAATCATTGCTTGGATCATGAAGCACTTTAAAATAGACCTGGAAGCTATCGGCCTATATGAAGCAGTAGCCTCTACAAGTTACGGCATACCACCGAACATCAACTTGTTCGTGGCTTTATTGGAATTGTATATGAGTTCAACAGGAACTTTTGCAACTCCACACGGTGAAATGGGTCTTGCTTTACATGAGATGCAATTTATATCAAAGCTGCCAATAGGAGAAGCCCCTTATGAAGAATATGTTCCCTCCACTCGGGAACTAGCAGAAATAAGAGAGAAGAACCCTGAATTGGTGCAGGTCTATGAAGAACTTATGTGCCATTATCTGATTTGCACCAGTTTGTATGAAACTGGGTCACATTTGGCATATGTAACTAAATGGACTACCTATTTATTTTACCATGAAAATAGGGTATCCAAGACTGAGAATGGTAGGTTTCGAGAAAACAAGACTCAAACCATCAACCCTTGCTCTATAATTCCAGCAGATATGATCCAGGAACTGATGGTCTCACAGAAAGCTCGAGACCAATATCTATCCACCAAGACTGGAGATATCCCAGCGGGGACTGAGACTTTAAGCTACCTGAGGCATGGTAGTCAGAAGATGTCAAGGAAGGCTTTGCTGGCAGGCTTCCTATCCCTATGGCTACGAAGATGGGTTGTACCGGGGATCAGTACCATAGACAGCATCCACCGAAACGTATTGTGGCCAGCAGTACGTTTGGTGTTCAAAGCCAAAATTAATCTATTGTCAGCAATGTTATGCCGAATAAATACAGGTCTACGGACTTTTGGTGAAGAATTGATTAATAATGCTTCTCACCGAGACAATTTTCCAAGGGTGGAGCTACCGTATACCTATCTGATGGGTTGGTTATTACACCACAACTGCAGTTTACTGCCACCAGGCCCTGAAGATGAAGCGGCGATCTTTCTCCAAAAATTCAGCAAGGCCACATGGACTGCTACGACAGTGGCAGACACCCGAGCAGCGTTGAATTACTCTCATGGCTGGAATTTCTTCTGCACAAGGCCGCCAGTTCCAGCCGACTGCCTTGGCGTACAATTCGAAGACAGAGGAGAGAGGACAACTTTATTGCCAAAACCTGTCTTCCAATGGCTAACATACATCAGACCATCCCATCTGATGTACAGGAATGAAGATAACTGTGCGTTTGAGCCTTATCTACCGAGTAGGCTCGCCCGCCAGTTTGGATATGACCATCTTCACGTTGGCAATCCTTCTACCAGCTTTTATCACTATGGAAAGTTGATTGACGGTGCGAGAGCATGGAGATACTTCAGCGCCGTATTTACTGGTGCTAAATTCAACATATCTACTGCCACCAGTATAACCGAGCTACGTATACTTCACTCGTATGCTCGTTTTTACTCTTCCATCCGTTCTTTTGCGGATGGTTATAGTATACAAGGAAGTCTTCGATGGCCCAAAGAGGGGAACATCGAGGAGCCAATCAGAATAACTCCTGATATACCCAACAATACCACTGTTACAGATGAATTTCTGACAGTAATCCCTACAGGAGCTGGAGAAATAGCAGCAGGACCAATAGTTATTGGGAAAACTCGCAAACGAAAGCAGAGTATAGCTACTACTCTTTCAGTGAAGACTCCCGAAAAGAAGAAGAAGGTCACCGTCAAAATGCCTTCCAAACCAAGAGCTGCTACTCCAGAGGGTGACATTCCTGTCGAAGAACCGCCACATGTCGCGTCCTCTTCAACTCATTTTGAAGAAGGATCCTCAGCCTTCCAAGCAGCCACATCAATTGAAGCTGTAGGGATCCTATCTCCAGAACGCCTTAACACATCGATTCATTTAACTTTTCCACAAAAGGCACAAGTTGTTGAAGACGTTGCCTCAGTACAAACTGTTAACCCGGTGTTTATTCCATCCGATGAGCCGGCTGTCACTTTTGATGATGAGGACTGGACCGGAGATTATGATGAGTACTTGACACGTCCTATACATACTCCAGGTAAATATAATTTATAAAATTTTTATATAAAACTATGACTTTTGTATATTAACTTATGTTGTTCAATTTTTTTGCAGGTGTCAACATTACTCCAAAGCTTGTGGCTCCTCCTCCTCCTCAAGAAAATATTTATGAGGAGAACACGGAGTCTGAGGAAGAGAGTTCTTCTTCAGATGGAGTAGAGGAAATACAACCAGAAGAGAAACTACAACAAGAACCTGAAACAGAGGTTCAACCAGGATTGTCTTCTCATATTGACAACAGAGAAGAAGACCAAACTGCAGATCAAGAAACGGCTGCTGAAGAAGGAACTGATCCCAATGAAGAGATTAAAGTATTTACAGAGTCTGAACAGCCAGAAGCCCAAGAAGGTGATGAAGACGTAATCAAATCATCAACTGAAACTGGGGATGTCGTGATAGCACCCTCTGCTATTACTACTAATCCAACGGAAGTTCATGAGGAGACGATGTCTGAACCCAAATCAGCTACAACTACTATCTTTCCATCCACCACTATTACCGCCACCGGAACTCCAGAAACGGCTGGAGTAACAAGTACTGAAGACGTGATCTCTGAAGCTCCCAGGGATCAATTGGATGTGGTAGTGACGACAACATCATCTTTATCTCAGTCTGCTACAGGAGCAACCACATCTTCTAGTACTGAAGACTTAATCCCTGAAGTTTCCAGGGATTAGTTGGCTATAGTAGTGACGACAACATCATCTTTATCTCAATCTGCTACTGGAGCCACCACATCTACCCCTAGTATTCGGAAAAGAGACTTGGTAGAGATTGCTGCAACTCCGAGCTCAAATGCAGAAATGAATCTCTTAGTTGAGATTCATACTGAAACTTTTTACAAGACATTGGAAGCTTTGATTGACATGGTCTTGAATAGGGGCTCGGTTATGAAAACTTGAAAGGCACGATTGTTTCCACTATCAGGAATGTCGCCATGTTTAATGATGTTGAGAGAGCAACTGCATTGGAAAAGGTGGTAGAAGAACTTGAGCAACCTATTAAAGAATATCTGAGGTTGACAAGTGAAACTACTGAAAGTCTTATTCAAGCTGAGTATGATGCTTTATCAGCTGAATACACTGCTCGAGAGACTACTTTCAACGACTCTCTCAGAGAGCACAGCAGCAAAGTCGCCAAAGCGAAAGCTTTCTTGGCTGATGCAAAGCCTAAGTTGGAGAGTTATAGAGAAGCCTATGACACTTCGAATACGAAAATTCAGGAACAAAATGATAAAATTCGTGAAGTGGAGGCCGAACTAGCTCGTCTGAAAGCTGAGAAGGAGCAATTAATAGCAGCTCATGACAAATATTTGACACAGAGCTCAATTCTGGAGGAACAAGTTTTTGGAGCTGAATCTACTATCAAGTTCCTTGATGATGCCAGGGATAATCCGATAGCTACTTTCGCTAAGTTTTCTCCCATTTGCACTCCAGAGGCCCGAAAAAAGGTAGCTATTGAAAATGTAATGGGCTCTCGTGAGAAGCGTTTGGTGACCGTTAGGGAGGTAATAGAAGGTTAAGTAAGCAATATTCAACGTCGCTACGCGCCTTAAAGAATAGTCAACATAGCGGAAGTAATGAATACAACGCGCCCCTGCAGTAAGATGAAATAGAAAAAAAGGGGGCAAAAAACCAAAGATCCATCATGTTCCAAAAAAAACGGTATTCGCCCTCCGAATCATAGAATTCCTTTGCTTATGTTATTATGCTGCTTTCCTTCTTCAGGCTGGAAAAGCCTTTCGTTATCTTATTAGATTCCCATTCCTTCCCGCCTTTCCTAACCTTGCCCGATCCTAGCCTACTCACCACCTTGCTCCAAGATTGAAGTTGGAACTAGGAGTCCTTAAGGGTGGCCGGAAAAAATACAAAGGCGAGCGGAGTGAGCTGCGAAGTGAGGCGAGCGCAGTGAGTCTATCCTTCTATCCTACTGACCGAGATCGTGAGATATGAGTTCTCGATCGCTTGCCATGTCTCATTTTTCTCTAGATTGGATAGAAAATTCTTCAGATAAGGAAGTCGATCGTTCTCCTCCATTTCATCGACATCGGTCAGGTCTTTGACCGCTAAATCTATCTTAGTGAGGAAAATTGCTAAAAGATATATCTGCTCCACCTTAGGCAAATAAGGAGCTTTTGTAATCTTTTATCTTATTCAAAGAATGAATAAAATATTTGTTTTGTGATCCTATCATTTATTTTAAAATTAAATAATAGGTATGAGATAGAAAACACTTATCAGAGGTAATATGGACGTGACAAGTCTTCTAAACTCAATAAATTGTATCTATCCAAAGGTAATATGGACATGATAGATAATGAAATCTCGTTTTCTATTTAGAGTATACAATACTATCAGAGGTAATATGGACATGATAGATAATAAAATCTCGTTTTCTGTTTAGAGTATACAATACTATCAGAGGTAATATGGACGTGACAGATCGTAACAACTCAAAAAAAATAGATTAATATCTATTCAGAGGCCAAATGGACATGATAGATAGGAAAAACAAGCAGACTTAATATTTATTCAGAGGTCAAATGGACATGATAGATAATAAATCCAACTTTTTATATCAACTGGCAAGATAAAAGATTAAAATTTCTCTCTAAGCTTAACCAAACATTGGTAGCTGGGGAATAAGGAAGAAATTCAAACATAATATTTCTTCAGAAATTTGCCATTGATAGGCATCATGAGTAAATCTCTATTAGGTTTAGACAACCTATAGGTACCATTGGAGAAAACTGTCTCGATGACATAAGGGCCTTCCCATTTCGCTTGGAATTTCCCTTTACTCTTATGAGTCATCACCATCGGTCTTCGAACAGCTAGTACTAGTTCACCGACCTTGAATACCCTCTCTTTAACTTTACGATTGAAAGTTCGAGATATACGGGCTTGATATAGCTCAATATGCTGTTGTGCTTGAAGATGCTTCTCATCCAATCCTTCAAGTTCTTGGAGTCGTAAGCGATCATTGTTCTTTATAGTTAGCTCATTAGCAATGGCTATTCGAAGAGATAGAATCTGGATTTCCAGTGGAAGGACAGCCTCACATTCGTAAACCAGTAAAAATGGTGTAAAACCAGTAGGAGTTCGGACTGTTGTTCGATAAGCCCATAAATATTCTCCAAGTTTCTTATTCCAATCACGTTTATTAGAAGAGACAAACTTTTTGAGAAGTTTGATGATCGTCTTGTTGAAAGCTTCGGCTAAACCATTAGCAGCTGGATTATAAACTGTAGATGCCAGGTTTTGGATTCGATTCTTATCACAGAACCGATAAAATGCCTGACTGGCAAACTGTGGTCCATTATCATGAATTATCCGTCGGAGAATCCCAAAACGATAAATGACATGATGTTTGATGAAACTAACCACATTGGTTGTCTTTACTTCAACAAGGGGAACTGCTTCCGTCCATTTAGAAAAGTAATCGGTTATAGCCAGTATAAACCGATGTCCCTTGACAGAAAGAGGATTAATCGGACCAATAATATCTATGCCCCAGGCTTCAAAGTGCCAAGAAGCTGCTGTAGGATGTAAAAACTCCGGTGGTTGATGAATAAAATCAGCAAAAATTTGACATGCTTTACACCTTCTGGCATAATCCACAGCATCTGCTATCATAGATGGCTAATAATACCCCATTCTTCGAATACGGTCCTGTAATTTTGGACCTGGTTGATGGGCACCACAAACACCATCATGAGCTTCACGAAGCATTTGCTTAGCTTCATTCTCAGAGAGACAATGCAGCAACAATCCATCATATGAACGACGATATAACATATGTAGAGACGAATCATAATAAAATCAAAATAATCATCTTTTGATTGATGCAGCTTCTTTTGGATCTTCAGGTAAAATCCCATGAACCGCATAATCAATGAATGGACTTCTCCAATCCCTCTGTTGTAAACTTGATTCTGTAATATAACTCTATTCAATATGCAGATTATTCTTAACACAGAATAAGTCTCGGTCCAACAAAGTAATGGTATTTTGTCTTCGAATTGGAATAGCCAAATCTACAGCTAAGCTAGCAAGAGCATCAGCTTCCAAATTCTGAGAACGTGGTACGAATTCAATGAAGAATCCTTTAAATAAAAGGACCAATTCGATTACCACTTGATGATAAGGGATAAGGTCAGGATTTCTGACTTCATATGTCCCTCTGACTTGATTAACAATCAGTTGAGAATCTCCATAAGCTTCTAGGAACTCGATTTCCAATTATTTTGCTACTAGGAGACCAATTAGCAGAGCATTATATTCTGCCACATTATTGGAGCATGACTCATTGAGAGAATAAGCACGGTATATGACCATTTTGTCAGGAGAAACTAAAACAATTCCTACCCCAGAGACGATATTGCCTTTAGGTCCAACTCGTGACGCTCCATCAAAGTATAATTGCCAAATGTCATCTTTTAAAGTTATGTTGCAATCCGCTACTTCATCTGGAATGTCCTTATATAGCTTCAACGTTTCAGGTATATGATGAGCTGCTAAGAAATCAGCTAATGCTTGACCCTTCACTGATTTTTGAGGTACATAGACCATATCATAAGGAGTGAGCAACATCGCCCAGGTAGCTAGCCTGGAGTTAAGAATGCTTGGTTTTCACATCAATACCGGAATATGATTTATTCTGGAAATGACATGAATGGTCTGTCCTGTCACATAATGTCGTGTCTTTTGAACAGCAAAAACTAAAGCCAGATATTCCTTTTCTACAGGAGTATACCTGTGTTCAGCTCCGACCATCATTCGGCTAAGATAATAAATTGCTTGTTCATGACCCATATCACTTTTCTGTGCCAAAAGAGCACCAAGTGAATGATCTAAGGCTCGAACATATAGCAAAAATAGTCTTCCTATTACTGGTGGTACCAGAACAGGTGGATTTGTAAGGTATTGTTTGATGTCATTGAAAGCTTTCTGACATGCTTCATCCCAAACACATGATACACCTTTCTTTAATAGACGGAAGAAAGGTTGACATCTCCCAGAGAGATTGGATATAAATCTCCTGATATAAGCGATGCGACCTTGAAAGCCTCGGAGTTCTTTTAGATTGCGTGGAGGACGCATTTCAAGAATTGCTTTGATTTTATCAGGATCAACATGGATACCCTGAGAAGTGATGACAAATCCCAAAAACTTGCCACTGGAAACCCCTAAGAAAGACTTAGTAGGGTTCATTTTCAATTGATGCTGACGCATCAATCAAATACTGTCTTCAAGTCTTAAATGTGATCATCTTTTGATTGACTTTTAACAGCAATATCATCTACATAACATTCAACTGTTTTTCGTAGATGTTCTTAAAAGATGTTGCTTATGGCCCGTTGATACGTAGCACCGACATTTTTCAGTCCAAATGGCATAACCATATAGCAGTAGACTCCAAGAGGTGTACGAAAAGCAGTATGCTTTTCATCTTCTGGATGCATCTTAATCTGATTGTATCCTGAGAACCCGTCCATGAAAGACATGCGTTCAAAATTGCATGTATTGTCTATCATGACATCGGTAATCGGAAGTGGAAATTCGTCCTTTGGGCAAGCTGTATTAAGATCTCGAAAATTTATGCAAACTCTGACTTTTCCATTCTTCTTCATAACAGGAACAATATTGGCAACCCAGTCTGGATGTTGTTCTTCACGAACAAAGCCACATGTAATCAGCTTTTTGACTTCTACTTCGATTGCATCCATCATGTCTGGTCGAAAATGCCGTTGCTGTTGTTTCACATGCTTGGCATTAGGAAGAATATTGAGTTTATGAGTAGCAACTTTAGGATCTAGACCTAGCATATCCTCATAACTCCATGCAAAAATATCGATATAATCTTTAATCAGTTGTATTAACTCTTCCTTTTCATCTTCAAAAAAGTTCTTACTGATGAATATTGGCTTGGACGTAGTTCCGTCTCCAACGTCAATTTGAACAATCTCATCCTCTGTAGGTGGTTGTCGTTGTTCAAAATGAAGCTCCCACTGAGTGTCCATCTGTTGGGCCCAAGGGTCATTTTTAAATGGCTCAAATTCACCTTCAGTTTGAACCATGTTAACTGAAAATACACACTCAGATTCATCGTAATAGTCTCCTCCAGCATATGAGGAGTGGGATGTATCAGATTCGATGAAATGGATTTCTTCCGAATCTGAGGATTGTGAAGAACTATAAGAGAATTCTTCTTGTATATCGTCATTAAACATGTGGGACAGATTATATCCCAACCCATGACGAGTTTTCTAGTAGAACGGATCACCATATAATGGTAATCGTCTACCTTTGTCTTGATTAAGACCTTGCATAGTCTTCAAATCATATTCCATTTTCTGGATAATCTTGAGAGATTGTTGACTATATTTGTCAATTCGGATTTTTCCTTTATCTTTATCTCGAAGATCATCTGTCTGAATAACAGGGATGTTTCTAGCCAGGCCAAACACAATTTGGTGCTTGTTTTTCTTATCAGACAGAATCACGAAATAAGATTCTTCATGACGTCTAAAAGTTACACAAGCTTGTGACGAAGCAGCTACAAGAAGAAGATAAGGAGAAGATTTTAGAAACTTTGAGCGTAAGGGCCTACATCAACATGCGGAGGAAAAGAATTTTCCTTATGGTCAATGTATAAAGTTTCCTCTGTATCTATGTCGTCTTTATATTGATGACTTTGATCATCAGAAGATAAAGACATTCTTTCAACAAATTTGACAGCCATATACTCCAAAAGAAAATCTTCATTGATATCAGAAAGTACAGAATGATCAATATTTACATCATTTACAAGTTGAGTACTACGCTTAGGATTTATCATTAATGGACCGTCATCCGTCTTCTGCGTAGACTTGCCAAGGTTGATGATCAATGGTGATTCTGGATCATTCGTACGAGAAGTATATCCCTTGACTTTGATCATAAGAGGTGCATCTTGACTCTTGGCAGGAATACTCACTGATTCTTTATATGAAGCCCGAGTTCTTCCTTTGACTTTGATCACCAGAGGTTGATCATTGACAGGTTGGGGTTGGATTCGACCTTTAACCTTGATCTTCAAAGGTTGCTCTTCCGGAGGATCTTCATTGACAGACTGATCTTCAGCCATATCTGATATCTCCTTCACATGCTCTTGTAGAGTTTTGAGTCAGAAAAATAGGCTTCAACACCCTTGAAGGGATTGATATCAGCAAATTCAGTCTTCACAACCCCTTGTGAATTCACGTACTTGAAGCATTGGTGGAGAGTTGAAGGCACAATGTTATGCTCATGTATCCACGGTCTTTCAAGTAGGATGTTGTAGGATACGTCTGAGTTAATAACATAGAAAGTAGCCATAGTTCGAAGATCACCAATCTGAATCTTTAGACGAATCTTCCCCAATGGTTTACTCTTGCCAGAGTTGAAACCAACTATCGTGGTACTAGTGTAAATCAAATCACTAGTAGAAAACCTCAAAGGTCTTAGCATACTCTGAAGAATAATGCTAATAGAAGACCCAGGATCAATATAAATCCTGTCAATTTCAGTGGATTCAATATACCCAGTGTAGCACAAAGGTCTGTCGTGCTTGTTATGCTTCAACAGCATATCTTCTTGTGTGAAGGTAATGTTAGGAATTGCCTCCATCACACTATGACATTGTGGGCACGACACTGGTGTATTATCAGGACTCTTGAGTTGAGCCAAGCATGAGTCTGCTTGTAGCAAAGCTTCACTCAAAGTCTCTCTGCTTTTTTTAGAAAGACGCAGTAGCTCGAATATAGAGAGTCTAGCTGGAGTATTGGCTAACTGGGCTAGAATATCGAATTTGTAGGGCTTCATCACCACCCCTTGATTTGAAGTAGATTTCAAGGGAACGTCAAAGCGTACTGCTTTCTGTTTTCCTTTCTCAACCACCGATGGTTTAGCAGGAACAGAAGATAGTTGAACTGGGATTGCTTCTACAACATCCTCTGCTTCTTTAGAAGATCCCTCGTAATCTTTGTGGTATTCTTTCCCAGATCTCGTACCAGCAAAGCTTTCTTCTTCAGAATCATGAGAAGGAAGTACCATATTGCAAGATTTAGTCTTCTTTCCCTTAGCATTTTCTTGTGAGGATTTTTAAGAGGAAGCTCAGAACCCAACCCAACAGTAGATTTTTGACTTTGAATCTGTAAAGGAAGTCGTATTCCTTTATCATAGTTCAAACCCTCTGCCTTTTGAAAGTCATAACCCATCTTCTTCATGAGATGGACTGATTGTTGACTGTACAAGTGAATGGGCAGCGAACTTTCAATGGATGGTTGAACAGAAGAAGAAGCAGAGATCTCTGTAACCACAGGAGAAGAAGAAGGCATAGAGACTTCCGAAGAAGGAGGAATAAAAATCTCTGTAGCCATAGAAGAAGGAGGATTACTCGGGATACGAAAAAAGATCCCTGTAGGAGCTTTCTCATAAGCAGCGAAGACTTGTTGTGCCCTATATAAGGGAATACTATTCATAGCTAACCACTGCTGATGAGTGCGTTTGAGCTTGGTAGGAGGAGCTAAACTTGGAGGACATATGTTCAAACCTTTCTGCCTATCCTCCAAAGGAATGCCATCCCAAAGATAATCCAAATCATCAGGATCTGGAATAACATGAGAAATCATGTTGCAGGTTTTAACTTTTCTACCTTTCTTGGATTTTGAAGTTTTATCTTCATCCTCCATTTCAGGTACTAAGTCAGGATATACCCACATGATTTCACCATTCTTTAATGTGAGAGGCAACAATCCTTCATTTTCCTTTCTGGAAGGCAGGATATTCACAATCTTCATCGTCGCCTTCGGAACTGGGACAATTCCATCTGGGACTTGATGTGGAGGAAAACCTCCAAATTGAAGAGAAACCATATTGGTTGTGACCATATGCGGAACTGGGACAATTCCATCTGGGACTTGATGTGGAGGAAAACCTCCAAATTGAAGAGAAACAATATTGGTTGTGACCATATGCTCATCATTAGTTAAAGCGATGGCATTGGCATTTATCAGCTCCTGAATTTTCTTCTTCAGAACATAACAAGCCTTGGTAGGATGATTGATGTATCTGTGATAGATACAATATTTGGGATTGTCAGTTAGATTCACCTCATTAGGCCTTTTTGGTTCCGGAATCTGGAGTTTGCCACTCTTTACCAAATATTGGAATATCCCTGGGATATCACTCTCGTCAAAAGAATATTCTTCTTTTGGCTTAGAAGACTCCTGATTATTCGGTGTTGTTTTGTTTTTGGAAAGATTAACCATAAGTGTATTCTTTCCTTTCCCATTACGATTACCAGAATTATTACCAGAAGAGCCTTTCTTTTCTTTGTCTTCTGAAGCGAAAATCATCCCGTGTTCCCGAGCCAATCTACCATTAGTCTCGGCTGAAACTGCTGCTATGATAAACGAGGCCCAATCTGTGAATTGGGAACCCGTAAAGACAGCAATAGATGGTCGTAGATTCATCTTGCACGTATCAATCAGTGCTGAATCTGGCATGCCTGGAGGCATCTTCAGAGTTGCCTGTCGGAAACGTTCAATGAACGTCCGAGTATCTTCCTTCTCCTTTTGTTTGATTTCTATTAAGGAAGACATGTTCATGTCCATGCCTCCTTCATAGAAGCGGAAGAGAAATATTGCTTTGAATTCGTCAAAAGACTAAATACAATTGTCGGGTAAACTACGATACCAGTCGTAGGCTAAACCCGTTAGACACCCGATGAAAACTTGGGTAAGAAGAGCATCATTCTTCTACAAATGTACAGTCATAATATCAAAATAATTAATATATTGACTAGGAGATGCCTTTCCATCAAATAATACCATGGATTGTGGTTTGAACTTTGGAGGAAAAGACACATCATTCCAGTGAGGAGGGTAAGGTTGATTAATCCCTAACCTCTGGAGCTGATCCTTGTGCTTCAGAACTTCAAACTGTGCTTTTAATTCTCGCACTGCTTGAATAGCTTCACTGGTTTGAGGAAGCACATTTGATTGAATTGTTGTCGGATGTACCGTAACCCCCACCGGAGGTGGTACATCTTCTGGAATGATAGAATCGGGAGATGCAGAATTTTGATTGGTAGCAGGCTCCAGACTTTAATTATTCAAGGGTATATCAACCCCTTGACTATCTTAAGTTTGTGCTGCTACTTGCACCGGAGTTACCATTGCCGGTTGAGCAACTTGCTGAGTCATTATTATTTGATGCATACTTTGCATCATAAAAAGCATATCCTCCAGCAGAGTCGCCATTTTGTTTCACTTAACAAAAATGCCTAAAAATTGGCTTTTGATATAAAACGAGAAAAGTACAAAAAGTGCACATTTTCTGGGAAGTATTGCTATGGAAGTTTGATCTGAAGGCGATCACTTTGTTCCTTGGACCATACGATGATGATGAAGAGTATTGCAGGAAGATGAACAGCCGGAAGAACTAAGTCACCAGAAAGGTATCGATGTACTTGGGCACTGATGGTGAGGTCGAATGCTTTCCTGCTTTGCTTCACTCTGTTCTGGAAGAAAAGTTGAAGAAGAATGCTCTGGAAAATCAAAGTCTCTGGGCTCTGATCTCTGTATATTCTCTTCTGTCTCTCTGTTGATCTCTTGATGCTATCTATGTAAAAAATAAGTCTATTTATAGACTTAAACCTTTGTGCGTAAAAAGCAGCATAATCCAGTCTTTACGCTAGCAACTGTCATCCACGATGGAAGTCACCCTCTGTACATGTTGACACGTGTCCCATTATTTCAACAAAAATAGGGATCACGTACATACGTTCTTCAATAAGTGTGGCATGATAGCCACGTAGACAAACCACGTTTTAAAGTAGTCAGGAAAAATCGGGCGTAAAAATGACCCAAAATATGCCCTGAGCGTAAAGTGGCAAATTGGCGTAAAAACAGTCCAAAATAAACTTCCCAGCGTAAAGTGGCTAAAATAGCCTTGAGCGTAAAACTTAGCCCAAATAGACTTTACGCTCACAATAGCTTTGACCGTAAAAGCTCAAATAACTATAGTGCGTAAAAAGAAGTAACTTTATTGAGCATAAAATAGCCTTCTCTGCACACCACACGACAAGTATCGGGTTTGGTGAAAATCCGATCTTCTCGACTTCTGTGTTTGCATGTTGTCAGCAAAATCATTCTGTCAAATCAAATCTTCTGCATTAAATGCGGCCTGACAGTTTATCGATCTCCAGGCGTAAAATTCAATGAACTGCCTTGGCGTAAAGTAGTTCGCGTAATGTCCAATGCAAATAGCCCTGGCGTAAAATAGCTCACATAGAGAGTTGCTTGCGTAAAGTCCTCAATTCCTTTGACTTATTCGACAAAGCACTTTTTACGCTCCTACAGCTACCAATGCACTTATCCCGAGAATAGAAAAAACAATAAGTAAAGCAACATGTAGCATAAAGTAATGGACATGTGACATAATGTAAACTGTGGACATGTGAATTAAACTGGACATGTGAGCATGTAATAAAACTAGAACATGTAAGATAACTATAACGTATGAGCATGTAGGGTAACTGGAACATGTGAGCATGTTAGGTAACTGGAGTATGTGAGCATGTTAGATAACTTGGACATGTGAGGATGTTAAGTAACTTGAACATGTGAGCATGTTAGGTAACTGGAGCATGTGAGCATGTTAGATAACTTAGACATGTGAGCATGTTAAGTAACTGGAGCATATGAGCATGTTAGGTCTATATAGAACGACAAATGATAAGATGACTTAGGAACTATTCCGGAATCCAAGTTACAACCCGTAAACCAAACAAGGACCGGGGTTGTAACCCTTCTCCTGAATAGAACTTTAGTATCTAATCATTTATCGGCAAAAGTAAAGCATAAACAAAGATGCACTGAAATAAACAAATTCTGACACTGCCTAAACAAAACTAGACTAGACTAGATTCCATACAACAATCACGGCCAAGCAATGAGTACGGCTTTATACATTAGCTAACTAGGGTTATCACAATCCTAATTACTAACATATGCAAGTTTGAGAAATCCAAGTCCAATTACCTGCCTGCTGCTACCTGAATGATCCAAGCCAAGGATGCAATGGTATATAGTGGATACATCGTCTGGGAGACAAATGTATCCTATAATAGTGGGTACATGGTTCGGAAGACAAATGTACCCTAAGATATATAATAATGGGTACATCGCCCATGAGACAAATGTACCCGATGCAACACTCGACGGTGCGCTGGAAGTGTGCTCATCATGACAGATAGCTCCAAATCCCATAAATATATATATATAAGACCAAGACCAAAGGGGCAATAGGTAATTGGGAAAGTCTCTAATGATCTAGGTAATTAAGCTAGTTGTTTAGTCCTTAACATTTTTTTGTTGGATTTCGGGTGTGGCATTCCGCAGAATCCATCCTAGACATGAGACATGCGAGTCTGGACAAAAGCAAGAATGTGCACTATAACAAGCCACAACAAGAAAATATAATAAACTGGAAGCTAGGAGTGCGCTACGATGAGCCACTATAGAGAAATAAGGAAGTGCGCCATGACAGGCCACTATCATGTAAACAAAGAAGGACATGTATTATGAGTGCGCCACGACGGGCCACTATCTAGTAAGCAAAGAAGAACATGTATCATGAGTGCGCCACGACGGACCACTATCTAGTAAGCAAAGAAGATATGTAAGAAGAGTGCGCCACGATGGGCCACTATCTAGTGAGCAAAGAAGACATGGCAACAACTTTTGTAGCATATAAGAAAGAATCGAAAGGAAAGACATATCATGGCATGTGAGAACGAATAAATAAAAAGTAAGTACTTGTCATAGAATAATAATTGAACATGTGAGTGTCAAGTGTATATATGGTGTACAATCATTCTCTAACTATACAAGGTTATCTAATCATGTTAAGAATTCATTACAATCGAAGAAAATATCAAAAACGGACAAAAACGGGTAGAAACAGGCTAAAACAGACAAAAATAGCCTAACCGGATTATCCGGCGGATTACCGACGGATTTTTCGAAGTGTCACAGCAAGTTTTGTGGTGCAAGTTTGGATTTTTCGACGGATTTCTGCGGATTTCCGACGGATTTTCTGAACCGTCACAGAAAGTTGATTATTGAAAACTCAAAACTTGTTTCGGCTATAAAAACTTCGTTTTAAATCAAAATTCGGATTTTCAAAAGTCAAAATCGCATGAAATTTAATTCCATACAACATGGGATTATTAGTTTTCATAAATTCAAAGATTTGATAGATTAATACCTCAAAATACTCCAAAAATAGGCTTTCAAAAAATTGAAACGGGTTTCGATTTTCACCAAACTCAAAATCTATGTATACAAGCTTGGAGAGGACCTCATATATGCATATGTGACCAAGATCCATGTTGGTAACACCAGTATCACTCTTGATACCGAGTTTTCTACTAAGTCAATATTGGATTTTAACAGAAAATCAAAACCTAGTTCTAACCAAATTTAGAAACATACATATAGACGAGAATCACAAGAAAAATATTCTTAACAAAATGAGTTTAGAACAATTCTAAGCATTTAATACCAAGGAAAACAAAAATGATAACAAAATAATATTGTTCATGAATTTGGTAAGATGTACTTGCCTAGATTAAGCTCCAAGCCTAATCTTCTACTCCTCCTCCTAGGGAGATTAGACACCACACCCAAGGCCTCAAGGCCAAGCTTTTGGCAAGCTCCAAGGGGGAGAGAAGAGAAGAAAAAATGAAGAGAGAGTGAAGAGAATGAAAAGAGAGAGGAGAAAGAAAGTGTGAGGGTATATATAGAAGGGAGAATTAATCTTAGCCGTCGGATGGTGATCCATGTCAAAATCTAAGTCAATCATGGCCATTCAAACAAAACCAAATATCCATTGGGTAAAAGGATGCATCTATACTATTCACGAAAATATCTAAACACTATTCATCAAAATATCTAAAACACTATTTACGAAAATATCGGAAACACTATTCATGAAAATATCTAAAATCAAAAATATCTAAAATGTAGAAAATCTGTATGGACGGTATGCCGTCGGTATACACCGGTATACTGGCGGTATGCCTTCCAAGAAGAAAATCTATAAGTTCGAAATTTTTTTAAAGCATTACGAAAACCAAAAAAATACGAAATACACTACAAAATACGTATCCATATATAAATACTGATACTGTAAAACGAGTCTCACAATAGGTGTGCAACCTACGGATAACAAAGTATCTACTGTGGCAGGATTACAAACTACAGAAGTACTCATGTGCTAAATTGAGATGTTGGGAAGAAACTTTGAATGTGGGTGTCAAGAATAAGTAATATGCAAATTATAGATAATAGCAGTTATAGTAGCTGTAGGTAACACAAGGTAGTGTCTTAATGTATTAGAGAGTGTGTATAGGAAATGTGGTTAGTGTCCATGTACTAGTTGTGCCTAATGGTGGAGTAGTATATATATATATATACATGTCTAAATATGGGTAACTTATAGGTAAACAAGCACATGGTATAAATCATAAATCGACGTAGGTTAAGTATGAGTATCAAGTAGATTACTTAGAGGTTATAACTTTGAAGCCTAATAGGAAAATAGATAAGTTGATATCTAATTTTCTTGAAACCGTATTGATTTGATCAATTCATGTTTAGGACACTCAAACTCGGATTTGGTACCGGACCTGTACCAGCAGCTCAGGACACCAGGCGAGTACATTTTCTGATAGTTTTCATACTTGATACTTTCTATGATTCATGTTTGTAGTACTATTTTACATTGATTCCATGTTTTGATTTTCGACATGATGGCTACACGAATAGTATTATGGATTCATTATTTCCTTACTAGACTGGCCTACAAGCATCATTCCTTTACTGGTATCACTAGTCTCATATCTTGATTTATACATCGGGACTTGGATCCATTAGTACTAGTCGGATGGAAAAATACTTTAGTAGACATGTGAATATTCCCAATACAAGAACTACCCCCACAAGTCCAAACAAGAACGATATTCTCGCACTTCACGTGTGAGATGCCGTATTTACCCATGGCCGTTCGCATATCAAAAGTTGTATTTCTACTCACTAGTTAGATGCAGTCTTGCTATACATTACTGATTCTGTTTCAGTTGTTTATTACTGCCTACTCTCCTGCTTTTACTCAAATGTTTTATTCCATGATTCTCTATTTATCCATCCATCATGTATTTTACTACTATTTACTGTTTTATAGACTTTGTCAATTATTGGAACTGCTGTTAGAGATGTATTCGTTCCATCCTGACTGGATAATATTTTTCGGTCAATGAGCTTGAGAACATGTGCCCTGACCGTTACGGAGCGCCAGAGAGCCATGGAGTGGACATAGCAGAAATATAGCTTGCTAAAATTCTAGAAGTAGCCTAGTTTAGCTAAATTAGCATTTGGTCGAATTTGTCTCCAGATTTAGTTGTCTATTTGACATTTGGACCATGTAGTTAACTTTTGGGATTCATTTATTTCTTTGAATTAAAGACTATTATTTCTTCCTTATTTTCTATCAGACAATTATCTGCTTAGAGCTATGATTGAGTATTGGACTTGGTTATATATGTTATTGTTCTCCCAAGTGGAGTTGAATATATTTTGTGGGTTGTTCATCATACGATATTATATAGCATTCTACCGTCGATACTGCGGCATAGGCTGCCATGCCCACGACTCATGCCCAAATTTTGGGTGCGGGTCATGACCCGTCGTTCCAATGCCCAGGGCCGCATCTACGTTATGACTCAAGATGAGGCATTCACCTCAGGCACAGTTGTGAGAGGTATATTACTTTTTAATAATGTGCTTGCTCGTATACTGTTTGATTCCGGTGCTACACATAGTTTCATATCGACAGACTTTTTTGCCGAGTATAAATTTTTTGTGACACCTCTAGGCCTTAACCTTAGTGTTAACATCCCGTCGGGCATACAACTACTTGCATAAACAGGCTGTAGAGACGGAATCGTCTGTATCGAAGGTAAAAAGGTGTATCTTGATGCAATAGTTCTAGATATTAAGGACTACGATATCATACTGGGAATGGATTGGCTCTGCACTTGTAATGCTACCATTGAGTGCACGGAAAAGAAAGTCACCTTCCGTATATCTGGAGTGACCAAATTTTGGTACTCGTGTGGTAAAGCGTCGCCGACCTGCATGATGATCTTAGCAATTTTTGCTTGAAGGATGCTGCATTCCGGATGTGAAGGCTACTAGGCGTCCTTTTGAGACATGCGACATGATGGTGCAAATGCAGGTCAAACCGATGTTACGGCAGAATTCCCCGACGTGTTTTCGGACGAGCTACCTGACATTCCACCCGACCGAGAGATTGAGTTCAGCATCGACACATTCTTCAGTACCCGACCAATTTCCAAAGCCTCGTACAGAATGGCCCCTGTAGAACTGAAGGAGCTCAAGGTCCAGTTGTAAGAGTTGCTCGACAAAAGATTCATCCGGCCTAGCATTTCACCATGGGGAGCGCCCGTATTATTTGTAAAGAAAAAAGATGGGTCAATGCGTCAGTACGTCGACTACCGAAGGCTGAAGAAAGCCACATCTGGAACAAGTATCTACTACCCCGCATAGACGACTTATTTTATCAGCTAGAAGGCGCCTCGGTGTCGAATTCGACTTTGATCTTCGATCGGGCTATCATCAACTCAAGATCAAGCCAAACGACGTACAGAAGTCAGCCTTCCGTACTCGATACGGCTATTATGAGTTTCTGGTAATGCCATTCGGCCTAACAAATGCCCCTGCTACCTTCATGAATCTTATGAACTGGGTATTTTGACCATTTCTCGACAAATTCATCATAGTCTTTATTGACGATATTCTCGTCTATTCGAAGGACAGAGTGCAGCATGCACAGCATCTGCGGACCGTACTCCAAATCCTTCATGACAACCAGTTGTATGCGAAGATGAGCAAATGTGGATTCTGGCCAAATAGCATATCATTTCTCGGACACATCATCTCCGTAGAAGGCATCGCAGTCGATCCAAGAAAAGTCGAAGCAGTTGTTGATTGAAAATGGTCCGCATCATTTAGTGAGATTTGAAGCTTTTTCGGCTTGGCAGGATACTACCGACGCTTCGTGAAAGACTTCGTGAAGATTGTATCACTTTTGACTCACCTCACTCAAAAGGGAGTCGCATTTGAGTGGTCGGACGATTGCGAGACTTGCTTCCAGGAGTTAAAACAGTGGCTCATTTCGGCCCCTATACTCGCACTTTCTGAAGGGAAGGAAGGATTTCAAATCTTTTGTGATGCTTCCGGCCAGGGTTTGGGATGTGTGCTCATGCAATGGAATAAAGTGATATCTTTTGCTTCCAGGCAGTTGAAGCCGCAAGAGAAGAACTATACCACGCATGACTTAGAATTAGAGGCAATTGTGTTCACGCTAAAATTATGGCGTCACTATCTTCATGGCATGGCGTACAGTATTTTCATGGATCACAAGAGCCTAAAGTATCTTTTCACCCAAAAAGAACTGAATTTACAGTAGATGTGATGGCTAGAACTGATCAAAGACTACGACTTGACTATGACTACACGTCGGACAAGAAAAATATTGTAGCGGATGCACTGAGCCGAAATTCATAGCCTCATTATCCATCAACGACTGACTACTTCGCGATTTAGAGGACATGTGCATCAAACTCTGAGTCCGATTCGTGGGTGCAGATTTTGCTCAACTATGCGTGGAGCCGATGTCACTCCCATTTTTCGTTATACGTATTTTCAGTATACGTATGCAGATTTTGACCCGTATTTTATTTACTATATTTCGTATTTCTTTATTGCTTGTCTTGATATATCTTGGCTAAGGTTGACCTTGGGTTGGGTTGGGTTGGTCCAACTTGACTTGCTTTGGATGCCTTGGTTTATTTTGATGGTTGGTTCAACATGTTGAACCATCCCTCTCTTTATAAAATCCAACTACCCCTTTCTCTCTCTTTATTACTTCCATTTATTTCTTCTCCTTCTTCTCCATTACTCTCCCACCAACCTAGAGAGCTTAGGCAAGTGCAACTTGCTTCATGATGGATCTTCCATTTTATTGTTCTATCTTCTTCTCTACAAGATTCTAAGCATCTTTAGAACTTGGAATTTTTGGTTTGGACGAATGGATTTTTGTAGATCTAAGTTTGTACCCTTTTCGGTTTCTTGGGTTTTGATCTACCAAACTTTATTAATTTCAAGTTTTAATTGTTCTATGTTGTAGAAAATTCAATTTTATCCAAAATGGACCTTTAAAAAGTAAGATTTGGACATCTTCTATGTTCATCTGTCTTGGTTCTGGCAGGAACAATGAATAGTATTGTCCGCATGGCCGCATAGTGTTGTCTGTATGGCTGCATAGTGCCGCATAGTATTGTCCGCATGGCTGTATAGTACCGCATAGTGCCAGTTCCGTATAGCTGTATAGTGCCGTATAGTGCTGTCCGTATGGCCGTATAGTACCACATAGTGCCAGTTCTGTATGGCTGCATAGTGCCGCATAGTGCCAGTTCTGCATGGCTGTATAGTACCAGTCCTTATGGCTGCATAGTGCCACATAGTGCCAGATCCACATGGCTGCATAGCACTGCATATATAGTGATGTCCGTATGGCTGCATAGTGCCGTACAGTGTTGTCCGTATGGCTGTACAGTGCCAGTTCCGTATGGCTGCATAGTGCTGCATAGTGCTGTCCGCATGGCTGCATAGTGCCAATTTCGTATGGCCGCATAGTGCCGTCCGCATGGTCGTATAGTACCGCATAATGCTAGTTTTGCATGGCTGCATAGTACCGCATAGTGCCAGTTCTGCATGGCTGCATAGTACCGTATAGTGCTGTCCGCATGACTGCATAGTGCCAGTTCCGTATGGCTGTATAGTGCCGTATAGTACTGTCCGTACGGCTGCATAGTACCGCATAATGCCAGTTCTGCATGGCTGTATAGTGCCATATAGTGCCAGTCCGTATGGCTGTATAGTGCCACATAGTGCCAGTTCCGCATGGCTGCATAGTCCCGCATAGTGCTGTCCGTATAGCTGTATAGTGTCGTATAGTGCCTGTTTCGCATGGCTGTATAGTACCGTATAGTGCCAATTCCACATGACTGCATAGTACCGTATAGTGCCAATTCTGCATGGCTGCATAGTACCGCATAGTGTTGGCCGCATGGATGCATAGTGCCGCATAGTGCCTATTTTTGCTGTTTTTGGCTGTTTTATGCCCCCATTTGGCTGATTTCTGGCCAAAATTTCTCCCAACTTTCAACATGAAAGTTGTAGATCTTTTCCTTGGCTTCAAGAATATGTTACTAGCTATTTTATGGAAGTTTCTCTCATTCATGATAATATAAGAATAGAACATGATAGTGGCCTGTTAAGGCACACTCTTAACAAGTAACAAGTAGCATGAGATGGTAGTGGTCCGTCGTGGCGCACTCTTGACAAGTAATCCTGACATGTAATCTTGAATGTTGTTGCGACGGCTATCTTGACATACTGAGTAGTAACTCGTCTTGACACCGTGGGTGATTGTTCTTGAATGTGCTTGTATAAGCTACCAGTCTCGTCTCGCATCATGTCTAGGACTTGCATCCCTAGTTACCACGGTCAGGGATTCATGCTGAATCTGACTAGGTTAATTACTAGATTAATCAAAGTAGCTCATATAGAGAGATGTTTTCAGTTACAGGCGATCCCGTTATCCCGGCCACACCTGATGGACTTGTAGCCTGTCGATGAGTAGGGCACATTTCCAGCCCACTGTCATGTGGGACACTTCTTAAAACAAGTAATATGCACACTGTCATGTGTTGCTCTCAAAGTCACCTAATAATTCTTGATAACTCTTGCATGAACCTCGCCTGGATAACCTGGATAGCTGCAGGGCTTGTGACTGCCGGAACATCTCATTGCATCTTGCTAGTAACTAGGCTTGTGATAACCCTAGTTAGTTAAAGTATCAAACCGTACTCTTTGCTTGGCCGTGAATGTTGGATGGAGTCCAATCCTGTCTAGTCTTGTCTAGATCCAGTACATGGCTATATCAGGACATGCTTGCTTACGCTTTACTCTTAGCAATAAATGGCTAGAGACCCGGTTCTGTTCAGGCGAAGGGTTACAACCCCGGTCCTTACTTTGTTTAAGGATTGTAACCTGTCTTCCGGAATAGTTCCTCGTCCTTTCGTCATTTGTTACCTTATTTACATTTCATGTTTTTCTATTATTATTCTTATTTATGTTCTGACATGCTGGTTTTAGTTCTTAAGTGAAGCCTCCCTTGTGGCACTTGCTCTTTCTGGGGTCTGACCCAGCTAGTTTTGTATGGCCAGATTTTGGAGCAGCACCCGAGGATCTCCCAGCCTTCCAGCCAGATGGTGAACACTAGACGTAACCCTGGCAACGAGTAGATTTTATTTTGTTCTTCCACTCTATTGTAAATTATTCTTTTGAGGCGTTTAGCCGTCGAGCAAGTGTTAGCTCGTGTTGAATACTTATATTTCTTGTCTGCCTAAGGGCTGTAACATAATTGACAAATCCTAGGGTTGATCATGGATGACTGAAACTCTTGCTAGTCCTCGTATTTTATACGTCTAGCTTCATGATCATCTGTATATGAAATGTATGGGACGCCTTACTATTGAATATCTGATGGTCTAACATCTTGTAACTATTATTACTTGCTTGAGATTGAGTCACTAGGCTTGTTCTTAACCATAAGAGACTGATGGCTTGTGATAAACCCTCATACATCTAGACAGCCATGACCGTATATCGAGGTGGATTACACTTCTATATACGTAGTTGGCTGTGTCTGTCCCCCGCTCTCCAGTATTCTGGTTCTAGGGCATGATACGGTTTAAGTGGTGGCCCATGCAGGTCTTGTAAATCAAGATGTGTGAGAGTTTTACCGGATAGATGTCTCAATCAGCAAACTCGTCTTTAATCTCTACTCGTGTCTTCTAATCTTCCTGAAATCTTGGCCTGGTCACATGCTTATATCCTTGATCTATCTTGGTCCTTCCTTAATATTCCTCATGTCATTTTCTTTAGTGGCATTGCTCCTGGTCCTACCGATCAGCCGAAAGGAGAACCACCAGTGAACCAGCCTCAACAAGGAGACCAAGCCCAGCTCTCAGGAGCAGCCTTTCGAGTTATGCCTTTCGGGGATCCAGAGCCACCAGGTGTAAAATCCCTAAATTTCTACTATTTTTTTATTATTAAATTTGGTACTGATTTAAAATTATGTATTGTACGTCGCGTAGTCGTATTGTACGTCACGCACGAAATTTTATTTTTCGTAATTGCTCAACGAGTGCGAATATGTGCGAGCGTACATATTTTTAGAAAAACATTTTTTCTATTTTTATAGTTTCAAGATAATATATATAATAATTATTTTTAGCTATCAAATTTCCTACATTTATGATTTTATTTATGAAAAGCCTTTTATTTAGACAGTTATAATAATAAATAATATTCTTATAAAATGGTATACTAGAAAAGTATATATTTGTAAATATTATTTGTGCATACATATATATTTCGTAATTATTTATTAGTTTATTTTTAAATAATAATGTAATTTTTGAAATTATTATTATTAGTATTTTTGGAAAACATATTTTGATATTATTGTGGCAATTTAAATCTTGATTTAATTTTTGGATTTATTTAAATAGATTAAATTAATATCTATATTTGGAATTTGAATTTTCTTATTTGATTTTAAACTAAAAGATGTAAATTAATTAGATTTAAATTGATTTCGATTTGGATTGATTTAAATTAATACATGAATTATCTAATTGGGTTTTAAATATTCCTAGTCCTTATCCAATTGGAAATTTCTACATCCTATAAATAGGCAGGTACTCCTCCATTATTTTTTCACAATTATTCTTCCACAAATTTCACCATAAACGTGATGTGCATCGTGTCGGTGTCCAACTCAATACATTATCTTTGTACATATACATCATCCTTTTCGTGTCGACAATCCCGACACCATCTCCAATCCATAACCTAAGCCTAGCCCCGGGCCAGCCAACCATATCCAGCAACCATCCACCGTTCTGCCTCCTGTCTGTCGCAACACCCTCTTCTCCCACACCAGCCCCTCTCTCGGCCAACGGCCGCAGACCCGAACCCCTGACCCTAGACACACCATCACCTTCACCACGTCCATCTCGACACCCGTGAGTCCCAGCCAAACAACACCACCACCGCCGAGCCTCCCTGTCTGATTCTAGTGCCGCCTACAGCTCGGCCGCCATGCCAACCCGGCCACTTACCGATCCTCACCACCACACTCATCCCTGCCACCACGGCCACTGACCGGAACCCGCTACCATCACCACCACAGCCTGGCCAGACCGACCGACCGGCCGACCGCCCACCACTACGGTCAACACAACCGTCCCCACCAACACAACCACCGCCACATCCGTCACCACCCAAACCACCACCGCCCTCACGGCCATCGCCGGAGCCACCACCAAAACCAATAAAACCAAATAAAAACACACACACCCCCTCACCTGACCGCCAGCCGTCAGCCCTAGCCGTCCATCTCCACCTCCCCATGGCGCCGCCGCCGACGAGTCCCGAACCTCCCGTCCGCTTCCTCCGCCGCTCCCCCACAGCTTCGCCGCGCCAGCGACACCGAGTCTCCGTGTGCGCCACCGCCGGTGGAAACCCCTCCCCGCGTCGCTCACTGAGCTGCTCCTCCGCTGAGCCCTCCGCGCTTGGCCTCGCCCACCGACCAGAGCCGGCCGCGCGAGACTCCGATCCTTCCATCTCCCTCTAGATCTACTCCCCCGCCCTCTTCCCGTGCAGCGCCCGCCGCACAGCCACCGTCCGCCACTCACGGACTTCGCAGCACCACCGGCGCAGCCCCGACGCAGATCTCCCCTTTCCCGAGCCTCCGCCTCCCTCTTGCACACTCTCTCATCTCTCTCTCGATCTCTCCAGCTCCTTCCCACTCTCTCTTCCTTACTTTCTTCTAAAGGAAAGAGCCACAGCCTCTTTGTCTAATTTTTGTTAGTTTTTGATTTTGTGTTTTTGTTTAGTTTTAATTGTTATTTGTTTTCTTCTTTTTAGTATTATTATTATTATTATTATTATTATTATTATCATTATTATTTTATTAGTTTACATATTATTATAATGGTATTATTATTATTACTAACTACAGTATTGTAAGTTGTCATTAATATTTTTACTGCTATTAATATTATTGTTATTATTATATTTTAGTAACTAAGATTAGTGTTATTATTATTTATTATTAAAAATTAGTTTTTGTGTAATTAGGTATAATAAGCTTCTCAAAATTTTCTTCTAAAAATATATATACTCATTTATATAAATATTTTATTTGGCTTGGCCTATATTTTAAAATATGGTTTTAGAACCCTAGATAAAATTTCGAGATTTTTAATATTTATTTAGAAATATTTTGACCCGCAAACCAAAAGATGTTTTGACAAGAATTAGGTTCGCCTTAAATAATTTTTCTAAAACAAAATATATTTTTCAAGGATTATAAATAGTTTTCTAAAAATCGTATATATATTTATTATTACCTATTTTCTTTGATTTCCTCCTTTCCATAACCAATCTCCTTTATTCCTTTTTTTCGCCAATTTTGTACTACCATATGTCTACCCTAACCAATTTGACCCTTCTGGACCCAATGGAACTGTCTATGCCTCCATCAGAGGTCACCTTGCATAGTTGTTATACCGAAGTCGCAGTTCGTGCCACCGTAAATATTGCAGCACATCAGGCATCCTACCAGGCAAGACACCTTGTCATTTGCTGTTTATTTATTTTAGCTCATATTTTATGCATTATTCATTATTTTCTTATGCAAAATAAACTGTGATACATGGACTAACCTGTTAGAACTTACTGTTCATTTATATTTCTTGCTATGTATTAGTTTTCTTACACATTAAACCTAGATTTAAGGGACCACCTTGCGTGTTGCATTCATTGGCCTTGACACATTGTTCCACGAAGTTGTGTGTTGCATGTAGAACACGGACATGCGTGACTGGCTGGCCACCGGTACGTATAAGCCGTGCTATAGGAATAACCGCTAATAGAATTGCATGCTAGTTTGACTTAGCGGTTATAGAGGTTTACTGTTGTGGATACAACATAGTAGGCATTGGGCGGGGAGGATAATTCCTTAGCGTATGGACTTCGATGCACTTTCCCTTGTGACCCGAAAGCTCCGTTGGAGATACGAGGTTGATGACCCATGATTACTGACGGCCACTGACGTTCTGCGGAACGTCATGCTCTTATTGATGGGGCCTCTGGTGCCCCAAGGGGGGACCATGACGATCCTATTTAGCCAGGGCCCATGCGTAGGAAGGATTGTTCTTAACTATATTTCACTTAGAACGGTTAGGCACCTTTATCCGTTAGGTACGAGTACTTTTGGTTTGGGTACTTGTATCTGACTGTGGCTTGGAACAATAACTTGTCGCGGATTAGTTCGTCACATCTTGTCCTTGTTTGATTGTAGGTGTGACTTACTACTTCGATGAGAAGGTATTGAACCTTGTTGGGGTTCGGATATCCTATTGGATTCATAGCATGGAAATATACGTCACCATGAATTAGTTTACCATCTCCTGTCCTTGTTTGGTTGGGGGGATGGTAAGCTAGTTCAATAGGTGTGTATTGGACCATGTTATAATTCAATTGACTTATTTATTTGAGCAATATTTATTCAGTTTATATGGCATGATATTATGTGTCTTGTTACGTCCCTCTGAGGACCTGGTTATCTCGCCAGGTGTGTGCTCTTGTCTTTCGCAGGTGTTCTAGCCGTGTCCATGATCGTCACTATTTCTTCGAGGATGATTGCACTTTGATCATCTTCGCTTCGCTCGCCAAAATCATTCTTTTGTATCATGTATTTCTTTGCATAGTTGGTAGTGGATTTGTCTCCGCCCAACTATATGTACCAATGACAATTCATAGTGGATTATATGATATCTTATATTTATTTATTTTTGTGTGGATGAAATTAGTTATTGTTCTACTGCACTTTACAGCTTATGTATCCATACGAGGCCCATATACTTCGTATGAATACATCTGGCATGTCTACGTTCCTAGTCCTACGTATTTTGGGACTGGGGCGTTACACCAGTTCAGCCAGCTCAGCCTGCAGAGCCTGACAATGGAGTCTTGGTAGGACTCATCCAGAAATTACTCGCCTCTCAAGATCGTTGGGACGATGTCCTGCACCAGACAGTACAAGATGCTATGGACAGAGTGGGTTACCAAGGTAACAGTGCAACCAACAATTTCAAGCACTTAAACCCTCCCTTCTTTGATGGCAGTGAATACACTATTGCTGCCGATGCTTAGCTTCATGATATAGAGGTTATCCTTGAGGCAGCAAGGACTCTAGAGGAAGAGAAGGTGGCTGTAGTATGCCTACAGTTATTGGACTTAGCCCGTACCTGGTGGACGATGTTAGTAGTTAGATTGGCGGCACTTGTCCCATAGGCAACATTCAGTGACAAGTTTCAGATCAAGTACTTTGATGCAGTGGCTCGATATGATCTGCAGACGAGATTCACCAATTTAAAGCAGATGAGCAGGACGGTCGATAGATATGCGGCTGAGTTTTCACGACTGAGTCGGTTTGCTTCCACCTTGGTGGCAACCGAGTTGGATCGAGCGCAGCGGTTTTCGCAGGGACTCCACCTAGAAATTATTCTAGCTGTGGAGCAATTCGAGCATCGAACTTTTGATGCTGTCTTGAGGGCAGCTAGGAGGCACGAGTATACCTCGCAGAGGATCGTGGACGGAACCGGAAGTAGGAAGAGGTCCCATGGGTAGATGAGTCTGTCCTCAGCACCAGCCCCGACAGCTAGGGCTTTGTCGATTAGAGTTCCCCGAAGGGCAAATTCAGTTACATCGGTTCAGCATTCAATACCGACGTACCCTCAACAACAGAAGCGGAGGAAGTCTTCCGCAATGGGCTGCACTCATTGTGGGAAGCCATGACACTTTATTTCGGAGTATCGCAGAGCACAGGAATTGTGCTTGGCTTGTGGGGCACCGGACCACATGATAGGGTCCTGCTGAATAGAGCCAGTTTATCATCGTCGAACCTAACTAGTCCATCGGTTAGGGGACCAGTCCCAGCACCAGTGCAGCAGCAGCAGTAGTACCAGCCTCCAAGGCCATTGCCGCCTTAGACACAAGCCTTCCAGCAGCAGAGACCCCAGCAGTATGCCCAGACACAAGCTCAGGTGCAGAACCGACAGAGAGATTTCCAGCAGAGGAAACCAGCACCTAGAAGGCAAGGTCAGGCTATGGTTCTGACCGTGGAGGAAGAGTTAGCTTCAGGTGAGGTGGTGGCAGGTACCATTCTCGTCAACTCTTTTCCAGTATCAGTATTATTTGATTCGGATGCATCGCATTCATTTATGTCTGTACGATTCGTTATACGGATAAGACTGGAGTCCGAGTCATTATCAGTAAGGCTTAATATACTTACTGGTAACGGTCTTGTGGGAGTAGATAAAGTATTTTCTTCGTGTCGAATCGTAGTTAGCGAAAGAGAGTTTCCCGCTAGGTTGATAGAATTTTTGATGGCCGACTATGATGTGGTCCTAGGAATGGATTGGTTGAAGGAGCAATATGCAAGAATAGACTGTCATATTGGCAGGATTAGTTTTGGTATTCCCAGTGAGGCAGAGTTTTCATTCTCTAGGGGCGAAGTAGAACCTTCTCCCCCAGTCTTGTAGATGGCAGTAGCAGAGGCAGTTCAGTTTCCCAGAGTCGTTGAAGAGTTCCCAGATGTGTTCCCTGGAGAGCTTCCAGGCATGCCGCCAGAGAGAGATATAGAGTTCACTATTAATTTGCTTCCAAGGACGATAAATAGTGCTATCCGCATGGCCGCATAGTACTGTCTGCATGGCTGCATAGTACCGTATAGTGTCACTTCCGCATGGCTGCATAGTGCCGCATAGTACCACTTCTGCATGGCTGTATAGTGCCGTATAGTGCTGTCTGTATGGCTGTATAGTGCTGTATAGTGTCAGTTCCGTACGGCTGCATAGTGCCGCATAGTGCCAGTTCTGTATGGCTGTATAGTGCCGCATAATGCTGGCCGTATGGATGCATAGTGCCGCATAGTGCCTTTTTGGCTATTTTATGCCCCATTTGGCTGATTTGTGGCCAAAATTTCTCCCAAGCTCCAACATGAAAGTTGTAGATCTTTTTCTTGGCTTCAAGAATATGTTACTAGCTATTTTATGTAAGTTTCTCTCATTCATGATAATGTAAGGATATAACATGATAATGGCCTGTTAAGACGCACTCTTAACAAGTAACAAGTAACATGACATGATAGTGGTCTGTCGTGGCGCACTCTTGACAAGTAAACCTGACATATAATCTTGAATGTTGTTGTGACGGCTATCTTGACATACTGAGTAATAACTCATCTTGACACCGTGGGTGATTGTTCTTGAATGTGCTTGTATAAGCTACCAGTCTCGTCTCGCATCATGTCTAAGACTTGCATTCCTGGTTACCACGGTCAGGGATTCATGTTGAATCTGACTAGGTTAATTACTAGATTGATCAAAGTAGCTCATATAGAGAGATGTTTTCAGTTACAGGCGATCCCATTATCCCGGCCATACTTGATGGACTTGTAGCCTGCCGACGAGTAGGGTACATTTTTAGCCCACTGTTATGAGGGGCACTTCTTGAAACAAGTAATATGCACACTGTCATGTGTTGCACTCAAAGTCACCTAATAATTCTTGATAACTCTTGCATGAACCTCGTCTGGATAACCTGGATAGCTGCAGGGCTTGTGACTGCCGGAACATCTCATTGCATCTTGCTAGTAACTAGGCTTGTGATAATCCTAGTTAGTTAAAGTATCAAGCCGTACTCTTTGCTTGGCCGTGAATGTTGAATGGAGTCCAATCCTGTCTAGTCTTGTCTAGATCCAGTACATGGCTATCTCAGGACATGCTTGCTTATGCTTTACTCTTAGCAATAAATGGTTAGAGATCCGGTTCTATTCAGGCGAAGGGTTACAACCCCGGTCCTTATTTGGTTTAAGGATTGTAACCTGGCTTCCGAAATAGTTCCTCGTCCTCTCGTCATTTGTTTCCTTATTTACATTTCATATTTTCTATTATTATTCTTGTTTATGTTCTGACATGCTGGTTTTAGTTCTTAAGTGAAGCCTCCCTTGTGGCACTTGCTTTTTTTGGGGTCTGACCCAGCTGGTTTTGTATAGCCAGATTTCGGAGCAACACCTGAGGATCTTCCAGCCTTCCAGCCAGATGGTGAACACTAGACGTAACCCTGGCAACGAGTGAGTTTTATTTTGCTCTCCCACTATATTGTAAATTATTCTTTTGAGGCGTTTAGCCGCCGAGCAAGTATTAGCTCGTGTTGAATACATATATTTTTTGTCTGGCTAAGGGTTGTAACATGATTGACAAATCCTATAGTTGATCATGGATGACTGAAACTCTTGCTAGTCCTCGCATTTTGTATGACTAGTTTCATGATCATCTGTATAAGAAATGTATGGGACGCCTTACTATTGAATATCTGATGGTCTAATATCTTGTAACTATTATTACTTGCTTGAGATTGAGACACTAGGCTTGTTGTTAACCATAAGAGACTGATGGCTTGTAGATAAACCCTCATACATCTAGACAGCCGTGACCGTATATCGAGGTAGATTACACTTCTATATATGTAGCTGGCTGTGTCTATCCCCCACTCTCCAGTATTCTGGTTCTAGGACGTGACAACCGAGTTTGTTGGAAAGAATCAAGACCGCTCCGAAGGACGATCCCTACCTAAAGAAGATGCGAAAGATGAATTCAAAGGGTAAGGCGGCCTTCTTGCGGAAGATGAGACCGACGTGCTGCGATTGAAGGGCCGACTATGTGTTCCGGATGACTCAAAATTGTGAAAGGAGATATTGTCGGAGACACACTATGCAAAATATTTCTTACATCCAGGCAGCACAAAGATGTGCAAGGACCTCCACGCAACATTCTGGTGGCACGAGATGAAGAGGGATGTGGCAATTTTCGTATCACAATGCATGGCCTGTCAGCAAGTAAAAGCAGAGCACCAGAGGACCGGACGAGGAGATGCAGAACCTTGCCATTCTAGAGTGGAAGTGGAAGCACATCCGCATGGACTTTATTGTTGGGTTGCCGAAAACGCTACGGGGGTACGACGCCGTCTGGGTCATCATCGACCGACTAACCAAATCAGCGCATTCCATTTTTAAAATTTTATTACATTTTTTAGTCTTATTATACTAATTTAGTTTTTTAAAATATACATTTTTAAATTATACTAATTAAAAAAACTTAGAAAACTCTTTTTTTAGATAACTTATTTTTTTCTATTTTTGAAAAAAAAAAATTTTGAAACATATAAAAAAAATAGTTTTCTTAAACCAAACCGGACCGGTCGGTCCAACCCTAAATCAGCTCGGATCGGCCCAGCCCAGGCACGGTTCAGCCCCGCCCTATAAATACCGGACCATGGGACCGGACTGGATTCATGGTTCATCAAACCGGACCGGCCCGGACCGGTCTGCCCCCAATCCGGACTCAGGGCCGGCCCTGAGTTAATGGGGGCCCTAGGCAAATTTTTAAAATGGGGCCCATATATAATATAAAAAAATGGAACTAAAAAATGATACCGCCAAGACTAGAACCTAGGATCTCTTGTGTACAAGTATAACAAACTACCACTACGCCACAAATGTTTTGTGATAAAGAAGGATCGTATTATATATTAGTTCTATTTTCAATATAAGATTACTAATATATATATATAGTTAAATTAATTTTTTTGGGCCCCCAAATTGTATGGGGCTCTGGGCGGTCGTCCTGGCCGCCCTGGGCCAGGGCCGGCCCTGTCCGGACTGAGTCCGATCCGGCCCAAGCCCGATCAAAATCGGATCCGAATCGGCCTAGTTCAGCCCAAGTTGCACCATGAATTATATCTGTTGCTACCTAATCATTTTTTCCCCTTTACATAGAACTAGTATGTCACCCGTACGATGCACGGTTTGTATATATATATATATATAAATTTTTTTATATTAATATTTTTTTCTTCCATAAATGGTGGTTTTGGGGAGACCAAAAAAATTGATGAAATGGTGGTTTTGGACTGTAGTTTTGGACTATGATTTTGGGGAGACACAAAAAAATTACTGAAACCGTAGTTTCAGCCCACATATTTTTAAGACCATGGTTTTAGTAGCCGATGGTTTAACCAACCGATGGTATTAGGGAGACCTCAGCAATGAATGGTAAAAGAATCACTTCATTTTTTTCTTCTCCTATTTCCATTCGTATGTTTCATCTTCCACAAATTTGTGTTACGTTTGGTTTTTCTTTGGTTTGTAATTTATTAATTATTTTTCATTTAATCTTTCTCTTTCAATCTGTATGCTACATCTCTTTAGTAAAGACTACTTGTCGTTTTTTTTTTTGTAAGCACGGGAAATGGAGTTTAAATGTTTCTTTTTCAACGGAAGCCAAGAATTTTTTTTGTTCTGGATCTAACGATTTAGGCCAATTTGTGAGGTTTTTGTCAAATTTTTATTGTTCTCTCCTTAATCAATAAATTTTGTATTTTATAGATCTTGGATATATTGAAAGTTTTACATATTTCAACCATTTTTTTTCTTTTTTACAATACATGCAACAACATGTTCGGGTCTTCTGTTTTTTATTTGTCTTGTTTTCGAACAGGATGCTGAGAAATTCTTTTATTTTATTTTTTTGAACGATTTTTTTTGAGCCTCATACGGTTTTAGGAAACTGTGGTTTTGGGGAGACCCAAATAATTTCGGAATGGTTTTAGCCCACAGATTTTGAAGAACATGGTTTTAGTAGCCCACGGTTTTACTAAACCATGGTATTGGGAGCATTGAATGGTATAGAATCACTTCATTTCTTGTTTCCTATTCCTGTTTTTCAATTCGTACGTTTCATCTTTCACAAATATGAGTTATATTTGTTTTATATTCCTATTTTTCCTTTCCTTTTTTTTTTAGTTTTTCTTTTTCATTTTTTAATGTTTTCTTTTTCGGTTCTTTCCGTTATTGGGGCAGGAAACTGATTCTGTTATAAAGATATATACATTAAATTTATTATTGATTAATATTTACAGGTATTTGTTGCCTTCTATGAGTCAATGGACTACTTCGAGATGGTCAGCTACTAATTGAAGGTATAAATATACTCTTGTACTCAATATCAGGTAAATAAATTTAAATATAGTCTTATGCTGAATATTTTTAGAATAATGTTGGTACAGTGTTCTAAATACAACACGTTATTTATGTTGGTACAGTATTTTTATAACTAATATCATTATAAATTTGAATATAGTCTTGTAAAATAATGTTGGTACAATATTTTTAGGACCAACACGTTATTTATGTCTGTTAAATGGTAATTTTCAGCTAAATAAGTTAGAAAAGTTATCTGATGTTGAAAATGTATATTATTAATAAAATTATTCTGCACTATTAGAAGTAATTGAAATTAAAATAACAATTGAAGCATAACAACAGAAATTAGATGGAACTATTACCTCCTTTATCGTTTGTAAGTTTCGGACGCTTGTTAAGTGTTGTACTCATTGTCAGCTTCTTCATTCTCAATTTCTTCCTTTGTAAGAGTTCCTTCCTTGTTATATTTCTGTTGTGATTTGAAGTGACAAAATTGAAACACCATTCTTGAATGTGTAAGTCCAATATATAGACATACAATTAATGATTAATTTTGTATTGGGAGGAGGGAAAACAGGAATGCCAACAGTTTTTGCTGTTATCCACACATCATTAGAGGTGTATGAATTTGTCTATGCATCATTTTTCGTATAATTAGGCCAATATATGTAGGCTGTCAATTCATCATTAGTTTGTATTGGGAAGACAAAAGCAATCTTTTAAAATAAATATTCTGATATTTGGTTTTTTCCAATGTATACATACATGTTTTAAACATAAAGCATTTTTTTTAATGTTCCAATATATGTAGGCTGTCAATTCATCATTAGTTTGTATTGGGAAGACAAAAGCAATCTTTTAAAATAAATATTCTGATATTTGGTTTTTCCAATGTATACATACATGTTTTAAACATAAAGCATTTTTTTTTAATGTTCAAATGATGTGTGAACAACTATTTTTCTAGATTTCAAAAAAACAGTTGTATTTAGAACAATATTTAATATAAACATTATAAAACTCAGTTGTCTGATCTGTAATGTTACAATAATCAATATGTTTTAAATTGTATTATTTAGTTGTGTTTAGAACAATATTTAAATTGTATTATTTAGTACAATGTCTGATCTGTATTATTTAGTTGTCTGATCTGTAATGTTACAATAATCAATATGTTTTAAATTGAATTATTTAGTAATGTTTAGAACAATATTTAAATTGTTTAATTTAGTACAACGTCTGATCTGTATTATTTAGTTGTCTGATCTGTAATGATATAATAATCAATATGTTTTAAATTGTATTATTTAGTTGTGTTTAGAACAATATTTAAATTGTATTATTTAGTACAATGTCTGATCTGTATTATTTAGTTGTTTGATTTGTAATGTTACAATAATCAATATGTTTTAAATTGTATTATTTACAATAATCAATATTTCCAAATTATGACTTTTGAATTTTAATGATAATATTATGAACCTATATTTTGGTTGTTAAACATCAAAATTTGATGTACGGCATTTAATGACATTCGAAGGGTGATAATGTATATGTTGTATGCACTGCCCTTTTTTCATACAATTGGATTTGAAGAAAAATAATTTATATGTTTGCATGTAGTTTGCTGCTTTAATATACCATCTTAATTGTATGTATAATCAACATTTTATGATGTACCAAATGTCATTCCTTATTTGTAGTCATGTTTTCCTGTTTTCTATACACATTGCAATGGTCAGATTTTCTTAAAACCTGAGTTTGTATCCTCCCTAGTACTCAGAAATGAACTGGTTGTGCATTAGATAATGTGAATCATTGATTTCATTTACATTCCACTGTTTCAAGATTCGTAGGATACTCAATCCAGTACATAAATTATTTTTTAGATCCCCAAAACTGGGATTACAATTTCGTTAATAATAACAATCATTTGTTTGCTGCTTTAAACCATCATCTTATTTGTATTATTAATCAACTGTTTAAGAATGAAAAATGTCATTATCTATTTTTCTTAATATTGACAATCTTGAACTTATTTGTAATTATGTTTCCTTGTTTTTACTAAATTAGATTATCTAATAGAAGCAAAAAAGGATTATATAATCTCTCTTCAACTAAATCTTCATGACAATTTTTAACACAAATGAAAATAACATTGAGAATAACATAAGTTGAAGCAACACAAAATGTTCTTTTAAGAACTGGCACAAAATGTTCAGCACCAATGAGAATAACAAAAGTCGAATAACATAAGTTCAAGCTCACACAAAATATTCAAAAACGTCAATTCCTCATTACAAAGAGTTTCTTTTAAGCTGAATGATATTAAAAGCAATAATGATCAAACTAAGGTAATCTTCATTCCTTCTCTTTCTTTATTTCAATCTTCATCTTCTTTGATCCTGCTGTTGTTGAGTATGCATCAACCAACGACATCTTCAAGCGGAAATCTTCAGGAGTTTCCATAGACTCATTTTCTTGTGAATATTTAACATTTGGTGTTGAAATCATCTCTCCACACGATCCAATCTATTCAAAATAGTTCAAAATTTATAATTATTTGTATTGTAAATGAAAACAAAAATGACTAATTAAAGGAAAACTTGTTTACCATTTCGAAATCATTATCCTCCTTCAACAAATTTGAAAAGATATCAGATTCCTGTAACCAAATAATTTTAAACAGAATATTTTAAATATAAATTAAAGTAAATTCAAACAACCAAGATGTTAACACATACCTGACTATCTTTAAATTGTTCAGAATATAGTGAAATTAGTCCTTCATCGGTAGTCAACTTTAATACCGTAAATGATCCAGTATAATTACGTACTTGTTCAGATCGTACTTGAATTTTGAAGAAAATTCTCAAGCCAACTAAATTTTGTATTTCCTCTGGAACTTTGTTATCATTTTCTGATTCCTACAAATTTAAAAAAGACAAATTTAGGTATAGTCAATAAATTCTCAAATATGTTTAGAGCTTATTTGCAAACGTACCTCTGTCATCTTCTTTTTTAAGTCCAAAGCTTTTTTTTCCAATAAGCTGAACGCATTCCTTGTCCCATAATAGTAAATCAATTTCTCCGGTAGTGTCAATGACACGAACATTAATTTTGTACCTGTCACATAAAATTGTATTTAGGTTTCTAGTAGAATAGTAGTTGAATTTAGTTCTCAAGTAGTATAGTAATTGGCTTTTAAAAGATTGTAGGTTATTACCTGATGTTAACATCTTGTTCAAATTTGTCACACCTGTCACAGTAAAATAAATCGCCGCATTTATCTAGTTTTTTTGGACATTTGTTACACGATAAATACCACCAAGCATTCTTTAATACAACTTCAACAATTTCAGCATAAACCCAAAAGCTTCCAATCTGATAATCAATAATAAAAAATCTAGATTAATATTATAATAAAGGTAAAAGATGTAATAAAATATAATTATCAAATGTAAATGAAAGAAATATATACCTCATGGTTATCTTTCAATTTATCAATGGTCCGAACTACAGCATGGCCACTTGATAATTCATTTTCAACCAAATTTGTAGAAGTAAGGGAAATTGTACTTATAGTGATTGATTCACTACTTTCCTCAACAATCCTTCATGAAGTGGACAAATATTCATTAATTTAATTCTGAGTACTAATGTAAACTATAATAAAGCAAAAAAATAAATTTTATTATCACAATGATTTAGTTACCTTGCTTTAAAATTTTCAATATCTGGAATGTCAACATCAAAAATCAACCTTGAAACATAAAAGGTGTTGGATGCTGTAACTTGTCCTATTCGGAAAACAATGCAATTTAAACTTGTATTAAACAATTTTATAAATTTGGAAATGAAGAATGAAAATAAAATTATATTGCAAAAAAATTAAATTATACCACGGTTTATTACCTCTATATAATTTCGTACGAAACATCTGTAAAATTACTACAACAGGTTCATTTCTGTCATTGTTAACGTAAGAAACCATATCATCCACCAAATTACCCCACAAAGTACATGGCAGATGATGTTTCCTACAAATACAAATGAATTTAATTTTTTTGTTAATTATATAGATAATGTTAAAAAAAGAATATTAAAAAAAATTAAATTATTACTCATTGTCCTCGAGAGTAATATCCATAAGTCGTGTTGGTCCATCTTTCAAATCCCTTTGTTGGGGAGGATCTAATGAAACAACTCGTCCAATAATATCTGAAATTGATGGTACTTACAAATAACATTAAATTTGATGAAAAAATATATTTCATATTTGTAATCATTTCTAAAATTTAACAATGTATTTACCAATAAGTTTGTTATCATCCAAAGATTCTTCACTTGTAAGATCAGAAAACTTTTGAAAACTAAAAACAAAGGAAGGAAACTTATCGTCAAATATTTCAACAACTTTCGTTTTTGCCAAGAATAATATCTTGTATTTATTTGCGGTTGTTTTGTATTTCATGTTGTTATTTGTAACAACAAAACAACAAACAACATAGACTCTTCTCTCATTCAGCAAAGGTTGAAAGTTGGCGATTAAGTCTTTCTTAATACTTGCATGAATTCGATCTCCCTGCAAAGGAAAAAACTTTAATTAGTACAAAAATATTTATGCTTATAATTTATCCAAGTATGCAGCTAAGTTTATTATCATTGAAATACTGCAAATATTTTTAATTATGGCTTATTGGTATTATTATTTATTATTCAAGATATTATGTGAATAAATTTGTTCATTTGATTCTGTTAATTTTTATTACATGTTGGTAAGTTATCATCATCATATTTTTCAATTTATTTCCTAAGTTGTATGTACATTTATGGATATATTTATATATGAATGTTGTTTTAAAATTTAATTTTATTTTCATCTTTATTTTCAGTTGATACAAATGAAGGTTAAGGAGTTTACTGTAAGTTAGTATCATCCTACAATTATCTACATTCGGCTATTGTCAAAACTATTGGCGTGGCATTCGTTGCAGCCATTGGCCATTGGCAATGTGTTCGTGTGATCTGATGTTGTAAAAGATGCCGACTTTTTATGGTATTTGTGTTTTTTTTTGTCGAAATCCAAAATAATGTGTTTTATCATTTAACACATTTCGTTCGATTATCGCTAAAACCATTGGCGTGGCATTCATTACAGCCATTGGTTTATCGACAATGATGATTTGACATCCAATGGCGAGGTATTGATTGCAGCCATTGGATGGTTATCCTAAATCTGAGTCTACAGCAGTTTTTTACATTATTATACATCAATAGAGAAACAGAAGAATATATAAAAATTTGGGGAACATAAAACGTACGAATGGAAAGAGGAGAAGAAAAAAATGAAGTGATTCTATACCATTCAATGCTGAGGTCTCTCCCAATACCATCGGTTGGTAAAAACGTGGGCTACTAAAAACATGGTCTACAAAATCAGTGGGCTAAAACCACCGTTTCAGCAATTTTTGGGATCTCCCCAAAACCACAGTTTCCTAAACACGTTAGATGCTAATGGTTGATATTAAAATTTAACAGATTCAACGAACATGTAAAAAAAAAATACTCGGTGTGCGTGTATAAGCGTAGTTTTGTTTCCCTGATTTGTTACAGTTTTAAATGGCATGAGATGATACAATATTCTGATAATGGGTTCTTTAGAAATTATATAATTGTTATTTCGTATTTTATTGATGAGTTCCACTGAACACATGTCACTTATTTTCCTAATTATATTTGTATAACAAACTGTCAATATAATTAATGATTAAACAATGATGTTTCAGTTTTCCCAAACCATAATCACTACTAAATCTGATAATAATTTTGTATATTGTGTCTTGATCTGTCTAATGGTTAACTGTAAACTTTGAGTTCTTGGGTCTGTCAAAACATAATCAGATTTCCTTTACTCTATGAAACCCTGACTTGAATGTTTATATTATGAAACATATTGAAAGTGTATATTGTTTTCAGATTTCATTACAACTATTATATTTGATATAAATTGATGTATATTGTGTCTTGATCTGTCCTACAGGAGCAATGGTTCATGTTAGATAGGCTTTGTATGATAGATTATGTTTTTGGTTCATTAATGATAATTTGTCATGAGGAATGAGACTGTTTTGGTAGACTCAGATACATTCACTTCTGTTTTTAACATTTTGTAATCTGACATTAGATTTTCATTACTCCTTGTCAACCCATAGCTGGGGAAAAATGAATCTTTAATTCATAGTTAAATGTCAATTTTGATTTATTGGGTTTGTCAAAACAGAATTTGATTTCCTTTACTCTATTTTGTTTTCAGAGTTGGACGGATTGTTGATTCACTGTCTCTTTAATATCAACACACGCCCAGTAAATTGGTTTTCCTTCCATCCAAAAAAATTGAGATTTTTGGTTTTTTCCTAATGTAAACTATGCTTTGATTTTCTTAATGCTGGATACAGACTCAGATTTATCTGTTTTCTATACACATTACACTGTCAGATTTCCATGTATTCTATACACATTGCACTGGTCAGATTTTCTATAACCATATGTTTTTGTTTTCTTGTTTTATCATTTAACACATTGCGTTCTTATAGTTGAAATAATGGCGGGGCATTCGTTGCAGCCATTGGTACACTTGACATGATGATTTGGCAACCATTAGCGGGGTAGTCGTTGCAGCCATATGGTTTTTAATCTAAATCTGAGCCATTCAATGCTGAGGTCTCCCTAATACCGTCGGTTGGTAAAACACTGGGCTACTAAAACAATGGTCTTAAAAATATGTGGGCTAAAGCTACGGTTTCAGTAATTTTTTGGGTCTTCCCAAAACCACAGTCCAAAACCACCGTTTCAGCAATTTTTTTTTGGTCTCCCCAAAACCACGGTTTCAATGATTTGAATTAACATTTCTGTAGGGTACACTTGACATGATGATTTGGCAACCATTGGCGGGGTAGTCATTGCCGCCATATGGTTTTTAATCTAAATCTGAGTCTACAGCAAAATTAATCAACCTCTATTTTTTAATATTGCTGACAGCTATTGTACAATTTGTAATATTTCGTTGTACCAATATGGTTTTTATTCTAATTGTTTATCAGGATAAAAAACCATTCTCACTCTTCCGGGTTTAAAATTTCATTTCCTATTGCTTGAAGGACTTTAGAAATTGTACAATTCTGAGTTGTAATATATACCTGGTTGTAATAATATATGCTGTTGTAGGAAAAGCATTTCTAAGTTCTATATTAACATAATTCTGAGTTTACAGCAAAATTAATCAACCTCCGTTTTTTAATATTGCTGACAGCTATTGTACAATTTGTAATATTTCGTTGTACCCATATGGTTTTTATTCTAATTGTTTATCAGGATAAAAAACCATTCTCACTCTTTCGGGTTTAAAATTTCATTTCCTATTGCTTGAAGGACTTTAGAAATTGTACAATTCTGAGTTGTAATATATACCTGGTTGTAATAATATATGCTGTTGTAGGAAAAGCATTTCTAAGTTCTATATTAAAATAATTCTGAGTTTAGCTAACATAATCAGAATTGCAGAATGTAATTGGTTTATGGATTAGTAAAGTTACCTCAGAATCGTGAAATACACATTCGAGACTGAAAGGTTGTCCTTTTCCTCCATAGCCGGGTACTTCATACATACGAATAAGCCGAACTTTCAAATTCCAGAATGTTTTCGATGGACTGATCTCACGAATTAGAGAGAAGAAAGGAGCCATGGGTGAAGAATTTCTTTCTTACTTTTCTGAAACAGGGAGAGTGAGAATGGTTGCCAATTTTCCACTGTATTTATAGACAGTAAATTAAGACAGAATATTAATGTAAATAATGTTGGGAAACTCAAGAGTTGTCTTGGTTATGTAAACACTACCAAATTACAGCATTTTAGCGACGGCCATTTAGCGACGGAAATTTTCCGTCGCTATTACCGTCGGATCACCGACGAATTTGTGACGAAATACCGACGGAAAGCAGTGGACAATTTTTTTTATTTTTTTATGTCCATATCCGTCGCTACGCCGTCGATAGGTCGTCGGCCAAAGTAGCGACGGTTTTATATCCGTCGCTAGAACGTCGCATATTTTGGCGGCAAAAGCCTAAAATATTGGCGCGAGATTTGACTGACGACTTAGCGACGGAATAATCCGTCGCTACTCTGGCGCGAGATTTACTGACTACTTAGCGACGGAATAATCCGTCGCTACTCCGTCGCTAATTTCTGTACCCTAACTTAAATTGAACCGACGGGGGGAAATTTTCATTCCCCCCAAAACACTCTCTTTCTTTCCTCTCCCTCTCTCCGACGATCCCGCTCTCTCCGACCGGTGATCTCCCTCTCTCTCTCTAAGGTATGCTCTCTCTCTCCCCCCTCTCTCTCTCTATCTCTCTCTCTCTCTCTCTCTCTCTCTCTCTTTTACGATTTGGGGGGTTGGGGGGCTGTCGTAGTGGTCGGAGAGGGTGTGGGGCAGGGGGGTTTCGGGTACGGGATGGGGTGGTCGGGGCAAGGGTGGAGTGGGGTGGTCGGGGGCAGGGGGGTCGGGGAGGGGGTCGGGCAGGGGTGGGGGGTGGTCTGGGCAGGGGGGTTCGGGTAGGGGGTGGGGTGGTCTGGGCAAGGGTGGGGTGGGAGAGGGGGCAGGGGGGGTCGAGGAGGGGGTCGGGCAGGGGTGGGGGGGTGGTCTGGGCAGGGGGGTGGGAGAGGGGGTTGGGCAGGGGTTGGGGGAGGGTCGGGCAGGGGTTGGGGGGGTCGGGGCAGGGGGGGCAGGAGGGTGGGAGAGGGGGTCGGGCAGGGGTTGGGGGGGTCGGGCAGGGGTTGGAGGAGGGTCGGGGCAGGGGGGGCAGGGGGGTAGGAGAGGGGGTCGGGCAGGGGTTGGAGGGGTCGGGCAGGGGTTGGAGGGGTCGGGCAGGGGTTGGGGGGGTCGGGGTAGGGGGGCGTAGGAGGGACTCTGGAGTCCCCGCGCAGGAGTCCTCCTCCTCCTCTCCCATAGACACACACACACACACGGACACACACACACACACACGGACACACACACAGAGACACACACACACACGGACACACACACACAGACACACACACACACGGACACACACGGACACAGACACATGGATACACACACACTCAGACATATATATCATGGTTTAAAGTATCGGCCGATACCGATCCGATACGGCCGATACCGATATGGTTTGGCATGTTCCGATCCGATACCGACCGATACCAAGTATTGACCGATACCGACATTGGGGGTCTTTGTTCCGGTCAATTCGACAAAGAAAATTAAACAAAAAAGACAAATCAACAAGGGTTTAAAGCATAACAAGGTTGTAGAAGCATGTAAAAGAAGAAAATCACATCAATTGAAGAAAATCACATCTATTGTTTGTAAACCAATCGGTAAGGGTGACTACTATTTCATTTAATTTCAAAACTACTAAGAAATAACACTGAAAATACTTAAAATTATGCCTAAATGTATAAAATATATGTTTTTAAATGTAAATAATTTATTAATAATTATTTGTTCCCCGATACCAAAAAATCCGATACTCCGATCCGAAACCGCCGATACTACCGATATCGCCGATACCAATACTCATAGGAATAGTCCGATACCGATTCCGATACCGATACTTTGAACCTTGATATATATATATATATATATATATATATATATATATATATATATATATATATATATATAGGCATAATTTTAAGTAATTTATTAATAATATATATATATATATACACAGACACACGTCGTGAAGTCTAGTAAATATATTTGATTAGCTAAGGTAGAAGTGTAGCCTAATTAAGGTTATTTTTGACAGAGTTGACTTGAACTCCTAATTTGACCCAGAACTAGTCTAGTATACCATCTGCTCCTCCTTTCTTCCCTTCTTCTCATTCGACTATCTCGGCCTCCTATTCGGCCTACTATTCCGATATGCGTTTGATACGGTCTACCTAACCTATATACTGATACTAATCTGATACTCTCTGATATTAAGTACATCCGGCTTACTAGCTAGCGGATCCACCAGTTACATGATTATATACTAATTATGTTAGATTGTGATACTAAGTAGCCTCGTCGTAGGCCTAGCGTGTTATCCACAAGTTTAGTTTTTCTTACGATATGAGTATCGGTATCGGGCTATTAATTCTTATGTTTAGTTTGTCTTACGATACAGATATTCACATCAAATCGAGCATGAATCGTTACTTTGTTGATCGTACATGGATGTACAAACGACAACACGAGAGCAGAATTGGTGTGAGTGACGATTTTTCAGGCAGGTGTGGAAGTATTTCTTAAGTATGCCATGAGCAAAACTCAGTACATGGACGATAACAAAATCAAGTGTCCATGTGTTAATTGTCACAATAGACGTTTCGAAGAAGTGATGACTGTGAGAGATCATTTGACCCGTAAGGGTTTCGTACGTGATTACGGCCTGTGGTCATCGCAAGGTGAATTATATTCAGAAAGACAGGCTGCAGAAGCGGGTACTTATGCTTTTGATGATAATGCTGCAACGGATGTCCTCAAAGACGACGGATGCTCTGTGGATTATGGAGACATGCAGAACCTTGTACGAGATATGGTATATGCTGCGGCAGGGCTTAATTTTGATCCGGAGGATCCTAATCCCGAGGCAAAGGAGTTCTATGATATGTTTAAGGACGCAGATACTCCTCTATATCCTGGTTGTGAGACTCATTCCGCACTGTCAGTGACGATGCGGTTGTTGAACATAAAGTCTGATTTTAACTTGCCACAAGCTTGCTATGATCGGATCACACAATTAACTAATGAGGTGTTACCGAAGGAATCAAAAGAGCTCCCAAGAAACTTCTACAAGTCAAAGATGATGGTCCGACAACTGGGACTGGGCTACTATAAGATAGATTGCTGTCGCAACGGATGCATATTGTATTACAAAGAGAATTGCGTATTAGAAAGTTGTTGGTTCTGTAATGCGGATCGTTACAAGACAGTACAGGAAAAAGGAAAGTCAACTAGAAAACGATGTCCTTACAAGTATATGCATTACTTGTCGATCACGAAGCGCTTACAGAGGATGTATATGTCTCTGAATACAGCAGAACACATGACGTGGCACAGTGAAGATCGCATAAAGGACGAAGGAGAATTGTCACATCCTTCGGATGGGGAGGCGTGGAAATATTTTGATTTGTGTCATCCAGATTTTGCTGCAGAGCCTAGAAATGTATGCCTGGCGCTATGTTCTGATGGCTTCGCCCCTTTCGGACAGTCGGATCTCAATACTCATGCTGGCCGGTCATTCTTACCCCTTACAATCTGCCACCATGGATGTGTATGAAGACTCTTTATATGTTCTTGACAGCTATCATACCCGGTCCCAAAAATCCGACAAAGAACATCGATATATATTTACAGCCGTTGGTGGATGAGCTGAAACAGTTGTGGGAGATCGGCGTCATGACCTATGATATTTCCAGAAAACAAAACTTTCAGATGAGAGCTTCACTCATGTGGATAATCAATAATTTTCCAGCATACGGTATGCTGTCGGGATGGAGTACGCACGGCAACATGTCTTGTCCGATATGTATGGAAAATAGTAAGGCGTTCCGCCTTAGACATGGAAGAAAAACTTCTTTCTTTGACTGTCACCGTCAATTTCTGCCAACGAGACATCCTTGGCGAAAGAACAAGGACGCGTTCAGATATGGAAAACAAGAATTTTCTGAACCTCCTGCCAGATTGTCGGGATACGATATTTGGGAAGATGTAAAGGAATTGCCCACCGCAATGGAAGATCCATCGAACAATCGTGTCGAGGGGTTCGGACAAAGCCATAACTGGACCAAACGGAGTATCTTCTGGGACTTGCCTTATTGGAAAGAAAATCTTATTAGGCATAATCTTGATGTCATGCATATCGAAAAAAATGTGTTCGATAATGTCTTCAATACCGTTATGGATATTAAAGGAAAGACGAAAGACAATCCAAAAGCAAGACAAGACATGGCCGAGATATGCAAACGTCATAATCTAAACTTGATACAAAGGGGAGCTGGTGGACAAGTAACTAAGCCGATAGCGCCATACGCATTGAGCAAGGAAGATAGATTAATAATCTGCAAGTGGATATCTACTTTAAGATTTCCCGACGGCTATGTGTCGAATTTGTCTAGATGCGTTGATCTCAATGAACGCAAGCTAACAGGAATGAAGAGTCACGACTGCCACGTGTTTATGGAAAGATTACTGCCCATTGCGTTGAGAGAGTTGTTGCCTTCTGCTGTATGGGTTCCGTTGGCCGAGCTGTCTACATTCTTCAGGGATATCTGTTCAACTAAGCTCACGGTGCAACATATGATACAACTTGAGGAGAAGATTGTCTTAACAATTTGCAAGTTAGAGAAAATATTTCTACCGGGTTTCTTCGACAGTATGGAGCATCTACCGATTCATCTAGCATACGAAGCCCGTGTCGGTGCATCTGTTCATTATCGATGGATGTACCCCTTTGAAAGGTAAATAAAAATTGATATAATTTAAGTGGATTTTACAATTCATTGTTAATTCTCAAGATAATTTGTCTCTCTAGGTATCTACATCATCTAAAGAAGAAAGTTGGCAACAAGGCTCATATAGAGGCTTCGATATGCGAAGCATATCTTATCGAGGAGGTGTCAAACTTTTGCTCCATTTATTTCGATACTCATGTTGAGACAAATCGAAATAGACCTCAAAGGAATGACGAAGACGTTGAGGAAGGAGGTATATTCAATTTAAGGGGCAAGCCTATTGGGGCTAGTAAGAAACGGTGGTTGAGTGACGATGAGTATGATGCCGCTCACCGATATGTCTTGTTAAATTGTGACATACAAGAAGTGAGAGATTTGGAGAAGTAAGTGACTACACCTCGTTATAATCTCTAATTTGGTGAGGTAAGTGACTACACTAATTTTTATTCTCTCTAACAGTGTATTTAGAGATGAAGTCAAAATAAGGACACCCGATATTACCGATGAGGGACTTCAAAGAGAGGTTGATTTTACCTTTCCGTCATGGTTTCGAGATTACGTAAGTAACTGAGATAATATCTTATGCGGCTACCATTTAAATATATATATGCAACTAAAACATTTAAAGTTTACAGGTTTTATTAGCTGAACCAAGTACACTCACAAATGAGAGCATTCGTTATTTGTCATTGGGACCGAAGAAGCATGCAAAGCTTGGCCCGGCTATGTCATTAATGGCTTCAAGTTTAAGACAACTCAACATCCTATAAATGCCGAATTTCTCAATGACGGCTTCAGTACGAAGGATTCTGGTGTTTGCATAAGAGGCACAATCTATGACGACGAGCCGGACTTTGACTATTATGGAGTGCTTCGGGATATTGTAGAATTACAATATAGTGCACCATTTGATATGCATATTGTTATGTTCAAATGTGAGTGGTTCGATACGACACCAAATATCGGTTGGAGAATCGATAAACAATTTGGATTCGTCGATATAAATCATCGCAGGAGGTTATAGAGGTCCGACACGTTTGCGATAGCAAGTCAGGCTGTTCAAGTCTACTATACAAGCTACCCAAGGCGTCGTAGAGATCGCTTTGACTGGTGGGCAGTATGCAGATTAAATCTAGAAATACATTCAACGTTGGAGACCCAGCATACCAAGAGGACCAGATCGAAAAGCCCAATACTTGGGACAACAGTCTTGTGACATGGATGTTGAATTAGAGGTTGATATACCTCTTGCTGATGAAAATAGAGGGGAGGAAGAGGTTGATATACAAGACTTAGATGTCAACCAGGGGAGAAAGAGGCGTCTTGTCCCAAGTATGAGACTGAAGAAGAAGAAGAAGAAAGAAAAAAGAAGAAGAAGAACTTTATGAGATGAGGATGAGGATACAGATGAATTCGACGATGAGGATATGATGATGATGAGGCCGAGGCCGAGGAAGAGGACGATGACGATGATTAAAATATCGCTATATTTCAGTTGTCTTGAAGCACCCAATATCTAGTCTCGAATCCTAAATTACCCTATTACATTTGGATTTACAATTACAAGTCTAGTGGAACACAAGATGCCCTTTCATCAAAAGTTACAAGAATTGTACTTTGTTGTATTGGTGCGTGATTTATCAGATTTTGTGTATCTAGCTTTTATTCGTACTTCACTTCTGATTGTAATATTTATTTCAGTTTGGGATATTTGCGTATTATTGTATGAGTTTTTTTTGCAGATGGCACTCCTAGGCCTACTCGTCTGGGCGGCACTCATCGCCCTGCTGCTGGTATGGATATGTTTAGTTTTATATTTATTTATAAATCTATGTTGTCGGTATTTTGTTTATGTGTTCTATTTACAGGGCATGGTTGCGAGCACCCGTACTGGTGGTGCTGGCCGTGGTCGTGGCGGTGGCGGCGGCGGCGGCGGTGGGGTGGTGGTGGTGGTCGTGGGCGTGGGCGTAGGCGTGGTGGTAGCGGTCGTGGTCGCCAGCCGCATTCCCGGATGTGACCTCCGATCCCGACTTGGAGAGCCCGGACACAGGCTCTTCCCGCCGTCATTCTTCCTCGGCTACCGACATCGTCGTCGAGGCCTGTGACTCCATCCGCTAGCGGATCCGTTCCGCCACCGGATGTACCAGCAGATGCAGCAGCAGATGCAGCAGGGGGCCCAGCAGTTACTGCAGGGTGGGCCTCGGAGTACCCCGGGATTCAGTTTCATCCTGTTACCGGGAGTACGTGCGCGGGCCCGCGGATCCCCCGACGCCACCAGAGAGGCTGGTGGGCGAGTTCCGACGAGAGCTATGGCCCGCTGTGAATCGTAAGTAAATTTAATTTATTAAATTTGTTTCATTTATTCAAGTTAATAATCCAGTCGTTGCTTCTTTATAGGTTTTTCCCGTGGGATGCTGCCCGGATTCTAGGGCACATTATCCGGGATAACTACCATGGCCCCTACCTCAATTTTTCTGAGGTGCCTCAGGACATGAAGTACGTCTGCTCGACGAGATGAGGGTATAAATCCGTCGGTGAATTATTAATTATTCTTTAAATCATTAAATTTTTTATTACGTGATATTTGAATTTGTATGTCAGAGGACGTTCTTGGCCCCCCCTCGCGAGGAGGCGATCCGCAGGACCTACAAAGCCGCCGCCGGGAAGAAGATACGGGATGCGGTATACGACCTTCGTACGGCGCATACGAGGAAGGACTGGATCCGGCGGAGTACTATGAGCAGATGTTGGAGAAGATGGATACTCCGCAGTTCAAGCTGAAATCGGAGAAAGCTAAGGCTAATCGACAGGTCGCGGGTCTGCATACGGGGGATCAAGGCCCCACGCATTGACGCGTGCAGATTTGGTGAGATAGCACAAATTCAAATTCATTCTATTATTTAATTTCGTACTGTTAATATACGAAGTTAATTAAATTCTACGTATGCAGGCCCAACGGGCGGTAAAGCAGGGGAAAGAGGCGGAGACGGTCACCGCTCACGATGTATTCGTGCATACGCACAAGAGCGGAAGGACGGGAGCTTCGTCGACGCGAGGGCCGAGAAGCTGATGTAAGTACTTACGTTTATGAGATTTATGTTAGAAATATAATTATTGTTAAGTTAATTAGATAAACTTAGGATTCAGACTATAACTTAGGGAAACATAGGATTTAGATTATAACTTAGGAAAACTTATATAAACACATTCATTGGATAGGCTGCGTATCGTGAGGCACTTAGTCGGCTTGAGATCGAGCCCCCTTCCGAGAATGTCGGCGAAACGACGCCCACCCAGACGCACTCTTCTATGGCCGCTCGCTACGACGACGTGTTTGTAGAATCCATCGGCGGCGTTAGGAAAGGGCGCGTCTACGGCTTAGGTCCATGGCGCCCTCGTTGCAGCCGTCCCCGAGATATCCACCCCTCCGCCTCCCCCAGCGCCCCCGGTTGACGATGTGAGGGTGCAGCTTGCGACTCTGACCTCCGCGGTGTCAGATTTGCGGGCGATAGTGTTGGGCGCTATCCGTCTGCTCCCGGTTCGTCTGCTCCCGGTCCGTCTACTGCTGCTGCCGGTGCTTCGGATCGACCTGGTCCTTCTTCCCCCGGATGGCTTTCGTTTAAACCGCTCTGCGGACGCCCGCATCGTATCGGATAACACCATCTTGACGCTCCTTGACATGATGTCGCCAGAGCAGCTACGCGCGCTTCCAGACCATGTCTTGTCCCAAGTGCCGGCACACACGGTGGAGGAGTACATACGCAAAGCGGATGCGGCGGCACGAGCACGAGACGATCCGACGGACGGGGTTTGATTTTGTTATGTTGTTGGTTTTGTAGACATTTGGATACATTGTATGTTCGGTATTTTTTTATGTTTGGATAATTTAATATTGGATATTGGATATATTGTGTTGGTAATATTTTGTTGGATATTGGATACGTTGGATATTGGTGTCGGATATGGATATTTTGCATAGATATATGGTGTTGGATATTGGTACGTTGGATATTCGTGTTGGATATGGATATATGGTGTTGTATATGGATATTTTGCATGTTTGATATTGTGTTGGATGTGTTGTATAAACAGGAAAGAGTCTGTTTGTAGTATTTTTTTTCAAAATTAGCAGTTAGCGACGGACTGGCGACCACTCAGCGACGGATAGTCCGTCGCTAACTGGAGAAACTGAAGTTAGCGACGGAGTGGCGACGTAAAATCCGTCGCTACCTGGAGCATTTCAATAAAGCGACGGATTGGCGACGGACGATCCGTCGACCTGATGCTTTTGATGTCCAGAAATTTTAGCTTTCGCGACGGATTGGCGACTAACTTACGGCGGACTGGCGACCACTCAGCGACGGATTGTCCGTCGCTAACTGGAGAAACTGAGGTTAGCGACGGAGTGGCGACGGACTATCCGTCGCTACCTGGAGCATTTCAATAAAGCGACGGATTGGCGACGGACGATCCGTCGACCTGATGCTGTTTGATGTCCAGAAATTTTAGCTTTCGCGACGGATTGGCGACTTAACTTACGGCGGACTGGCGACCACTCAGCGACGGATTATCCATCGCTAACAGGAGAAACTGAGGTTAGCGACGGAGTGGCGACGTAAAATCCGTCGCTACCTGGAGCATTTCAATAAAGCGACGGATTGGCGACGGACGATCCGTCGACTGATGCTGTTTGATGTCCATAAATTTTAGCATTAGCGACGGATTGGCGACTAACTTACGGCGGACTGGCGACAAAGTCCCGACGGACTATCCGTCGCTAACTGTAGGAATTTAATGTATCGACGGATTGGCGACGTAATATCCGTCGCTACCTGGAGAATTTTACATTGAGCGACGTTTTAGCGACGGAATGTCCGTCGGTAATTGGGTATCAGAAAATCTCTGATACGCTTTTGCCGACAAATTTACGACGGATTAGCGACGGATATTGGGTATCAGAAAATCACTGATACGATTTTGTCGACTCGTTAGCGACGGAGTTTTCCGTCGCTAACCCTATATCCTGATACATGTTTTGACGAAAACTAGTCGGTAATCCGTCGCTATATATATTTAAATGCGCCGACGGTATTCCGTCGCTAAGTCGTCGCTGAGCGACGGAGTAGCGACGGATATGTTTAGCGACGAGGTTATTCCCGACGGCTGTTTTATCAAAATATCCGTCGGAAATCCGTCGGTATTTATTTTGGCGACGGACTACCGACGGATAAGGCCGTCGGTAAATCCATGTATTTTAGTGAAAAAAGTGGATTTGGGAACCTTACAAAAATGCATGGGTTTAATTATTGACAGCTGAGTTTAGGCGGGAATATGCTGATTCGTGTGAATTTTGAATAATTTGAATTTTGTAAGGTGAAAAAATTGGACTTTTCTTTATTTTTAGTAATTTTTTATTGTACCTGAGTTTGGGCGAGAAAATGGCAGGTTTGTAATTTCTTTCAACTATTTTGCTATTTATATATAGATGTATGGAACCACCCTGGTTCAGTTCATATATACTTGATGCACGAAAAATTGTAGCATCCAAGTGATCCAACCAACAAAAAGTCGTCCGTGGATTGTAGTCTATTGGTAAAAATAGAAGACTCCGGCACATAAGGCACGAATTTGAACTCTTCCCGTTGCGTTGCTCGTCAAGAAATGGCGCCTCAAAAAAAAAAAAAACCCAACAAAAAGACGCAGTCAAGGATACAAGAGACTCCAGTGAGAAGTGGCCTTCCACGAAAACATATGCCAGTCCAGCGAAGGTCGTCAAGAGCAAGAAAACTTCCTTGATCTCGAGATATTAATTTCGTCATGAAGTAAGTTGTCTAATTATAATTTAGACTATTAACTGATATATTAAAATGTAGGATTCAAATTGTAAAATTTAAATAGTTTAGAATATTTAGTTACACTTTAGTCAATAAATTATTTGATAGAGAGAATTGTTGAGTTTGGAATGAAATTAGAATTTATAGAGTTATAGTTATATTTGTAAAATTATGTTTTTGTTGTAACATTAATTTTATTTTATAAATGACTTATAGTAACTTTTTACAATAAGTAGATAATAATGATATGTGATTTGACATAAATAAATAAATATGAAGAATGAATTAAAGTGCCACGCCCACTCGCTAACTTCTTGTATGACATTGCATTAACTTTTAATGCCGCTTGAAAACGACTCAAAATAGTCCTTCAAGTCGTATTTAAGAATAATATTTTTTTAAAAAAAGTTAACTATTTCGTATGTGTTGTAACCATATGGCCCTTCATTTCATCTCCTTGTAACATACAAAAGACCTTTGCCTTTCATTTCTTCATAACCCCCAACCTCTCTCCCTATATAAAGAGGTTGGGATAGCTTGTAAGATGCACTTGTGTAATAATATACGAGAAAGCTTTGTCTCCGTGTGTTTGAGCTTTTGCCTTACGACACGTTATCAGCACCTTGCTCGTGCAACGCCGGAGACCCGACGTACCGATCGTTTTCTCACTTTCTTCCACCATAAGGTAAGAAAGGTAAAAAAAATTTGTTAATATATCTATAATTGTTATCTAGTATATCCAATTTTTGTGACAATCTTGATTTGGAATGTCCGTGTTGCATCGGATAGATGTCCCACAGTACACAAGATTGTGATTTTTTTTCTTAAGTGTCTATGTTTTTTTGGTTCATGCCAATTCATCCTATGGAAAGTTTTCTTTAATCGTATAGAGAATCGTATATATAGATCTTTCCGAGTTGGGTTCATGTGTCCATTGCATTTTAGTAGTAGATATTTGTGATGGCTGATTTGTACTAATACAAAACAAATAGCAAACAAACATGCATAAAGGACTTTAGGAGTAACTGATATCATGACTATTTAGGAGTAACTTGATCTTAATGTACATGATTATTCAAGAGTCACTTCACTCAAATAGTTTGTGCATAAAGGATTAATATATAAACTTATCATTTTTCAAGTTGGAATATTTACTATGTACAAATTCTTCATATTATATATCTAATAGAAACGTACACTGTTAAATATTATTACTGTTAAATTTATATATTTGTTGTAACTCATGGTAATCCTTCATGTTCCTTGCTTATGATTTTTAACTTTGCTATAATCTAGCCTTTAGCATACTATTTTTTTTTTTAAAAAAACATATTTGTTAGTTAATTTCTGAGGAAATAAATTTTGATAGCAAATTTTCATGTTGAAAAAGAAATTTTAGATGCTAACATTTTTTTTGGTAATGATGGATTTGGAGCGCCCCGGCGAGCGCCTCAGTGCCATCTGCGCCCCGACAAGCACCTCAGTAGCATTTTTTTTTCTTTATGTTACTCAGTGAATTATTGTAATAGATGGGTAGTAAAAATTGTATTTTTTTCTCGCTATTTTTTTGGCGTCGCTTCATACGTCGAAAAAATAGTTGACATTTTTTTGGTGCCGCTTGCTTAGGCACCAATTCTTTGTGTGTTGTTGCTTACTTATATTGTACGTTTTTTTTAGCGTAATGGCGTAAAATTGAAAAATTGCCTTTGCTACATAAACAAATTCTGGCACCGCCAAATTTGGACCTCCAAAAAATAACCTTTTTGGTTAATAATTTTTCAAAGGCAACGCTCATTTTAAGCACGCACTAAATTGTCACCTATTTTGCACAGTTCGCAAATAGCGTAAATTTCCTGAAAAATCTTATTTATTCTTACATTTGACAAAAATTTTACGAAGTCTCTCCGAATAGGCTCACCTATTTGGGTATGATGTCAGAAAGAACTTGGGGCTTGGTTCTTAAGAGGTCCTCGGTGACCCTCCTCCCTCATTTTTCCGCCTGGTCATATTCACGTAGAGCTACTGAATTGACCGAATATTATTTTTTGCTCAAATTGTATTTATAATTATGCATTTTGCAAGAAACTTATTGACCTCTCTATATCGGCCCGTCGATCGATATAAGATAATTTTTAAACAAAAATCGTTTTTTTTTCAAAACCGTTGTTTTATTTACGATTGTTTGTTGTTGCTTATACAAACCAAATCCATATAAACCTGTCATTTTAAATGTTGACTGATCAAGATTTTTTCTTCTGTTGTAGAAAAATGTCGATCAAGATTGATTTTTCCATCCTTGAAGCCTCTGGCAAACTACTTGGACTGGACGCAAGACATCCAGAACCATCTAGATGCGCAGGGCCTCTTGGACGTCATCTATAATGAGGAAGAGCGTGAAGTGGAAGTCACTCGCTCAATGAACGCCAAAGCGATGATTCTATTCCGCAGGCATTTATCTGACGCCATGAAGTCGGAGTTCATTGAAATCTCCTCGCCGAAGACGCTATGGGACTCTCTGAAAGAGCGCTTCGACCACCAAAAGACCATATGGCTACCTGAAACACGCATGACTGGTTGAACCTGCGCTTCCAAGATTTCAAAAGTGTAACTGATTACAACATGAAGTCTGCAGGATTCGATCACTTCTCCAATACTGCGGTGAGATATTAACCGACAGTGATCTGTTGGAGAAAACATACACCACATTTCCTTCCACTGACAACTTGCTCCAAAAGCAATACCGTCAGTCTAAGTTCACCAAGTTTTCCGAGCTCATCACCCAGCTTTTACTAGACGAGAAGACACAGTCTCATTTTAATGAGAAACAACAATTCTCGTCCTGCTGGAACAAAGGCAATTCCAATGCCTGATGCAAACGCTCTCCGTGGCCAAATCCACGGTGGAAACGAGACAAGGACCAGTCGTCCCAGCCAAGGAACAGAGGCGAGTTTAAGTCTCGCCACCTAAAGCGAGGTTCTAACAAGAACCAAGGACCTTTGACTCCTAGGCATCTCATTGTAAGAACCACGGGCCAGTCGTCCCAAAGCGAGAGTGGAAGGCCAAGCGCCTACTCTCTGCTACAAATGTGGTGCTTATGGTCATATGCAATGGACTTGCAGGGCGACCCCCCAAGAAGTTTTAACTATCACAAGGGGCGCCGGGCCGAAGCAAATCTGGTCAACGAGTGCGAAAATCTAAATCTTGAGACCCCCAATTTGTAGCAGAAGTGGAATGAATCTCCATTATCTCTCTATATTTGATTTAAGTCATGAAACTTTTGGTGGTTTGTATTTTCTATTTTCTCGATAAATTAAAGTTCTATTCGAGCACTTTCCTCAACGTGTGACAAACTTTAATTTTCTTTACTTATAGGCATGGACCACGGGGCAGTAGATTGTCTGGTTGATAGTGGAACGACTCACACTATCTTGAGATAAATTATACTTTATCTCCTATACGCCTAAAGTAACCTCAGTGACAACCATTTCGGGACCCTCAACCCTTGTTCAAGGTTTTAGCAAAGCCCGTTTTTCGTTGTCTAATGTACTCCCCGTTGAAGTATCAGAGGCCTTATATTCTGCAAGGTCCAGTCGTACCTTACTGAGTTTTAAGGATATTCGAGAAAACGGATTTTATGTTGAACTGCTCGAGAACATGGCTTCGAGTATCTTTTCATTACCTCCACTCAGTACGCCAAAAGCTATCTTGGAGAAGTTGAAATGTCTTTCAAGTGGTTTGTATCTCACTACGATACAACACATCGAGAGTAATCTCATCATTCGCCAAGCGCCAGTTGATAGAGGACTTTTATGCTATGGCATGACCGGCTGGGTCATCCGGGTCAAAATACGATGCTTCGTACTATGAATGCATCACATGGGCATCCTCTTGGAGGAAAGAATTTCGTTATAAATCCGAAAAGCCTATGCCAAATTGCTCGATTGGGAAGACGAATCTCAAGCCACTCCATGTGAAACCTACGAGATTGGTTTCCCAATTCCTTGAGAGAATTCATGGAGATATTTGTGGACCATCCACCACTGCGGACCATTTAAATACTTCATGGTTTTGTTGATGCATTGACTAGATGGTCATACTAGTGTTGTTGTCCACCCGAAACGCAGCGTTTTCTAAACTCCTTGCCCAGATCATAAGTTAAGGGCTCACCATCCGGATTATCCGATAAAGTCTTTAGACTTGATAATGCCGCGGAGTTTACATCGAAGACTTTCGATGATTATTGCATGACTTTGGAAATAAATCTTGAACACCCTGTTGCGTATGTTCATACCCAAAATGGCCTAGCGAAAGCTTTTATAAAGCGACTGCAAGTGATAGCGCGGACCTTGGTTATGCGCACCAAACTCTCACTATCTGCATAGGGCTATGCAATTTTGCACGCTACAAATTTGGTCCGTCTGAGGCCCATGGCCACCCAACCACTTTTCGCGTACCAGCTGGTTACTGGATGTGAGCCTGACATCTCACATTTACGCGTGTTTGGGTGCCTAGTCAATGTTCCAATTGAGCCGATAAGGCGTTCAAAATTTGGACCTCAGAAGCGACGGGGAATATATGTCGGTTATAACTCCCCGTCCATCATTCGCTATTTAGAGCCCTTGACAGGCGATCTCTTTACCGCGAGACACGCGGATTGTGACTTTGATGAGGCAATCTTCCCGTCGTTAGGGGGAGAAATGCACGCTAACGTTGATGAGGAACGACGTGAATTAGCGTGGCAAGTGCCCGCTTTTGCTCATCATGATCCCCCCTTTGTACATAGTGATAAGGAAGTACAGAGGATTCTAGGTCTGCAAGATATTGCAAATCAAATGCCAGACGCATTTAGCGACCTAGCAAAAGTCACGAGATCAATTATACCTGCTGCAAATGTGCCTGCAAGGATAGACGTCCCTGAGAGACGCCATGTTCCTGTGAAACATGTTGCTCCGGTCGAACCCGCCGAGCAAAGGACGCTGCCATCGGCCGTCCAGTCCGCCGCTATTCCCAAGAAGGGAAGACCGGTTGGTTCCAAAGATGTTCTGCCCCGGAAGCGGAGAAATCTTGTTAAAAGTGTTTTCCACATAAGATCATTAAGGATCACGACGATGTATTAGAAGAGTGCGTTCCAGATGAAACGCCTATTCCTAATCATGCCGATAACCTCGAAATATCCGTCGAGTATGCTAGCTTAGACGATATTTTGAAGCGAAATGAAACTGTCATCGATGATGTGTTCATATACTCAATGGCCACTGACATTATGAACAATGATGACATGGAACCTCGTAGTGTTGCCGAGTGTCAACGACGAACGGACTGGTCATAATAGAAACAAGCAATCCAGGCTGAACTAGACTCCTTAGCGAAAAGAAGCGTGTTTGGACCTGTTTCTCCAACACCACCCAATGTTAAACCAGTTGGTCACAAGTGAGTTTTTCTAAGGAAGCGTAATGAGAATAATGAGATTGTGCGATACAAGGCTCGCCTTGTGGTGCAAGGCTTCTCACAACGCCCTGGAATTGATTACGAGGAGACGTATTCTCCCGTAATGGACGTCATAACGTTCCGCTACTTAATCGTTTAGTAGTTTCCGAAAAACTGAATATGCAGCTCATGGATGTGGTCACAGCCTATCTCTACGGGGATCTAGACACAGAGATATACATGAAAGTCCCTGAAGGACTAAAGATGCCTGAATCAAGTTCCCGACCACGGAACACGTTCTCGATTAGACTGAGGCGTTCGCTATATGGATTGAAACAATCCGGGCGAATGTGGTATAACCGCCTAAGCGAATACTTGATCGGTTTGGGATACGTTAATAACGAACTTTGCCCATACGTGTTCATAAAGAAATCCACTTTAGGGTACGCAATCATCGCGGTCTATGTAGATGACATAAATCTCATAGGAACAGAAAAAGACTTGTCAGAAACTGCTGATATCCTGAAGAAGGAATTCGAGATAAAGGATCTTGGGAAGACACGATTTTGCCTCGGCCTGCAGATCGAGCACCGTAAAGATGGAATCCTTGTCCATCAAGCGAACTGCACTCAAAAGGTGTTGAGACGCTTTAGTCATTTTGATGTTAAGCCGTCCGCTACTCCCATGATCGTTCGCTCTCTAGACATTACTAAGGACCCATTCCGTCCAAAGGAGGACGACGAAGAGATATTGAGTCCTGAGTGCTCTTATCTGGGTGCAATAGGCGCTTTATTGTACTTGGCCCAATGTACTAGACCGGACATCTCGTTTGCTGTGAATTGTCTAGCTCGACACAGCACCGCGCCAACACGTCGCCATTGTTGGAATGGCATAAAAGACATTTTCCGCTACCTTAAGGGTACTACGGACTTGGGCTTGTTCTATCCCTACGCGATTTTGAGTGAGTCCAACGCTCTTGGCACTCGAAGCAATGCGACCCTTGTTGGCTACGCCGATGCGGGATACTTATCTGATCCGCACAAGGGGCGTTCCCAATCTGGTTACGTCTTTACCATTAGGAACACAGTGATTTCTTGGAGGTCTCGCAAACAGACCTTAGTACTTCAACGAACCACTCTGAGCTACTCGCGCTCTATGAGGCGACTAGAGAGTGTGTATGGCTTTGAGCTGTTATTGGCCATATTCGAAGTACATGTGATCTTCCATATGACCTAGATGAACCTGTTGTCATCTATGAGGACAATACCGCTGTTATTGATCAAGCAAAACATGGTTACATCAAAGGGGATGCTACCAAGCACATATCGCCCAAGTTGTTCTTTACACATGAACAACAAGCGCTTCAGAAGATTGAAGTGCAACACATTGGATCGGAGAATAACCATGCAGACTTGTTCACCAAGTCACTGTCGAAACACTCGTTCCAGAAACATGTCAGAGCGATTGGACTTAGGAAACTTTCAGAGCTAGCCTAAGTGAAACATGTTTCCTGCACCCTGTTGTGTGCATGTGAGGGGGAGCGCCCCAACGAGCGCCTCCAAACGCCCTGTTGTGCGTATATCCCGTACCCTGTCGAGTGCGAGTGAAAAGGGAAGCATCCTGATGTATGCTTGTGTACTTTTTTTTCCCTTCGACCAAAGTTTTTCCTACTGGATTTTCTTTGGCAAGGTTTTTAACGAGACACAGTTCAAATCTCTTATTCACTAAGGATTATTATAATCAGGGGGAGTATCCAGTTGTATACTTCTAAACCATCGTGTACTCTTTTGTCCTTCGATCATCGGTTTTTCCCACTGGGTTTTTCCTGACAAGGTTTTGACGAGGCACCTTTGCAATGGTTAGTTTACCCCCATCACACTGACCTGTGTGTACTCTTTTGTCCTTCGACCAAAGTTTTTTTTCCACTGGGTTTTCTTTGGCAATGTTTTGACGAGGCACAAGTAGATGGTCAAACTTGAAGATGCAAGCTACAGATAGACGAAGAAACTCAGATGTTTACACAGAATTTCTGGAGAGCCAAGGGGGAGTGTTGTAACTCATATGACCCTTCATTTCATCTCCTTGTAACATACAAAAGACCTTTGGCGTTTCATTTCTTCATAACCCCCAACCTCTCCCTATATAAAGAGAGGTTAGGATAGCTTGTAAGATGCACTTGTGTGGTTGATAATATACGAGAAAGCTTTGTCTCCGTGTGTTTGAGCTTTTGCCTTACGACAGTATGTATTTTCTTACGGAGTTAATAATTTTTTTCTTCTAAAATCCTTTTAACTATTAAACATATGATAATCGTAAAATATATTTAATATTCAAATTATATTTAAACTAAGTACATAGTATATTCATCTAATTACACGCATATCTAAAAAAATATTTATAACAAATTCTAATTAAATATATATTAAAATTATATTTAAAATATCTTAATATAATTTAAATTTTCATTAAATTTTTTAATAATTTATAGATTTTTTTTACTTGGAACATGTGAAGGTGACTGGTACAAATAAAGGTTCAACATATTCATTGGATAGATGAATTTCAGTTCTGCCTAAGAGTCCATTTTTGTTCACCCACCAAGATTAAGTTGGATGTTCACCCTCTATGAAAAAATGGACACATGATATTTTTATCCCACACAAACCACTATGTAAGTGGTTTTGTTCACCCGTCAAACTGATTTTGACATTTAGTTTGCCACATGTCCATTTTTTAGTGGAGGGTGAATATCCCATCTAGTTTTGGTGGCTCAACAAAAATGTACTCTTCTGCCTAATGCCTATACTAGCTTTTGCATTAATTAACACATCCCGTGCTCCGATAGAAGAGCTTTTTTTAGGCAAGTGGAAGGAAAAAAACTAAACATATCTTTATTACTTTATCAGTTTATAACCATGAAATAAATACAAATAAATACATTGACCCCCTTCCCCCAATATTGTAACTAGTAAATGCACGTGTTTTGCACGTATAATACGTATAATAAAAATAATATCTAATTATAATCAAATATCTCTTCTAACTCACGTGGTTAAGGTGGAAGGTATTATTCTTGTTTGGTTGAATTTAATTTCCCATGTTGAATAATATAACAATTTAAATTTTTTTCCAATAATTTTTTACATAATTTATTTTTTTTAAATAAAATGGACCATAATATAGTTATGGCTTAGACGTCTCACTTTTTAGTCGTTTTGAAGCCTCATTATGTAGTAGAATATACATGGATATTATGTTGACCACTCCTATTTGAAACTAATTATACAGACTATCCTTCTTGCTTTATATTTTATTTTTAAAATAAGAATAATTACTGCTATAATTTTCTATAGAAAATATAAAATATAAATAGCCCGTATGATTAGTTTCAAAATAGGAATGGAACTATAGTAAGTATGAAAACATAAATTGTCCTATAACCATTGTTATCCCTATACGATCACACATGCACACGTAATCTTAAAGGAAAGTTAGAGTTTCTAAAATTACCGCTGAACAAATGGACTATGCAATTCTTTTAAAGGTGCATTTGATTGCAATATAAAAAATATGTGGAAAAGAACTTAATTTTATGGAATTATTTTTCTAGAAATTTTTTTTATGAAATTTTAAAAAAATTTTATGGAAAAATTAATTTGGATGTTTGATTGTCATTATTTTTCATAGAAAATAATTATTTTTCATGAAAAATAATTTTTTTGATGGATTGGACAAGTTTTATTTTCCATAATTTTAAAAGAAAATAGAAAATAATAGTTTTTTGGAAAATAATTTCAAGAAAAATATAAGCTATCAAATACTACCATTGGTGAAAAATTTGACGGAAAAATTTTCAATGGAAAAAAAAAAGTCCAATCAAACACCGCGTGTCAGCGAACTGGAAAATCTGCAGAAAATCGACTAGTCATAAAAGAAGATTTTAAAACTATTCAAATTTGACATTTCATTTTTCCAATTTAGACTGAAATAGAAGCAGAAATTCATCCCTTTGATGTTAGGCTTCGCCCAAGCGTCTCCCCCACGGTGTTCTGGTTCCATGAGTAGCTAGATATAATAAGAAAAGTCAACTTACCATAAAACAATTTCTTCAAAATATATGCTTACTAAACTTTATTAATTAAAAATGTTTATTAAATTTAGGGCAAATTAGTGTTAGACCATAGATTTTATACCAGTTTAGAGTTTAAGTTTTGACATGTCCAATTGAAAGATTTAGACCCTTAATCTTTATATTTGTTTTTTTTTTTCTTTTTTTTTTTTCTATTATACCTCCCCTTCATGTTTGAGAATGAAATTTCCTATATAGGTTAGAAGGGTGTAATGGGAAAAAAAAAAAAAAAAAAACCCCTCCAGGGTCTAATCTCTCCAATTGAACATGTGAAAGCTTAAACTATAACTGATATAAATCCAAGGTCTAAACTATAATTAGCCCTTAAATTTAATGAGGGCAGAAAAGTACTTACATATAAAAGATAAAAATATATAATTTGCTATTATGGTACCTTCTGCAAAACTGCGTACATATATGCTAATATATCATAAACTGCGTACATAATTTGCTATTATGGTACCTTCTGCAAAACTGCGTACATATATGCTAGTATATCATAAACCGCATTGGTTTTTTGCTGGCATTGTAACCAGAGAACTAAATGATGACGGGTCCAAGCTGTACTAAACTACTAGACCATACTTTAGGGACTCTTTACAGAGCAAGCATCATCTCTCGAAATCCACTTAATCTTTCTTTGAACATAAATTTTCATATAGGATAAAGAAGTTTTCCTATATTCTAAAAAAGAAGAGAAGTTTGGAGTATTTCTAAATATGATAAAAGATTGTCAAATGACTGGACATGCAAAGACAAAAAAGAAGAGAGAGAGAGAGAGAGAGAGAGGGGGTGGGGGGCGCCAACTTAGTTGGCGCACGCTACAGGAGAGAGGAGGAGGAGAGCAGAGAGAGAGATAATTTATCATAGATTTTTTTTTTTTTTTTTTGACTAATACTATTATAAAGATGTTTGAAAATGATATGGATTTATCTAACATTCTTTTAGTTTAACTACTTGATATGGATTTATCTAATATCCTAACTTTTTTCGTTTAACTACTTGATATGGATTTTATATATACATAAAATTATATTATATATTATATATATATATATATATATATATATATATATATCTATTTTTTATATATATATATATATATATATATATATATATATATATATATATATATACTAACATTTTTTAAGTTTAATTGTCTAAGTAATAGTTTAACTATTTATCTAATATCCTAACTAATAGTAGTCAATATTATTTAATTACCTGCAGGTATCTCATAACAAATTCTAATTGAAATATAAATTATCTAAAATAAATTCTAATTAAAATATAAACTTATATATAACAATTTTAATGAAAGAACTTGGTTATAGCTTTTGGTCTATAGTTTCTTGTAAATTCGTGACAAGTTTCTATATAATATATATATATATATTATTATATATATATATATATATATATATATATAATATATAGATAGGCTCCGACTATTGACACCCCATGTATTTCTAAGGACACCCCAATTTCTAAGTACACCCCACATGTAGTTGATTAAGCTTATAAAAATACTAAGTACACCCCAATATTTGACAAAAACCCTTACCTATTCTACACCCCCATCTCAAAGCTTTCTAAGTACACCCCACTAAAATTCTAACACTCCACTCCACTCTCCTCCCTCACAAAACCCTAACATTCCACTCTCCTCCCTCACAAAACCCTAACACTCCACTCTCCTCACTCCGAAGCCAACTTCGGTCCCTCCAGTCGCTGCCCGGTCGCCTCCCCTTCGTCGAAGAGTTCTCCCTTGTTCGGCTTCGCAATGGATAGAGGAAAACAAGTTCAATCGGAAGGTAAATTTTCGCAAATCGACCTGTAGATGAGTAATCTTGTTCGAAATTAGTATCTATCTTCGTTTAGGATCTCTGTATATGTTTCGAAACCGATCGATTGTGACAAAATGAAACAATCGTTCGAAATTTTTTTTGGAATTCGCGGCCCTGTTCGACCCTGGTCGGTCGGACATACAACAACTGTTCGACCACATCGGTCGAACAGTTTACTTTTGTTCGACCTGCTCTGGTCGAACAGTATGGGTTTTTCCGACAAGTATTGGTCGAACAGTACATTTTGAAGGCAAAACATATTTTTTCTCCTTAATTTATGGTTTGATTAAATTTGCAGGAAACACTAGGCGGAGGGAAGCCACTCATGCTTCTGCTAGGAGACGTCGTGCCGAAGAACAAGAACGTGCACGTCTTGAAGAAGCTACGGTCGTTGCTCCGACTCAAACGATCGGCCAATTAGACGAAGAAGAAGGCCACGCAGACGAAGAGCGGCGCACAGATGAAGAAGAGGAAGAAGACGCTGATATTTTGACGGGCCCTTGTCCCGGTGGACCTGAGGATCCCCGACTTATTCCAAGTTTCAAAACTCATGTGGCGTACGAGATTTGGAACGAATTGAGAGGCCCGTATTGAGGTGTTGGTGCCACACAACCAAGATGGATACATGGAATTTAGAAGGCAATATAAGCGAGTTGCTTCGGAACTCTCGAGTTGCGAAATTAAGGTCGGTTTCGTACAAGACGCCAAATAGAATCTAATTTGTGCGTTTCTCGAGCGTTGGCAACCAGAGACTAACACATTCCACATGCCATTCGGTGAGATGACAATTACGTTGGATGATGTTTTTTGTCTCATCGGACTCCCGTCAGTGGGCTACCAGTGGTTGAACCATTGTCAGCAAGGGGACGGGAGGAGCCAAAGAAGATGATTAATAGGTTGTTGGGGGTGTCAGAAAGGGATGCACATACTGAGCTTCTGGGCCAGAGAGGTAGCTCGTCCGGATGGAGTGGCTCCGGTCTGAATTTGAGTCAGACGTCAGTAGCACGGATAATGCAAAAGAAGGCGTGCTGTCCGTGCATATTTATGGTTCGTACTTGGATGCACAATATTTTCTGACAAAAGTGGGACACGTGTTGATACAAAAGTTCTCAGCCTTTTAGAGAATATCAACAACGTCAATGACTATGCCTGGGGAGCTGCTGCTTTAGCTTCTTATACCGACAGCTTGGAGTAGCATCTCGGAGTGGGGTCCGCCAAATATGTGGATACTTGACTTTACTGGAGGTATCTATATCTCAGCCCGTGATATGCATTTTTTTAATGTTATATGACCAATGCTTCATATTTTCGTATTGTAGGCCTGGATATTCGAGTATTTTCCCTTCACGAGGCCTACACATAACGTCAACTATAAGATGGGGGACCCACTTGCTATGAGGTGGGCCAATAGACCCCATGCTGGACCAGGTACCAACATGGTCTCATCCATCAGGGAGGTATTGGACAATCTTCAAGTCCACAATGTGAGTGTTAATTTATCTATTTACTCATAACTTATGTTCTACCCATAACTAATTGTTTCAATTTATGATGTAGGTGAATTGGACACCCTACCACGGAATGAGGAACAGTTTTCCTCGCGACGACGTGACTTTCTTTCATGGATGTATACGTGCCTTTGACATTGTAGAGCCGTATCATCCCGACCGTATCCTTCGGCAATTTGGGCTACGACAGAAAATTCCTTACGATCCTTTGTTTCCAAGTGAGGTCCGTCGGGGAAGCACGAGCCAGAAGTACAAGCTGGCGTTCAATATTCTAGGAGGCTACTTCCAATACTGGCGCAGTCATGTACTGTCTCCCGAAGCCCGTGGGAGAGCTGCCAACCCTGCATGGGAGTGTACAAATGATTATATGGTTTGGTATAGGACGTTTTCACATCCTATCGTCCAAAATCCAGATAACGTCTCTAGCGCCGCTGGTACTACATCTACCCAGACAGGGCCAGACCCATGGGCCATGATCGAAAATGCATTGGAATATCTACAACCGGCGTACTAGCAATTGATGGACAATCAAGAGGCACTAGACCCGTCGATCGTAGAGACAGCCATAATTGGCGCATATGGTGCACTAAAGCTCGAGCCCCAAGAAAAACCTGAATCTTCTAAGAGGGACACTAGTCGTAGGCGTCGTCGTAGGTCATAGACTATGACTACAAGTGGTTTTTAAGATGTTTTTTGATGTGGTTTTTGTTAATATGTGGTTGTTAAGATTTTGTGGTGAATCTTGATTACAAGTGGTGAATCGTGATTACAAGTGGCATTTACTTTGTTAAATTTTGTTTGTTGGTTGCTAAATGTGGCTTGGACTTTGTTAAATGTTACTTTGAAATTCTTGCTAAAAGTTGGTTGTTAAATTTGGTTGTTAAATGTTTGTTGTATGAAATGTTGGTTGTTACTTTGTTAAATGGTACTTGTACTTTTATTTTTTGACTGAAAATGTACTGCTCGACCACAATTGGTCGTCCAGTTATACTGTTCGATTACCTCTGGTCGAACAATTGCAAACTATTCGACCAGTACAGGTTGAACAGTTTGCAAGTGTTCGACCTGATGTGGTCGAACAGTATGAACCTGGACGACCAATTGTGGTCGAGCAGTACATTTTCAGTCAAAAAATAAAAGTACAAGTACATTTCAATTGCAAAAACTCTAATATACACAATACTATTCACATGGAAGATCATCCCAAAGTACCAATTCACAACTTTTGTTACCAATACATCATTTTTTGGTACAAATACATGATAGTTCATGGAACCAAGCTGTCCACATGCATTTAATACAATTTCATAAGGTTCATGGAATTCAATACAATTAATCGTCCCTCCATTATGATTTCTTCATGTAATGACTGAATTCGTGATACGTATTTAGAGTACGTATGCGTATTTGGACCCATATTTTATTTTAGTCATGATTAGTTATCTTGGTTTATTTTGCATTGGCTTGGTTTTATTGGCATGGATAGTTCAATTGGTTTTAATGGTTCATGGGTTAATCTTGGATTAGTGAGGCTGGGTTTATTTCATGGTTCATTTGGTTTAAATTGCTAGAGAGAGAGTTTATGGCCTTGACTTGGTTCAACATGACTTGGCTTGGCTTGGTTCGGTTTATTTTGGTTTGACATGGTGAACCACCCCCCCCATTATAAATATCAAACTCCCTCTCTCTCTCCTCATTTTATTTTCTTCTTCTTCTTCCTCACTACTCTTTCCTCTCCACCAACCTAGGCAAGTTGCATCTTGCTATCACTTAAGGGCTATATTTTATTTGTCTAATAGCTTTATTAGCTCATTTTAAGCAACATTAGAACTTGGATTTTCTCCATTTGGAGCTTGGAAATTTGTAGATCTAGGATTGAAGTATTTTCGAAAATTGGTGGTTTTGATCTATAAAACTTGTTCGTTTTCATGTTTTGATTGTTCCATGTTGAAGAGAATTTAATTTCACACAATTTAGACCTTTGCAAAGTGGATTTTCGTTGAGATTTGACCTAGTTATGGTCTTTTGAAGTTTTGAATTTCCATGGCCATTTGCTCTTAGCTTTGAGGAAGATGACCTTCTGTCCCGGGCGCAATCCAGTCAGCCCAGCGCTCCTTAGCGCTGGCGCAATCCAGCTTGCCCAGCCCAGCGCCCTTTAGCGCTGGCGCAATTCATCCAGCTAGTCCAGTGCCTCTTGGTGCTGGCGCAATCCATCGCTGCGCAGTCCAGTGCTGGCGCAATCCATTGCTGCGCAGTTCACCGACTGCGCAACCAATTGCTGCGCAACCTATTGCTGCGCAATCCATTGTTGCGCAGTCTATTCTTTGCGCAGTTCAGCCCTGCGCAATCTAGCCCGGCGCAGTCCAGCTTGCCCCTTCCAGCGCAATCCAACCCCCTGATCCCTTGCGCAATCTATTGGCTCTTGGAGATTTGGTTTTAATTCTTTAAGCTTGGCTCTTCTATAAGCCCTTATATTGATATTTTATTAGATATTTTACGTCCATTTTATATCCTTACGCCTTTTGTCATGAACTTGATTTACTTAATATGTTGGAATGACTATTGTACATGGCATGGTATGACAAGGAACTTGCATAACACGACAGTGACCCGTAGTGGTGCACTCCTGACATGACCAACATGACATGATAGTGGTCCGTCGTGGCGCACTCCTGACTAGTATACTTGACCGGATAACCTGACATGTTATATCTCGATAAGTTGCGGCGGCTACTTGACATGACATGACCTGTATAATGACTTGACACCGTGGGCGATTGTGCTTGTATAAATGATCCAGTCTTGTCTCGCATCATTTCTAGGGTATGGACCCCTGAGTACCACGGTCAGGGTACATATTGAAATAAACTAAGGTTAATAACTAGAATAATCTACTAGTCATGAAGATGTTCCCCAGTTACAGGCGACCCCGTTATCCGGCCGCAAATGTTTGGACTTGTAGCCTGCCGACGAGTAGGGCACATTTGCAGCCCACTGTCATGTGGGGCACTCTCGATTGTCACTTTAATGATTGAACTCTATTGTCTTGCACTCTTCCTCCATTGACACTTTAATGATTGAACTCTCTGGATTGTCACTATAGATTGCCTGGATAACCTGGGTAGCTGCAGGGCCTGTGACTACTTGGAGCATCTCATTGCATCTTGCTAGTAACTAGGATTGTGATAACCCTAGTTAGTTAATGTAGAAAGTCGTAGGCAATGATTGGCCGTGATTGATTGGATGGAGTCTAGTCCAGTAGTATTGTCTAGAAGTGATCGATTGCAAGATTGTATCAGCATGATTGAATGATTGTCACTCCAGATTGTCACTATAATGCTGAACACTATTGTCACTCCAGATTGTACTATCCTGATTGTACCCTTCATTGTCACTTTCATCATTGTCTTCTTTTCATATATTGTCCAGCTATATTTTATTTAACATGATGCTTCTCTTAATTATTCTCTGATTGGGACAAGTGCATTGGTAGTGCGCGAACCCCAATCTGTGTTACTTATTGTTTTCTTACATGTTGAATGCTAATGATTTGCTGGTTTTAGTCCTTAAGTGAAGCCTCCTTTGTGGCACTTGCTCTTTCTGGGGTCTGACCCAGCTGGTTTTGTATGGCCAGATACCGGAGCAGCACCAAAGGATCTACCGGATTTCCAGCCAGATGGTGGCCACTAGGCGGAACCTTGGCAACGAGTGGGTTTCTTTTGTTCTCCCACTGTAATATTGTAAATTATTCTGTTGAGGCGTTTAGCCGACGAGCAAGTGTTAGCTCGGTTGCAACTTTTACTTTTGTTTGCCTACGGGCTGTAACATGATTGACAAGCCCCGGGGGTTGATCATGTATGACTGAACTCTTGCTAGTCCTCACTTTTGTAACACCTAGCTTCATGATCATCTGGATATGTAATATTTGGGACGCCTTATATTTATGTATTTGATGCTCTGACATCTTGTGATTATTACTAGTTGGTTGAGATTGAGACAATAGGCTATTTTATGACCTTAAGAGACTGATGGATTGTAGTGAAACCCTCACATATCTAGACAGCCGTGACCGTATAGCGGCGTGGATTCCACTCCGTTATACGTAGCTGGCTATGTCTGCCCCCGCTCTCCAGTATTCTGGTTCTGGGGCGTGACATGGTTTAAGTGGTGGCCCATGCAGGTCTTGTCAATCAAGATGTGTGAGGGTTTACCGGATAGATGTCTCAATCAGTACCCGTCCTTGATCTTTGTTCGTATTCTCTGAATCTCTGAATTCTTGTCCTGATCACATGCTTGTTATCGTTGATCTGTCATGGTCCTTCCTTATTGTTCCCTATGTCGTCTTCTTCAGGCATTGTTCATGGACCGGCCGATCAGCAAGGCGGAGCACCTCCCATGGACCAGCAGCAACCTGGGGATCAAGCCCAGCATTCAGGAGTGGCTTCTAGAGTTATGCCTACCGGGGATCCCGAGCCACCAGTTCAGCCCGTTCAGCCTGCAGAGCCCGATGATGGCACTTTGGGGGTCTCGTCAGGACATTGTTAGCTTTCCAGGATCGTAGAGGGGATGCCTTGCACCAGGTAGTGGAAGATGCTCTGAATAGAGGTGGTCGTCATGGGAACAGTGCAGCGAACAGTTTCAAGCGCTTGAACCCTCCATTCTTCGATGGCAGCGAAGATGCGATCGCCGCAGATGCTTGGCTTCAGGATACTGAAGTGATTCTAGAAGCAGCCAAGACTCCCGAAGACGAGAAGGTGGCCGTGGTGCGCCTGTAGTTACTAGATCTTGCCCGCAGTTGGTGGGCCGCACAAGCAGTGGGATTGGCAACACCTGTTTCCTGGGCAGTGTTCAGCGAGAAGTTCCAGACCAAGTATTATGATGCAGTGGCTCGATATGACTTGCAGACCAGGTTCAGTAATCTTAAGTAGATGGGGAGGACGGTCGACGGTTATGCGGCCGAGTTTTCCAGACTCAGTCGGTTTGCTCCCACCTGGTGGCAACCGAGTTCGACAGAGCACAGAGGTTCCAGCAGGGACTTCACTAGAGATTATATTGGCAGTAGAACAGTTCGAGCATCAGACCTATGATGCGGTGTTGCGAGCAGCAAGGAGGCACGAGTATACCTCCCAGAGAATAGTGGACAGGACTGGAGGTCGGAAGCGGTCCCATAGTCAGATGAACCAGTCTTCGGCATCACCTCCAGCAGCTAGGACTTTAACTATTGGAGCTCCGAGGCGAGCAGCTTCAGTTACGTCGGACCAGCACTCAACCCCGACGTACTCTCCGCAGAAACAGAAGCAAGCGCAGTCTTCCGCCGTGGGCTGTTCTTATTGTGGGAAGCCTGGACACGTGGTAGCAGAGTGTCGCAAGGCGTTGGGATTGTGTTTATTGTGTGGAGCACCGGACCATAGGGTGGGTCCTGCCCATTCAGAGTTGATTCAACATCGACAGTATCTAGTCCCTCGGTTAGGGGACCAACACCAGCACCAGTACCAGCTTCCGTTCAAGCAGCAGCAGTTTCCGTTCCCGAGGCCATTGCCGACTCAGGCCCAGACTTTCGAGCAACAGAACCCGAGGCAGTTTGCTCTACCGATCCCCCACCCATGGCCTTTCTCGACCATGGGTTCCCCCACTTCCGTCCGCTTCCTCATCCTCTCCCACTACCACCTCCTTCCATCTTCATCCCAGCCACTCTCCTCCGACTAACTTATCCCCTTCCTCTTCTGAATCTCCCATCCTCCTCCTCTCACCCCCCCCCCCCCCCCCCCCCCCCCCCCCCATCCAACATCATGGTTCATACCACCACCTCTACACAAAAATTTCCTTCCCCCTAAACCAACAGCTCCATCCGTTCCTTTGTCCACCGCTGGCGCGGACCCTTCTTCCGCCCATACCACCCCCTTCCTCTGTCAGACATCCCCCGCCCGCCGCTCCTTCCAATCCTCCCCTAATTAAAGCTTCTTTTTTAGGCGTTTTCCGTATCGCACAGCTCCAGCTCCTAAGGTCGATTCACTTCAGCACCCAGTTGCGGAGGCTCTCACGCCGTTCATATCCAGCGACACCCTCAAGATGAATGCCATGAGCGGAAAGGAGGTGGGAGATGGCCTGAATGCCTCCGCTCCTCGGTCTTTCGCAGCGGCGGTCAAGCGATCTAACTCCTGCCCCCTTCCTTCCCTTGGCCTGAACCCGTGCTTTGGGTCCTCGTTCGAGAGAGCTCCGTCTACTTCTTTCCTCCAGGTGGACATTGCGGCATTGGAAGCCCCCTTCGAGCTTGCGTTGGTGGGTAAATTCTCCCACTCGCGCCCCCAGGTGGACAGGATCCGTGTGGTCTTTGTTGGTCTTGGGCTAGAGGGACCGGTACACATCGGGGTCATCGATCCTAAGCACCTATTAATCAGACCGACCTCTGAGTCGGATTTTCTGCATCTTAGGACACAACAAACATGCTTCATCGATAACTCCCCCATGAGGATCTTCAAATGGTCCCCATCATTCAATCTGAAAAAGAAATCTCCTCTCGCCCCTGTTTGGTTCTCATTCCCTGGCCTCTCCATTTCTTCGCCAAGTCTGCGGTGATGCAGATCGCTTAAGGAATCGGGAAACCGCTTATGGTAGACAAGGCTACGACAGAATTCACAAGACCCAGTAGAGCTCGAGTTTGCATGGAACTGGATACCAGTCAGCATCCTCCATCCAGGATCAGAGTGATATTACAGGAGGGGGAGAGCTTCTGTCAAGGAGTGGACTACGAACATCGACCAGCTTACTGCACATATTGCTGTCACCAGGGCCACACTGCAGCGGTGTGCTAGAGAAAATCTAGGACCGGGGGGGGGGGGGGGGGGGGGGGGGGGAGGCAAGGAGTATAGTAAGTAAGGGAGGTAGCTTTGCTAAGAAGGTATACACGGCCAAAGGGAAGGAACCGCAGCACTCCATCGGTGATGCGGCTATCAAAGCTTCAACCCAAAGAGACGTTCAGACGACCACAGAAACAACGTTGCTCCCATGACAGTCAGTGGTGTGCCGGATAACACGGATTTGGTCATTGGTGTCACTAAGGAGGCAGGTGTGGACTCGGAGGACATAGCCGAGGATTCTCCGGACGCCGTCAACATTAGTAACACAGAGACGGGGGAGACGTCGGGCCTGGGGTTCCCGGAGGGATATGCATTCTGGCGGAGATAGATAACATTGAATACCTTCATGCCGAAGAGGAGGAGGGGAGATGGCCCCCGACCCGATGCTCGCGCTCCCTTCTAACCTTCCCAACCGTCAGATCATTGGGTTTTCCTCCAAGAGCAAGAGTACCATCCCCTCCACCATGATTCTGAGGTCGACAGGGAAAGAAGGGGTCCGTCGTCACTACTCCCACCCCCTTAATGTGTAACATCCTCATCTGGAATGTGCGTGGGCTGGCGAACAAATCAACAATTAGAAGAATCAAGTCTCTCATCAAGATGCATAAAGCTTCAGTTATGGCTGTTATTGAACCCAAGATCGCCTCCAAGAAAATCAACCATATTAAGATGCAGCTGGGCTTTACATCGGCAATGGCAGGTTGTAAAGACATCTGGCTCTTTTGGAAGGCCGAGATGAGCATCAACTTTATCTCCAAGCCCTCACTGTCTCTCTGGAGCACACGGCTTTGGTGAAGCGCTCCTTATTGACGGTGGTCCACGGCAGTTGCGATCATGTGGAGAGCCGCTCCCTTTGGGAGCAGTTGATCCTCATTCAGGCCGCCCATCCAGACGATCCCTGGATGTGCGGTGGAGACTTCAACATTATATCACAGGCAGAGGAGAAGGAAGGAGGCCGCCCTCCCTCTTCGTCGGCCATGCATGATTTTGCGGACTTCATCATGGAAGCGGGTCTCCATACCCTCCCATTCTCAGGAAGTGCTTACACGTGGTGTAACATGCAGGATGGGCATCGTCGGATCCGTTCACGACTTGACAGGGTCATGGTGAACCAACATTGGTCCTCTACCGACCTGCTCACCAGTTTGAAACATCTGAATTTCATCGAATCGAATCACTCCATTATTGGTGGAAGCTTCCTCCTGGATCGCGTCATCGCCCAAATCATTCAGATTTCTCAACTTTTGGATAGGGCACGCCAATTTTATGCAGGTGACAGAGGAAGCGTGGGCGGCGAAGAATCACCCTAACCCTCTAATCAGATTTGCTATCCGCATGAAGGAGACTAGGCGGGTTCTCTCGAACTGGAGTCGAATGACGTTTGGCAACCTTTTCCAGGAAGCGAGAAAAGCAGAGGAAGAGGTGTCTCGGGTTGAGGCATGTTTCGAGGCGGAGGCTTCGACCACCAACAGAGCGGCTCTGAATTTTGCTAGGGCCAACCTCAAGCGCAGGCTCAAAATAGAAGACGAGTTCTAGAGACAGAAGGCGAGAGCCAATTGGGACACGTCCGCAACTCTAAATACTTCCACGTGTGTGTCAAGGGGAGGAGAAAATGCCTATTCATCCACTGTATCCAAGATGAGAGGGGTGTTTTGTTGCACGAACAAACGCGTATCCAGGATGCTGCGATCAGTTTCTTCACTAACTCGTTCACTAAGGACAGTATCGTCCAAGATCCGAGTTTTGTTACGGCCATAATCTCGGACCTGGACAATGCTATGCTTACGAAGCTGCCTTCCCTTGAGGAGTTGAAGAGCGTAGTCTCTTCCCTGAATAATGACAGTTCCCCGGGTCCGGACGAATTTACTGGGGCTTTCTTCAAGGAGTGTTGGAAGTTCGTAGGTCCCGACATGCTTGACGCGGCCATTGCCTTCTTCTAGGTAGCTGCTTACCCCCAAAGAGTTATCTAGCACTACTCTGGTGCTGGTCCCAAAGACGGACACCCGCTGACCTTCGCCGACTTTCGGCCGCTAAGTATGTTTACTTTCATCAATAAGATCTTCTCTAAATTGATTGCCAACAGATTGATGGACATCCTTCCGAAGATTATATCTATGGAACAAAGCGGCTTTGTGAAGGGGTGCGCCATCACCGACAACATCATGCTGGCTCAAGACCTCATTAGTTGCATGAAATTTCTGGGGCGGGGAGGAAACATCGCAATTAAGCTGGACATGGAGAAAGCTTACGACAGAGTGGATTGGCAGTTTTTGATTTGGGTTCTTAGATCTTTTGGCTTCTCCAATCTATGGATCGATATCCTCTAGAGGTCGGTGTCTAACTGCTGGTTTTCCATTGGGATCAACGGCTAACCCAAGGGTTTTTTTTCAAGTCTACGAGGGGGGTTAGACATGGGGGACCTCTGTCCCCGGCCATCTTCCTTATTGCGGCCGAGGCCCTCAGCAGGAATCTCATCAAGATCTTGATGGTCAACATTCCTAGATTCAATCCTTTTCACACGGCAAGTGGGTGCCCAATCATCACTCACCTGGCGTACACAGACGACATCCTTATACTCTCGGCGGGGGACGTAGGCTCGGTTGAGGTGATCATGAATACGCTTCACAAATACCAGAGGGTATCGGGGTCAACATTCCTAGATTCAATCCTTTTCACACGGCAAGTGGGTGCCCAATCATCACTCACCTGGTGTACACAGACGACATCCTTATACTCTCGGCGGGGGACGTAGGCTCGGTTGAGGTGATCACGAATACGCTTCACAAATACCAGAGGGTATCGGGCCAGAAGGTTAATCCTAGAAAATGTACCGTATACACACATCACTCAGTTTCTCTTGTGCAGAAAGAGGCGTACGCTCAGGCTTCGGGCTTCGCCGTTAGCGGACCGCCTTTCGTGTACCTAAGCTGCCCGATGGTATACGGGAGGCGTACGGCGATGAAGTTCGACCCTTTGGTGGACAAAATCAGATCAAAATTGGCGGGGTGGCACTACATGACTCTCTCCCATGGCGGGCGGCTTGTGCTCATTAAGCACGTCCTTTGCTCCATTCCCCTATACACTTTGGCCGTCTACTCTCCGCCAATGGAGGTTCGACGGACGATCGAGGTGATGTTTGCTACTTTCTTTTGGGGGTCCAAGGAGGGCGGCCCCAAAAGACATTGGGTGAGTTGACATTCTATGGCAAAGACGACGGAGGAGGGATGATTGATTGACGCATTATCTATGAAACTATGGTGGCGGGTACGCGCCTATCACTCCCTGTGGACTATATACTTCAAAGCCATGTACTTTAGGCACATTCACCCATCGATGGCTATCGCCTACTGTAAGGTGTCGCTTGCTTGGAGAAGACTACTTCACGGTAGAAGCTTGGCCGAGCGGCACATCCGGTTGGAAGTGGGGAATGGCGCTTCCAACATACTTCTTGAGAGGTTGGCGGGGGGAGCAGCTTTCGTCTTCGGAGGACCTCCATAGAGACGCCAGTATTAGGCTGCTGGACAATGGTGCTGGGGATTGGGGCATGGAGCGGGCTACTAGTCTATTCGACATCGATGGCGCGGCGGCTATTGCGGCTTCGGGGGCGCGACTATCTGAGGACGAGGACGTGCTTCGGTAGGATCCGGTCATAAACAGGGCTTTGTCCGTACAGTCGGCATGGTCGAGGGCGCGAGTGCAACATCCGGTGACGCCGGTAATGAAGTTCTTTTGGCACCCGTGTATCCCGGCCAAATGGTCCATTCTACTATGGCGGGCCACCCTTCTTAAAATCCCTACTGACGATATCATTCAAACACTCAGATATATCTTCGCATTGAAGTGTCACTGCTGCCATGCACCCCAAGGGGAATCGATAAATCACATTCTCTTGCATGATTCTTTGGCTTCTAACCAGTGGGGACACTTTGGCAGATTGTTCATCATAGAGAGGAAGTAGACAGCAACATCAATTTGATTCAGCACCTGTGTGCTTGGGGGGAGAAAGGGCACAAAGCTTAGATAGCTGTGACGACAATTGTTGGAAGAATCGAAACAAATTCAGATACGAAAAATATTCATACAACGGGAAACAGTTGATTTGGGAGGTTGGAAATCAGATTCAGAGAGTAGCCACTAATTGTAAGCACTCTAGAGGGGGAAATACAGACCGCGACAGGGAGGGGATTGTATGATTGTATGGTGGGGGTGTTGGGGGGGGGGGGGGGGGGGGGGGGGGGTGGTTCCAGTATTTTGGTTTTTTTGGGCCCTCTCTTTTGAGTTTTGATGGGGTTTACTTACTTGTAAAAGACGGTCCACATTTTGGTCTTTTTATATATAGAATCCCTCTTTTAATATATATATATATATATATATATATATATATATATATATATATATATATATATATATATATATATATATATGACCTCTAGCCTAGTGGTTAAGAGAGATGCATGTAGTTTGAGTGGTCAGGAGTTCGAATCCCAGTGGGAGCGATTCCAGAAACAATTTACCTGGTTCCTATATATATATATATATATATATATATATATATATATATATATATATATAATCCATATCAAGTAGTTAAACTAAAAAAATGTTAGATAAATCCATATCATTTTCAAGCATCTTTATCATAGTATTACTCTCACACAAAAGAAAAATCTGTGATAAATCCTCTCACCTCTCTCATCTCTCCTCTTTTTCCGCTCTCCTTCCTCCTCTCTCCTGTAGCACGCACCAACTGAGTTGGCGCCCCCACCCTGCGTGCCAACTTAGTTGGCTCTCCCTCTCTTTTTTTCTGTCTTTGCACGTCAAGTCATTGGACGTTCCTTTATCCTGTTTCAAAATACTCCAAACTTCTCCTATTTTTAGAATTTAGGGAAACTTCTTTACCCTATATAAAAATTTCTGTTCTATGAATTGCCTATGGCATGCCGACAGGTTTCTTGATTCCTCAACATGAATTTGCTGATCAAAATAGCATACTTTCCTGCACGGGATAGTTCAGCTGAAGATCCTCAGCCGGCAACATTACCTCCCTCTGATGTTCCAAGGCCATTTCAGCCTCCACTGGCAGATAAGTCCAAGGCAAAGGAAACCCGCTTCGACAAGCCACTCCGCAATGATGTGCCTCAGGGACTGGAGAGACCTTACAACTTTGACATATTGGCTCAATTAGCTAATACGCCAGCAAAGTTGTCGTTGTACGAGCTCCTAAGGCTCTCCAAGGATCTTCGGGTCGCATTAAGCGAAGCACTCCAAAATGCTGATGCCTACTTAGCTCAGGTCAAGCCTCCAGGGGAAGACCCGCCAGCAGATCTACAGGGCAGCGATAGCACAGATACGATGCCCAACATCATATTTACTCCACAGGACATATTGATCAAGTCCAATCTGCATGATCACCCCTTGTACTACACTGGATACATAGGCGACATCAAGGTGGATCGAATGCATATCGACCCTGACTCGTCAATAAGCATCATTCCGAAAAGCCTGCTCCAACTTCTTGGCATCCCTATGCACCGGCTAGCGGCGACTAATACTGCCATTAGCTGTTTTAACTCGAAAATGAGCTATCCCCTAGGGAAGCTCCGATTGAAATGTCAGATTGGTGACCTGAAGACGGAGGTTACCTGCTACGTCATAGATGCAGACACCTCCTACAACATCCTCCTGGGACGTCCTTAGATACATGACTATATGATCGTGCCTCCACCCTCCACCAGTGTTTCAAGTATGTCAATAAGCACGACTTCGTGGAAACTGAATTTGCCGATATCGATCCCTTCAAAGGGGTTGAATCTTATTATTCTTCGGAGGCTTGTCTATATGACGAATCCCGAAAACATATAACTGACGAACTGGAGCTCATCACAGGACCAGAAGAACCCTTGAGAATCCGTCTCCAGGCTCGCAAACTGGGCAAGGCCGCACCCTTCGTCGCAACCTTGCACAAAGAGGTGCTCGGTTCTCCTGCCTCACCTACGCAGTTGGAACCAATGGTCATCCGTCTCCCGAGATCCAGCCAGGAGCCAAAACCAGTCGTAGGGCCAATGGTGATCCGACTGCCGAAATCCAATCAAAGGCAACAGGAAGATGCAAGGCCCTCTGTAACACCCATGGTAATCCGATTGCCGAAATTCACTCCAAGGCGACCAGAAGACAAAAATTCCATTGCTGAGCCGATTGTCATCCATCTTTCCAAGACGAGCCAGCAGCAAAGTGTCAATTCAACAGGCAAGTCAATACCTCAGACTAAACCCTTGGTGGTCAAGTTGCCCAAGACAGCATCCCGACCTCCAAGCTCGCAGGGGGTAGCCAAGGAGGATGTAGAACTCGCTGAATACCTGGTGGCACAAACGGATAGTCCCTCTCCTGATGATGTAATCCCCATGGACAGAGTTCCTTATCTCGTCAATAAGAGGCCACCGATTAAAAAAGAAGAAGAAGAGAGAACATATACTACCTAAAGTGTTGAGTTATGTACATCAGGTACCCCTGAACTTACACTCTATTCTTTCCCCCGAGGGGACTCGCATTGCATCTCTATGAGTGACAAGTCATGTATATTGATACCTCTGAACTTTCGCTTTGATGTTTCGACTACCATATATCATGCCCATATCACCCCCTCTCATCTGGAGGTCCTTCTCCAAGGTGGGCTTGGTCGTCTCTTGAGCAGCCTTCACCTTTTCTACGGCTGATACAAGGAAAGCACGCTCCTGCTCCACCACGACAGACACATTGACTTGCCGCAATTTCTGCAACTGGATTAGGCACTGATTAGCCTCTGCTAGCTTGTGCTCCAGAAGGACGGCCACCCCTTCTCCACCCGAAATCGTCTTCAGCAGGGCAATCTGGCCTTGGGCGCAGTGGTGGGCCATGGAAAATGGAGTCCCTCTCCTTAAAGCAGCCCCGACCCCCCGTTTCAAGTGACGATAAAAGCTCTCAACTATGTCCCTTGACGATTCGTCCAAATTCTCCAGAGAGGACGGCGTCAAAGGGATAGCACCTAAGGAAGTTGAAGGTGTCTGGGAAGGAGGCACACTTAAGCTTGATGATCCTGTCAAAAGGGAAACAAATTTCGAGCAATGAGACTCCCGCACAACAGTGATTTCCTCTTCCGCAACCCGAAGAAGCTGAAGACTAGGCAGAGCGGCGAGTTCAATCTCCGGGGAAGAGGTAGCTTCAACCAACCCTGCACCCACCGATGCTGGTATAGGAACCACCGCCTCTGCCGTTGGTGGTATAAGGGGCTCTGAACTCAGCTCAGCAGGGTTCTTTTCGATTTGAAGGAGGAGAGGTCCATTTCTTCTCTTCGGCAGAAGGTCTTCCCCAACATCGTTCGCTATCCCCTCCCCCGCGGTCATATCCACTATCGTTAGTGTAGAAGCATGGAAAAGAATAGAAGAAGTCCATGCGGCTCAAAACAGAAGAAGCCCATACGGCTCAAAACAGAAGAAGCCCATGCGGCTCAAAACAGAAGGAGCCTCATGCGGCTCAGAAATCTATCAGAGCCTCATGCGGCTCAGAAACTCTTTAAATAGCCTCATGCGGCTCAGACAAGAATCACGTGACCCTATGCAGCTTTACAGCTGGCCATAAAGTAATTGCTCCCATTAAATGCTCTGACATAAAGTAATAACTCTGACACTAAAGCTGAAATGATGAACTTCGATATGACGGCGTATTTCTCGGGAAACGAAGAAAATCTCCTCTGCAGCTGGCACGATCCACCAACTACAAAGCCCCCTATGCGGCTGCCACCACCCCATACGGCTGATGTTCGCATGCGGCTCAGAGCGTGAAGACCCTCGTTATGCGGCTCAGAGCATGAAGACCCTCGTTATGCGACTCATGTTATGAGAAGTCACCCTATGCGGCCGGTATTCTCATGCGGCTCGAATCATGGGGATCGTCTCCATGCGGCTCAAATATTGAGCTATCAGAGTCTCATGCGGCTCCGAAACTCTTCAAATAGCCTCATGCGGCTCAGGCAAGAATCACGTGACCCTACGCAGCTTTACAGCTGGCCATAAAGTGATTGCTCCCATTAAATGCTCTGACATAAAGTAATAACTCTGACACTAAAGCTGAAATGATGAACTTTGATATGACGGCATATTTCTCGAAAAACGGAGAAAATCTCCTCTGCAGCTGGCACGATCCACCAACTACAAAGCCTCCTATGCGGCTGCTACCACCCCATGCGGCTGATGTTCGCATGCGGCTCAGAGCGTAAAGACCCTCGTTATGCGGCTCAGAGCGTGAAGACCCTCGTTATGCGGCTCATGTTATACCCTATGTGGCCGCTGTTCTCATGCGGCTCGGATCATGGGGATCGTCTCCATGCGGCTCAAATATTGAGAGGCCACGCCCATGCAGCCTTGACACGTGGCAAGTCCTATGCGGCTCAATTGAAAATCACCCCCATGCGGCTCAGATTTCGGAGGCTTCACCTATGCGGCTGCCACCTTCATGCAGTCCAAAACCTAAGAAGCTACCCTCATGCGGCTGTGGCTCGCGATTATGACACGTGGCAGAAGATCAGTTTCCCATGTGGCACTAAATCAATCAAGAGTTATCAACAAATCCCAACAACCTGATTTAGTACAATCATCAAAATTACCCGAGTCAAAACAGATTTATGGCAATCACATGGATTAAACACATGGCAGGAGATCCGATCTCTCCAAGATTTATGACAATCAACATTGATTGCCCATACGGATTTTACACAATCTGCATTAATTGTCCAGATTCGTTGCAATCAAGATTAGTGGTCCAGATTAATTGCCCACAAAATAGGATCAAGGAAAATGGCAATTAAGTCCCCAAGCTGTCGACTTTTTTAGGGTGATCATTACAAACCCTAATGATGATACCTCCACTTCTATAAATAGCAAGGTGCCATTCCCTTGCAAACCCTGGAGAATTCAGGAGAAAAAAAATGGGAGGAGAGATCGGATCCAGAGAAACAAAAAAAATATAGCAAGGTGCCATTCCCTTGCAAGAGAGATCCTCTCCACCCGGCTGGACACACAGAGAGACAAAGGCGCGCACAGAAGAGTCTTCCCATCTTGAGAGCAGTTCTTTACCGGAGCCAAGGCTACGTCTGATCGTCCAAGGAGTAAGGCAGAGCGGCCGTCGCTTTTTCGAGCCTCTACCGTCACCCCCCAGAATCAAAACTAAACAATCGTACTTAGACTGCTGTACCTAGGTTTTCGTCCCTAGGCTTTCTTTGTACGAGCGAGTTTGTATTGTGAGTCTAAGTCCAGTCCTCCTATATAATTGTTCTGTACTTTTACAATCAATGGCAAACACGATGGCGACTCTGCTGGGGACTAACTTCTCCACGGCTGAGGAGTTGGTGACGCAATCAGACGCAGCCAAACTTGGCTCCACTCAACAAATGCTGGTCGCCCGGTTCGACCAACAGGCGTTTAAAGAAATGCTCTCCGACGGGAGCGCTGGCCCGGTCCAGCGGCGAGCCCGCACAAAGAAGGCCGGCAGGGAGTGGAGACCAAAAAATTTTGCTTCTCCCCAAGCCCTCGAAGAAGTACTCTCTGTTGTCCGAGACAGCGGAGAAGTCTCGCTTACGGCCCCACTTCAGACCACAGAGAACTCTGCTGTCCCCAAGACCGGCAGAAGAAAATATTATAATGCTGGACTTGTAGGGGCAAAGAGGAACTCTGTGCAATCCAAGCCGCATAAGGGCGCCAACCGCATGGGAAAAGCTCATGCGACCGCAACTGTCAACCGCATGGAGAGAACTCATGCGGCCACACAAGTCAGCCGCATGCAGAAGACCCATGCGGCCAGAATTTCCAGCCGCATGCAGACAGCCTGCACGGCCATGACATCTAGCCGCATACAGAAAGTTCATGCGGCCACAAAGGATAGCCGCATGCCTACAGCCTATACGGCCACGACATCTAGCCGCATACAGAAAGGTCATACGGCCACACATATCAGCCGCATGCAGACAGCCTGTACGGCAACCGATCCAAGCCGTATACCATTTATCCCATACGGCTCGCGGTCAGTCTTTGACCGCCTCTCATACGGTCCTGACCATGAAGGCTCTCTGGAGCATATGCCAGACTCTGTTGTGACCAACATGGACTCTTCCTACTATGCACTCTCAGGTGCTAGGAGGAAGAAGTCTCGGGCAGCGCGAGCTCGACGAGCTCAGTCGCTGCCCCGACTTCTGACTACCAAGGCGCCCCGATGACTATTACTCGGGCCCCTGATGGGAAGTTGTACAGAACTACCCGTGCCCAGCCCCCGGCGGCCAACGAACGGGATAGTTATCAAAAATCATCTAACAAGGATCGGGGGCGAGTACTCACGCTACCCCCACATCAAGGAGCAGGCAGGAGGCCAACGCACTCATCAGCCCACAAAGCAGGTGACCCGCGCAGCACGATTCTTCACAAACGCAAGGAAAGAGACGAAGATTTGACGTGCAAAGAGTTCTGTCAAAGACATCAATGCACCCAAGTCATAGTCAACTGTTGCTGCAACAAGGCAGCAGCACAAAAAGACCGACGATCCGTCTTCCAAAGGCTGCAACACCCAAACTCAGAAGACGAGGCGCTTCTCGTCGCCTCTTGCAATTCTGCTCTGAAGATTCCTGGCAGCAGAAGAGGGAAGAAAACAAATGTCTCCAGCCCAAAAAATTTAACTGGCGTAACCAAGAAAATTTCTTCTAAACGGCTGTCTACCGCCGTTGCAGGAGGAGTTTACCAAGGTACCCGCTCAAAGACAAAATCTGCCACACTGGAAGATTCGTCCACATCGATGGGAGACACTGGAGCCGGGGGTAGCATTCCTCCAAATATCCATAATAACCCGGTGTTCCAAGAAGATAGTTCGGGGGGAATGGTTCACCCAACAGATGCAGCAGATCCCGACGTCCCCGAGGACGCCCACAATTCCCAAGACGAGGCAAGCTCTCGTCGCCTCTTGCAATTTTGCTCTGAAGATTCTTAGCAGCGGAAGAGAGAAGAAAACAAATGTCTCCAGCCCAAAAATTTCAACCAGCATAACCAAGAAAATTTCTTCTAAACGGCTGTCTACCGCCGTTGCAGGAGGAGTTTACCAAGGTACCCGCTCAAAGACAAAATCTGCCACACTGGAAGATTCGTCCACATCTTTGGGAGACACTGGAGCAGGAGGTAGCATTCCTCCAAATATCCATAATAACTCGGTATTCCAAGAAGATAGTCCGGGGGGAATGGTTCACCCAACAGATGCAGCAGATCCTGACGTCCCCGAGGACGTCCACAATTTCCAAGACGAGGTAAGCTCTGAAGCTGGGGGTACCACTCTTTCTGAGTCAGAACCAGAGGAGGGCATTCCCACATACCCAGACGACTTCTCTGTACAAGGGTATGACTTAGAGGGCACGTCCTCTACCGTTCTTTCCATCTCTCCTCATGTGAGGATGGTGTTCATGACAGACAGCAACCAAGAAGGTTCCAGTGATCGCTAACGCATCGACACTCTGGAGGCCATACTATATGCTTTGGTCAAGTCTGTGGACGAAATCAAAGCAGCCCTTCCAACTCTGCAAAGAAGAACGCCTGGCCAAACAAGCTTGGGTCCCGCGGTCAATGCGGACTCGAACTCAGCTGCACCAAACTCGGGCGATAGTTCTCCTGAAATATCGGCTCCTACCACTGCAGATGAGGCCAGAGAGGCAAGAAGAGAGGTCCAGGAGCTCCGGGCCATGTTTCATGCCCGAGAAAACTGCCAAGACCTCAGGATACGACAACCGTATCCCGCTGCGTGGAGAGATGTTCCCTTCCCACCAAAATATAAACCATTCCACATCAATTCATATGATGGCAAGACATCTGCAAGCAGGTACATCACCTACTTCGAAGTCACAACCGACCATCTGCCTCATGACGACGCCATCCTTATGCGGTTGTTCATCGAAGCCTTGGAAGGGGTCGCCTTCGACTGGTATCACAACTTGTCAGACAATTGCATCCACTCCTTCACCGGCTTCAAACGCATGTTCCTAGAGAGGTTCTATGAAGTAGGACAAGACGTGACAATGTCCACTCTCATGGACGTTGTTCAGGGAGAAAAGGAGCTAACGAAAAATGATATCGAGCGGTTTCGCCAAACCTCGATGAAGCTTTCCTCTGGCAAACCTAATTCCTTCTTGATTGAAATTTGCCAAAAAGAGACTACTTCCCACAATCAGCCTCTGGATGGGCGCAAGTCAGTTCAAGGATTGGAAGACGTTCATCATCAGTGCCACTAGCACAGAAGACAAGGTGAAGAAAGCCCGCCAACTGGGATTACACATCTCGGAAGGGGAAGACAAGGGTAAACGCCCTAACGTCAACAACAACAACGGTGGTAATTCCTCCAGCAACCGAGACAATAAGGGCAAGCAGGCTATGGTGACCGACACAGCCCCAAAGCCCGAATCAATGCCGGCGGAAAAGCAGTGGCCTCAGATGACCTACTCCTTCGAGGATGGCCATGTTAAACCCATTTTAGACATGCTCATCCAAGGAGGACGAATTCAGCTCCCTCCTCCCAGGCGTGAGCCTCGTCCTGCAGATATAGAGAGCCCCAAGTACTGCTATTACCATCGCTATGTTCACCATGCTACACAAGACTGCTATCAGCTGAAGCGATACATCCAACATCTCATCGATTCTAAGGCCCTGGCTATTGATTTCGAAGAGGTGACCGTAGCAGCCAACATGGTGTCAGTACAATTCGACAACTTTCCTCCGACAAGGACTCAAGACGGAGTAGTACCTGTCCTTCGAGCAAGGATGGAGGTCGCCAACCTTCCACCTTCCCGAGACCAAGCTGCTGGTCTAGTACCCCTTACCACATCACGAGGGGTGATCATGTGGGTCCATCCGGACTTGGTACCTGAGGTGACTCAGTCCGCGTCTCCCTCCACCAGCAAGAAAAAGAATGGGAAAGTCAAATCATGCCGTACGATCTCGACAGAGGTCGAAGAAGCTGCTGCTGTTGTTACCCGCTCCGGCGCACAAACCCAACCTCCACCGGGTAACTCGGCTGAAGATCAGAAGCCGACAGATGCTGATGCTCCAGGACCTCCGCAGCCTTCGACGACCGACAAGCCTAGGCCGAAGGAGACTCGCTTCGACAAACCACTCCGAAGAGAGACGCCTCATTGGCTAGAAAGGCCATACAACTTTGACATCCTGGAGCAATTGGCTAACACACCGACCAAATTGTCGCTATATATACAAGAAAACATGATTTTTGTGACATGTAACGTTGTCACAAAAATTATGAAAGTCATCATAACACATCTTTTGTGACGAGTACAGTGACGACTTACTTTCGTAGCCTATACCTCCGTAGCTAAAAGTATAAGTGACGACCAAAAATTATTGTCACAGAAAGTTCTCTACTGTGACAAAAATATGTTGTCAGTGATAGTAAACTTTCCGTGACAACAAAATTCGTCACTAAAAATATTATAAGTGGCGCACTATATCGTCACAAAATAGCTTTTTTATTGTAACTAAAAATAAATATTTTTTTTGACAAAAATAAAAAATAGTTTCATGACGACATTTGCTATCACAAAACAACTTTAGTAACACTTTTATTGTTGTCACAATAAACGTATATATTTAGTGACAAGTACATGTCATCATTGTAAACACTTGCAGTAACACTTTTATTGTTGTCACTGTATACTTGTATATTTAGTGAAGATAAATGTTGTCACCGTAGTGTACACTTTATATGTTTGGTGGCAAATCAATATTGTCACGAGTATCTTTGTTTATCATTGTCATTGTCATTATAAATTGAAACACAAGAACACACAATACAATATCATACAATTCTTGTAGAAGAGGGTACATGCATAATTGTGCTCATCTTCCAAGAACACCCCCATCGACTTTTCAATGAAAACCATAACTAACCTTCACAAATTCTAAATGGCTTTATACAGGCGACCAACTCTAAGTAATTATGGACAACAAGAAGATGAAAAGTAATTATATCAATCCACAAAAAGTAATTATATTGCACCTCAAAATTTAGTACATATAATTTGATCGAAGAGAAGTAATTTGTAGTACTTATAAAATAAAGAGTATCCAAACTATCTGGTACATAAAATCAAGAGTAATCTATAAATATAAATTGATGATCAATTGCATATGCAGCTCCTGTCTTGGTGATGATCAATCTTTAATGACTTACATAAATCAATAAAGAGATTGTTTAGAATTTGTGAAGGTATATATACAATAAAAAATTGTCAATAAAACTTGATCATTCATGTCATGCACCTTGTAGATAAAACTTTCATAAACTAGTAGAAGAAGAAAATGTAAATTCAATAACAGCAACAATGAGGTAGAAACCCTAAACAAAAAAAAGAAGGGAATAGAAGCTAAGAAGAAGAGAGAACAACAAGAAAATTAGGGTTAAAGAATAAGGATTTAGGTAGACAAAATAGAAATTTCTATAATAGAAGCAATGAAAATAGAGAAAAAGACACAAATGTTTGCAGTTTAGTTCAAAAGCCAAAAGTTAGTGTCTTTACATTTACTATGATAAATGGAAATATGAGTTATCTTATTTTCGACACTTACCAGAGTTTGTAGCTCTTGTATTTGAAGGAACTGAAATATCTGCAGATTGTGTCGTAGAGCCAAAAAAGGCAGCCATTCGTGCTTGGAACATGGCATTAAATTGACCTTGAATTTGCATCGTAAGATCATTCCTGATGTCGTCTTCCACACTTTTTCTAATTTCAGCTCTGAGTTCATCACTAACATTTGCTCTCATTTCTTCTTGCAAATTCTTTATCACATCAGCCTTCACACTTTCAATCATAGATTCTCTAGCCGACTCAATAGCCTTTTGTACTTCTTCCTGCATGTTATCTAGATATCTTGTCCTTTTTGTTGGCGGTCTAATTCCAGCTCCTTTACCCCGAAAATAACCAGACTTCTGACCAAGAACTTGAAGCAACATCTCATCATGTGTAAGTTGAGCTTCAGGATCAACTCTTCTTGTTGAATGACAAGATCATGAAGTTTTTCCTACATGAATCATAACAGAACGTTTAACTCGAAGTTTACATATAATAGAAATTCACCTATATACAATCTCAGATAATATATAAGTACACATACATGAACTTCTTTTGATATCGGATCTGACCACTGTAATTCTCCTTCTTTATTTTTCTTGGTATGTTGTTTAAGCCAAATCTCATCTGGTGGTGGCTTTTCACCAGAGATCGGATCTCTCTGTCAGAAGACCAAGATATTTAAAAATACAACTAGATAAAATGCGTAAAAACTTGACAAAGAGGACAAATGTATTTACCATTGACTCCTCTACTTCAGCAAAAGATCTTGTACCGCAAGTATGTTTGGTCACAAGCTTAGCTCTATTTGCTGCATTTCTTTGACTAATTTTCTAAAAATAATTAATAATGTATGAATGATAAGCAAAAGGCAATACAAAAGATCAAAACTGCAAGTCAATTTTAAACAACAATTATATAAGCTAAAGATGTATCAGGAATATTAATGAATAAAAATATGCCTTTTAAAAGTTATACATTCTAATAAATACCTGAAAATTATCTGAACTGAAGTACTCTATCAAAAACTTCCAATCTTCGGGCTTTACATCCTTAGGAGCATTTTCTAGCCTTTCTTCATCTGTCTGAAACTTCTTATAAGTCTCATATAGTCTATGCTTCCAATTTCTATACAAGCGTCGCATAATATCTATAACAAATGCTTGAAATCTATGTTGCTTGCACTCTGCAACTGTGAACTTCTCCTAATACACGGCAAAAAAAATTATACAAACAAAATAATTCACTAATTGGTTCATATTTCTAAAAAACATTAATGAAAATACATATATAAATAGAATATATTACCTTCACTTGGATCCACATTTGTTCTCCTACAGCACCTACAATATCCTCCCACTTGGCATCCACTAATTTTTCCTCTTTTTCCACAAACAATGGGGCCATATTTCTAATTATATAGCCACAAAAATTGACTACATCTCTTGAATTATTTCCAACAGCTCTTTGAATATCGTCAGGCATAACAATTTCTAATTTTCCAGCTTTGGTTTTCAACTCTAAATTCAAACATTTGTATTTTTCTCTTACATTCTTTCGGATGTTACTGCAGGATGATGTGAAGATCGATACATTAAAATAATTAGCATATTGAAACACACACACACACACACACACACACACACACACACACACACACACACACACACACACACACACACACACATATATATATATATATATATATATATATATATATAAAGTTCATAAGTACTTTATTAAATACCAGCACTAGAATGAGGACTTTGTATTGGTTCAGGTTCACTGTTTGGCAATAATGGATCTTGGACTAATTCATCTCCAGCTCTTCTATTTTCATAATTACTTGGCTCAGGGTCTCTTCTTCGTTGTGGTTGTGAATATATATTTGTAGGCTCTGCGTTATGGTAAGGAGATGAGGATTCGAATAAAAAATAATAATATGCTTTGAAAAAATAAATCTAAATTCCTTAACAAAAAAACTATGAACTCTTACCATTTCGCACACTTCGTGTAACTCTTCCACCTCGTCCACCTCGATTGCAAACCATTATCTGCTTTGAAAACATAATTTAATTGTGAAAAGAAATACTCAAGTACATAATTTAATTGTGCATATAGAGCAGCAGAGACTGATACAAGTTGGGCATTTTAGGTGGTGATTCATAAGTTAGGCATTTTCTACTTTTGGGAAACCAAATGGCACAAAGAACATGTGACTGTCCTCTGTTATATGTGCTCTACAAATCATGCTTAAAATACATGTTGCTAAGAATTTTGCATCATGTAAAGGTCTGAACTGTTATGAAAATTTGGCAAATATAATTGAAGCTTGTTACCAAGAAGCTAACATCTGCAGATCACATAAAGATGGGGCTTAACCAATGCAAGTATGGGACTGAATCATGAAACCTAAAAGACCTGGACAATTGTAATGTTGCTGCTACTGCTCTGCTATCATAGTTGATGGTATTCAAGTGAGTTAGGATTAGAAGAGTTTGGGTTATGGTCATGGTTGCACAAACATAACATAAATCAAACAACAGTAAAACAATCTTTGAATACATGATAAAGAGGTAACTCAGAATTTCAAATATAAAATGATTTGTGGCCCCATAAACAGCTATAATTGGAGATATGATAATGGGTCATTGTTCATTCCAAGAAAGATAAGAGTCAAAGCTTTGAAAATGAGTCAGGTCATGTAACAGAGAATTTGATCCTGAACCAGATGGTATACTGAGCTAATCTAAGTAATAATATTAACATTTTATTGATATTTTCTTATTTACTAATTTTCATTTTTCTTTTCAAAGAAAAGGCTGTACTAATCTAGCACATTCATCTTTAATCATGAACCTTAGATTGTGTTTTCCATTTTTAGAATTCAACTGACTTGATCTGACATTTTTCTTCTAATAATCAGGGAGGAGCTGCTGCAATTGAAGGTACTACGAATATAGTTATCATCCGCAGTGGTACTACATGTTTATCTTATTTTCTACTAAAATTTTTATTTCCATCAGGGGATTGGTCAGAAAAGGGCTGAATACATACTTGAGCTGCGAGAACTCACTCCTAAACCTTTAAAATTTGACAAATATAATTGAAGCTTGTTACCAATAAGCTAACATCTGCAGATCACATAAATATGGGGCTTAACCAATGCAAGTATGGGACTGAATCATGAAACCTAAAGGACCTGGACAATTGTAATGTTGCTGCTACTGCTCTGCTATTGGGCAGCTAGAAGGCATTGCTGTTGCCCTACCTTTGCCTAGCCCAAGCCAATCCTAAGTATGCTACTACTGCTATATGGCCCTATATTTCACTCCCACACTCTAAGGTTGATATAAAGGAATTTCTAAGTAACAAAGGACTGAAAAAAAAGATAATGGACTGACTCTCAAGTGAACAATGGTTAAAGAGGACTGAACATAAGCCTCCATTAAGATACATTTAATAGGACTGATGTATGATGATGGCTAAGGTTTTAAGTCTTAATACAAGTCTGAACTAAAAAGAAGGTGGGACTGATATCTTCTAAAGTGTGAGCTCTTAGATGTGGACTGCAACATATAAGCCTAAACCTAACAAAAGATGGACTAATATCATCAGTCCATGGACTGAATCAAGGCTGTTCTCATTAAGGACTGATACTAAAGATCTATCAGTGGACTGATACATAGAGGTAATGGGTAGAATACTAAGGACCAATACACTATCCTATCTATCTGGTATAGGATACCTACTCCTACTGCTATTGTCCTGCTACAAAGGAAATGTTCCTGCTGCACAAATAGCAGCAAATACTGCTACTGCATCCTCCTATCCCGAGCTCCTTCACAATTCTGAGCGCAACCTAAATCTCTGATTGATACATATATATATGCAAATCCCTACAATGCTATTAGTTAATAGAGAGAATATGTATAGGGCCTATTAACTGATACCATTCTTCCTGACTGATACGAGGAGGATGGGGCTTAACTAAAGGCTATGAGAGATGGCAAAGTTGGAGACTATTATTCAATCAAATGACTGTTAAAATATTCAAATGTCTAATAGACTACAATTTTCTTTCTCTTATGATATAGTAGGACATTGAACAGTATAAAACAACATAAAATAGTATAAATTATTTATAGTTCATTGTATTTTATGCTTTTTCATCACTGCCCAGAAGTGCCTGTAAAGGAAAATTAAATCCAAAAGTATGAAAAAAAGAAAAAACGAAATGAACTTATCATTCACAATAGTTAAGCTTCAATTAGTACTCGAACCAGATCAAGTGCAGACTACAACAAACTCCATCTAAGTTATGCTTAACATCCCATCTTTTTCACTATTTCCAACCGGCTAATTTGCACTTAAATACCATTAAATATCAGGGTTTTGAAAATTGCTACCACGAACTATTTTTATTAGCGATTTGCTACCATGGCATGAACTTTCAAAAACTAGTCGCATCATCAACTCGCATAGATACAGGATGTAGACATGAATATAATTGAAACTACATTCAGCTGAATTGATCTTAAACTTCAAAAAAAAGGAATAACAATGGAATTGTGAACAGAACAATAAATAACAAAATTTCTCGCATAGAACAAAATAAATAACAATGGAATTGTGAACATCACAACAAATAATAATGTTACTCGTCATCAAAATCACTATCAAATCCATCATTGTCAAGGTCATCCTCTAAACTGTCATCAATGAACTCCTCGGAACCATCACTTATAGAGGCATTCAACTGATCTATATTGACATTAAAACTTTCAGGCTCAACATCATCTCTAGAAAGGATAGGATTGATGTCTTCAGGTTCAGTAGGATACACGTTTTGTTCAAATTCTTGTTGTTGGTAAGCATCTTCCTCTGATGAATCATCAATATCAGTTGAATTTCCATCTTTCTCAAGTAGCGGTGGCATATTGTAAAGATCACGAGGAGTAGTTTTCACAACAACAAGCCAGTCATTAGCAATATTGTCTTCCACGTAAAATACTTGTTCAGCTTGAGAGGCTAATACAAAAGGCTCATTACTGTTTAAAGTCCCATGCATGTTGACACTTGTGTATCCATATTTATCGACCTTATATGCTCTTCCAAGTCGTCCCACATCCCACCAATGACACCTAAAGAAAAATACTTTATGACCTCCTACATAAGATAGTTCAAAAATATCTTGAAAGACGCCATAATACTCTTTTTCTGGGGAAGAATCATCCCCTTTTACTAGAACTCCACTATTCTGACTTGTTCTCTCCGTGGCACGATCTTTCATGTGAAATCGAAAACCATTGATAATATATGTGGTATATCGATGAGTCGTTCTTAAAGGACCTGTTGCTAAACTTAGGAGCTCATCTGTTGCATGCCCATCTGCATGTAGCTTTGAAACCTATTAGCATAAAGGAGGGTGAATTAATAGATGGATACAATTCAAAGAAGGATGTTATATATAGTTGATAATATAAGATACTTACACGATGGTAGAACCATGTATGAAACTCTTTGTTATGCCTATCCAATACATTTCTTGAGCTGTCCATTAAAATTTTAGTTTTATGCTCCCTAAAAATGAGCAAATTGTTTAGTCAACAATTCCTTGGACTGTTAACTAGATTCTTTTTAAAGTTGTTCAATAACTTACTCAATAAAGGGCCACACTTCATCACAGTTTTGTAGCACATACATACGAGCCTGGTCGTATTCTTCTAAACTTAACTCGTACGAGACATAAGCTCCTTTCGGACGGCCGAATTTTGCAAAAACTGATAGCCCATGATTTGAGATACGACCATCATCATTTCTTGGTGCCTTATTAAGTTTTGTCTCCACACTATTAAGGTACCTTGCGCAAAATGTAGAGCACTCATCCAATATATATCCTTCAGCTATTGATCCTTCCGGACGAGCTTTATTGCGGACATATTTCTTAAGCGTACGTAGATACCTATATAAAATGAATTATTTTTTAGTTATAATTCAAAGAAAAACAAATCATAAAAATTAAAAGATGATACAATATCAACAGGGGTTACCTTTTAATTGGATACATCCATCTATAAGGCACAGGCCCAACAATTTTAGCTTCAGTTGCCAAATGAATTGACAAGTGGATCATAACATCAAAAAAGGCCGGTGGAAATATTGTTTCCAACTTGTATAATGTTATAGGAATCTGCGCCTCAAGTTGCTCTAGATCAACAAGTCGTAGTGACTTTGAACATAAGTTCTTAAAAAAATTACTTAGCTCAGTCAATGGCTCACACACCTCTTTTGGTAGTAACCGCCTGATGGCAGTGGAAGTATTCGCTGAAAAAGTATTGGTGGTCATGACACTTCAAACCATGAATTTTCTTCTCACCAACATTGACACATCTTGATATGTTTGACGAGAAACCATCAGGAACTCTTATGTTTGCCAAAAAGTTACAAAATTTAATCTTTGCACTTGGCGGTAAGACATAGGAAGCTGCAGGCAGTATTACCTTGTTACCTTGAACACGAGGATGAAGAGTTTCTCTAATACCCATGTCTACTAAATCATAGCGGCTCTTAATTGTGTCCTTTGTCTTTCCTGCCATGTTCATTATAGTTCCTAGTACATTATCTAAAACGTTACGTTCAATATGCATAACGTCAAGATTATGACGTAATTTAAGTGTCTTCCAATAAGGAAGTTGAAAGAAAATGCTCTTCTTTCTCCAATTGTAGACATTATTAGAATCAGTGCGCTTTCTTTTTTGACCTTTACCAAATATGACGCCTTCAAAGAAGCATAATTGATCTAATACTCCATCTCCTGACAACATTTGAGGTGCATGCCGATCCTCAATTTCTCCATTGAATGATCGCCTATTACGCCTCCAAGGATGATTACTTGGCAAGAAACGACGATGGCCCATGTAACAAAGCTTGCTTCTGATTGAAAGAGAGCTAGTGTCTTTATGACAACACGGACAAGCTAGTTTTCCTTTAGTCACCCATCCAGATAAGTTACCATATGCTGGAAAATCATTAATGGTCCACAATATAGCAGCATGTAACTGAAAATTCTGTTGTGCATATGCATCATATGTATGAACCCCAACCTCCCAAAGTTCAAGTAACTCTTTGATCAAAGGTTGTAAGTAGACATCTAAGTCATTTCCAGGACATGTACATCCCGGAATGAGAAGTGACATCATGAATTAAGGTTGCTTCATGCGTAACCAAGGAGGTAAGTTATATGGAACTAGTACGACTGGCCAAATGCTATACGAAGTGCTCATGTTCCCATAAGGGTTGAATCCATCACTTGCTAAACCAAGTCGTACGTTCCTTGGATCTTCAGAAAAAGACTTGTGTTGCTCATTAAATGATTTCCAAGCAATAGAATCTGCTGGATGTCTTAATATCCCATCATCAACTCGCTTCTGATAATGCCATCTCATGTCCTTTGCAGTATTTTTCGACATAAACAACTTCTGCAATCTCCCTTTGAGTGGAAAATAACGCAAAATTTTATGAGGAATTTTACGTTTACGACGAACTACCTTCCACCTAGATAACCCACAAACTGGACAACACTGTGCATCTTTATGTTCTTCCCAATATAGTACACAGTCATTCTTACAAGTATCAATTTTTTCATAGTCAAGACATAAATCTCGAATGATGGTACGCACCTCATAATAAGAATTCGGAACCAAAGCATTACCAGGTAGAATCTCCTTGCAGAAATCTAACATAGCATCTGCAGCATTGTCTGTCAAATTGTGAAGAGTCTTCAAGTTTAAGAATTTTACAATAAAAGACAGTTTGGAGACTTTCGAGTTCGGATAAAGTTCCACAGTAGCATCTTTCAGTAGCTTGTAAAACTTGCTAGCCTCATCATTCGGGGTTTCGCCAAACATTTCTTCATGCATTTGAGAAGAATTCACATTCTCAAAGGCATAAGCATCATGAACTAACCCAATTAAGTCGTCAACATCATCCATTTGGACTTCATCATTCAAATGCTCATCACAATTAACATTGGATGTTTCTGTTGTATCCCTTAATTTTTCTCCATGAAAAATCCATGTTGTGTAACTCTTATGAAATCTATTTTTTAACAAGTGCAACCTAATTTCAACTGTAGTTTTGAATTCAGTGTTCCTACATTTATTACAAGGACACCTAATTCTTCCATTAACTCCATCATGACTAGATGCTAATCCAATAAATGAAGCAATCCCTTCTCTATATTCAGTACTCACCCTGTTATCACTTTTTATCCACTCTCTGTTCATTTCTTCTGTATTTCATAATAACAAAGACAAACATAAGTAAATTGGAAACTTCAAGGAATCTATACAAACTAATAATTATATTTCACAAAGATTTGAAGAAGCAAGAAAAGGATAGCCATCAGGAATTCATACAAACTTATAATTATATCTATATATATGTATTTCCTGTTGTAGTTTTATTTACAAGATTATTAAAAACACTACACCAAAATTGATAATTTGAAGCACTTTTTCCATATTCTCCCTGTTTGTTCTACTTTGATGAGCTGGTTGGTTTTTTATTGGCAACAATCAAAATCAAGGATCATCCAGTTTCTCACTACTTCTTACAGCTTTAGTAGCTTTCTGAAACTTATCACCATGTTACTAGTACTTTGTGTTGAATTGTTTATCTTTGACTCAATTTGAGGCTAATGTACCGATTCTACTTAGATCACATTGTACTTTTTTTATTAGGAAAGTAAAAAGTTCTCCAGGTAAGTGCGGTCTTTCCTAAAAACAAAAAGGTTGGTGTAATCAATTGACTCTTAATGTTGATGATTTTGCCACTTAGTGCTTGCATCAAGTTCTGGAGTTTAAGAAGTACTATTTGATGTACATATCTGGTGGCGACTCTCTTAGATTCTCCTGCTATGTAGTGATGTTCTATATTAACTTCTGTCAAGCTTACTCTGCCAAGACTAACTTTGAGTTTGTTGCATCTGAAAGAGTTTTATTCTATTTTGGACTTGAATTGAATCTTTGTTATTTGCTAGAAGAGTAACTTCTAACAGGATATATCAGAACTTATTCGTGTTATTGCCAATTCTAGAAATTGTATACAACTTTCCGAATAGACCTGTTATCTTAGACTTTTTTGAGAAGGTTAGTTCTGGTTTACGCCCCCCTCTTACTACAAACTGTAGGTAATACCCCTTTCTTCTACTCATGCAATGTTGACCTATTCTGATATTACCTAGGTTAAACTGTAGGTAATACCCCTTTCTTCTACGACCGTTTTGTCTAATTTGTGTACAAAATTGTAATAATTAATATATGTCGTCCAAATAATTTTAATTTGTACTGTTTAATTGGATAACTCAATGATTCCTATGGCCTAACCTATATATGACAAAGATCTAATTAACTTCTTATCATGAACTTTTTCGATGAGACAAATGGAATGCCACGACAGAGTCTTAGTTCTATTCTGAGGCGCACTCTCATTCAAATTAAATATTCTGATGAGCACGAACTAAAATTCAAATAAACTAAATTAAATAAGTTAATGAGAATAGAAACAATGCAGTAAATGAGTGAATACGCAGGGTACAACAAGTGGCTTAAAAGTAGATAAAGTTGGCCGTTTCAAAGCAGGAAAGGAGCAGAATAGTGTTTCATTGCCTTAAACTGCAATTTTGTTATTCTTGTTTAAAAGAAGTATGATACTTTGAGTATTATAGTCAGACATTGAGACCTGGATGTAATGTCGGTTTATATATATATATATATATATATATATATATATATATATATATATATATATATATATATATATATATATATATATATATAAGTCATGTCTCTTGATTCTAGTGATTAGGACATAGTACATCCGGAAGGCATAGACTAATTAATAAAATGTTTGGATATTAAGCATGCAAAACTTGGATTAAACATCTTTCCGTTTGTCTCAAAAAATAGAGAATATAATCAATACTTAAGTGAAATTTGTTGTATCAAATAATATCAAAAGAAACAAACTGATCTACAAGAAGAAAAACAATGCAACAAAGCAAACTAAATCAGCCTAAGAAAGAACATTGTTTTTGCTAAAGTTTAGAAAATCCAATAATTGTGATATTTGATAATAATGGAAAAGTACTAGGTCAAGAGTTTCAATATTTCTAGAAGAAATGCCTAAAGCGTGCCAAAATGTTGGCTCCCCCAACATCAAAAGGACAAATTTGGTTTTGGTTTTTTTTAATCCTGCACACACACACATGATTAGGGTGGGGGGTTGGGGGGTGTAAGGGGGGTTTCGGATCTTGCCAGCTCCTCCGGGTATCCGTTCTAATACCATTAGACTAGAGAGCTAGGACAATTTTGGTTAAATATGTGCAGGATTTGGCTGGTGTCAAAGAAACAGTTAATCGAAGAAATTTCCCAAAAAAAAAATCCCTTTTTTTATATTTTTTATTTCTTTTGCGAGTTTTGAGCTCGACCTCTAAACTTTTTCAACAATAATCACTACTCCTAACAATCGAATAAGAGAGGTTCGAATTTTAAAAAATTCGATTCGGTTTCAGTTTTTAAAATACAAAACAAAAAAAAAAAAAATCAGTTTTATGTCACAATTTCGACAAATCGAAAACCGAACAAGAATTATGAAATTATGTAAATACTCTCAATTATATGCATATTTTGTGATCAATAATTTGTATATTTTACAAACAACAATTATATGTATATGTTTTAAAGCTCAACATTGATACTTTAACAATTAATCCAATTTTGGCCTTAAAAACTAGACCCAAACTATATTATACAAGAATGTATATTACACCAAATATACTACATTACTTTACACGACGCTGATGAATGTGAACATGAAAATGGCCTTAAAAACTAGATCGAAACTATATTATACAAGAATGTATATTACATCAAATATACCAAAATCTTTATTGGACACATCACAACAATGGCCGATTAGGAGGAAGATGATTGTTGTTATTCCTACGAAAAAAGAGGAACACAACTGCCCATCTTCTCCAGAAATAAAATAGCATAAAATTCTTTTGACAAAATATGCACAGTAAAACAAGATACAGAAACATATATTTTTACTGTTCGCATGATCAGGTAGCTAGGATATCAATAGTAAATTTCAGACACACGCACCTTAGGAATTTTACGATGATGGCAATGGCTATCTGTCCTCCTCGAGCAGCTTCCGGCTTCGTTTGGGGGATGATGCAACCGTAGGATAGACAATGGAGAAGGTCGATCCTGAGTGTAGAAGAATATTAGGGTTCAATATCATTCAAGGATAAAGAAAAATTATAGAAGTGAAGCAGAACCGGCCCATACCTCTTCTTCAACCGATTCTTTTAGGGGGAAGAGAGTTTTTTAGAGGTTTCCTTCACCGAAAAAAGAGGGGTCGGGGAGAGGGGGCGGCGGGGGGAATATGCAGCGGTGGGAGGGGAATATGCAGCAGTGGGAGAGAGTTCCTGGAGAAAAGAAGGGGGTGGCGGTGGGAGGAATATGCAGCGGTGGGAGGGGCGGTGGGAGGGAGTTCCTGGAGAAAAGAAGGGGGGTGGCGGGAGGAATATGCAGCGGTAGGAGGGAGTTCCTGGAGAAAAGAAGGGGGGTGGCGGTGGGAGGAATATGCAGCGGTGGGAGGGTGTTCCTGGAGAAAAGAAGGGGGGTGGCGAGGGAGTTCCTGGAGAAAAGAAGGGGGGTGGCGGGAGGAATATGCAGCGGTGGGAGGGAGTTCGTGGAGAAAAGAAGGGGGGTGGCGGGAATTGCTAGGGTTTATTATTTTTCGTGGAGAAAAAGGAGGGAATTGTTGGGTTCCGTAGGAAAGGAGGATGCAGATAATTGTATTTATTAATATTTAAGTATCCATATATAGGATAGTAAGAGGATTCTAAATCTGATTGTAATTTAAATACAGCCGGATTATATATAATTAGGATTATAATTAGGAATATAATTATGATTCGATGAATATTAGTATTTGATGGAATTGTTTTTTATATACACTCGGATTATAATTAGGATTTTGATATTTGATATGAATATTTTTGGCATGGTCAAATCCGGTTGGAATTTAAATATTAATATCTAAATAATATCAAAATCAGAATACTTTATTTATTTAATTTTTTTTAAAAATTTATTTTATGTTTTCGTTACAAGAAATAAATTTCTTCTTTGTCACTAATAATTTTGTGTGACGTACAATTATTTAGTAACTAAAGAAAACGTGTTTAAGTGACAAGAATAAAATTTTAATCTTGTGGCTAATACTTTTATGTGACAATAATATTTTTTTGTAACTATAACAAAACTTTAAGTGACAAGTATTTCACTTATCACAGATAACTTGTCTTTGAAATAAGGTTTAAAATCTAAATTTTATTTCAGTGACAACATTAAGTGACGACCAATAAACACATGGTCACTAAATGATTTAACTGTGTGACGGAAAACAACCGTTGTCACAGAATCAAATTATGAGTGACAACAAAAATTATTTGTCACAAAAATATCCCTTTCAGTGACAAATTGTACACTTGTCACATATTACTTGTCACGGAAACCCAGATTTCTTGTAGTGATATGAGCTCCTGAGACTCTCCAAGGATGTCCGCGTCGCACTAAGCGAAGCACTCCAGAATGTCGACGCATACCTGGCTCAGTCCAATCTCACTGGGGAGGACTCGCCGGCAGACCTCCAGGACAGCGCTTGCACAGGGTCAATGCCGTACATTGTCTTCACTCCGCAAGATATGCTCATCAAGACCAACCTGTACGATCGCCCTCTGTACTATATTGGGTACATTGGCGATATCAAGGTAGATCGGATGCATATTGATCCTGGGTCCTCCATAAGCATCATCTCGAAGAGCCTACTACACCATTTGCGCATCCCGATGCATCGCCTAACGCCGACAAGCATCGCCATCAGCGGTTTCAATTCGGACAGGAGCTACCCGATCGGAAAGATTCGCCTAAAGTGCCAAATCGGCGACCTTCAGTCAGAAGTAACCGGTTATGTCATAGATGCGGACACTTCCTACAATATTCTCCTGGGACGTCTTTGGATACACGATTACATGATCGTGCCCTCTACACTGCACCAGTGCTTCAAGTACGTCGACAAGCACGGTTTCGTGAGAACAGAATTTGCCGACATCGATCCCTTCAAAGGGGTCGAGTCCTACTACTCAGACTCGTGCTTGTATGAGAAGTCGAAGAAGCATCTCGCCGAAGAAGATACTCAAGCTCAAACTGAAGCAGCATCTGGATCAGAAGAACCTATGACGATCCACCTCCAAGCCCGCAAGCCTGGCATAACTGCGCCCCTTACAGCCACTCTGCGTAAGGACGCAGTTAGCCTCTCTGCACAGGAGGAACAAACGATAATCCGACTACCAAAGTCTGGCCAAGCGCCAAGACCCACGACAGAGCCACTGACAATCAGACTGTCTAAAGCTAGCCGGCCACAAGCAGAGGAGCTCAATCCCTCTGTCAAACCGATGATAATTCGTCTTCCCAGAATGAATCGGCAACCGAGCAGTAAGCCAGGGACTGCTAGTCAGCCAACAACTCCCTGCCCAGCACCGAGCACTAAACTGGGGGTAGCTAGTATGCCAACAACTCCACGTTCTGCTCCACCCATGGAGCCCCTGATAATCAAGTTGCCCAAGTCATCCTCTCAGTCTGTATTTACACAGGGGTGGCTGAAGAAGAGTCAGAGCTGGACAAGTATGTGGCTGCTTATACTGATGTTCCATCCACAGACGATGTAATCCCACTGGAAAAGATACCTTATTTCATCAATAAAGGGCTATCTTTGAATTACCTCGAGCTTAATAAGCTTTGTACAATGTATGCTATGGAACACGGTATAGGCGCTCACCTGCACACACAAGTGACAAATGTCTACACCGTAAACCAACTTACTCCAGTAGAAGACGCTTACCGCATAATCGAGGGAGGGGATCACCCAATCATCTTCGGCCGAAAGAATGATCCATGGCCCTTCAAGATAGAAGAAGTTGAGCTCGAACCCGACACCGGGAGATTGTCCCCTTATCTGTATAGTCCCCAATCCAAGTACCTTATGCAAAAACAAGGATATGATCTGGAAACTACAACAGGCTTGAACTACGGCACTGGACGGCGATTACCCTTACAATCATCGGTCCCGGCTGGGAAACCACGAGACTACTACAATAAAACTAGATGTGGGCTAGGTTATGTCACACCCACGACGACACCTGAAAGCTCAGACAAAGAGTGCGACTGACACTCACACTCAACCGGATCACCTACTTTCGATTCAGATATCAGCATCGGGGATATGCTCAGGCAAGTCTGGTCCGTCAATATGGCACTTGCCGATGCCTACGAAGAAGACGAAGACATTCCCGAACTTCTTGAGCTAGAGCCATGGACACAACAGCTAGATGCACAGTGGGAGAAGCGGTTCGAACAAAGAGAGCCTTCCACCGAGGATGAGGTTGTACAAGTCAATCTCGGTGATGAGTCCTCTCCAAAGCCCATCTTCGTCAGCAAGAACTTGACAGACGAAGAGCGAGAATCACTACTGCAACTCGTCAGAGAATACATCGACGTGTTCGCCTGGAGCTACGAAGATATGCCAGGACTACACCCCGAGATTGCACTTCACAAACTCACCATCCGTCCGGACGCAAGACCAGTCAAACAACAGCAGCGACGATTTCGTCCCGACGTCATGAATGCCATTGAAACTGAGGTCAACAAACTGATAGCCAACGGCTTCATCCGTGAGGAACAGCATCCTGACTGGGTCGCTAACATAGTTCCAGTCCTCAAGAAGAGTGGAAAGATTTGAATCTGTATCGACTTTCGTAATCTGAATGAGGCTTGTCCTAAGGACGAGTTCCCTCTATCTATCACAGATATTATGATCGATAACACCTGCGGCTTTGAACGTATGTCATTCATGGATAGATTTTCGGGGTACAACCAGATCAAGATGTTCCCTGACGACGAAAAGCCTACATCATTCCGAACACCAATTGGCACATTCTGCTACACAGTCATGCCTTTCGGTCTAAAGAATGCTGGCGCCACATATCAAAGAGCTATGAGCATCATCTTTAGAGACCACTTGCACAAAACAGTAGAATGCTACGTTGACGACATCGCCGTCAAAAGCCGCTCTAAGGAAGATCATCTGCATGATCTAAGGACAGTGTTCGACCTGATGCGAACGCACAATTTGAAAATGAACCCCACAAAGTCTTTCTTGGGCATATCCAGCGGGAAGTTCTTAGGTTTCATCATTACTTCCCAGGGTATCCACGTAGACCCTGAGAAGACGAAGGCGATCATGGAGATGGGTCCTCCGAGAAATCTCCGTGAACTTCGAGGCCTTCAAGAGAGACTAGCCTACATTAGGAGGTTTATCTCCAACCTCTCCGGACGATGTCAGCCATTCACTCACCTCATGAAGAAGGGCGTCTCATTCATATGGGATGAAGAATGCCAACGTGCCTTCGACAACATCAAAGAATATCTGACGAACCCTCCAGTTCTGGTAGCCCCGATTACAGGAAGACCATTCTTGCTCTATGTACGAGCGATGAAACATTCTCTCGGTGCTCTGCTAGCACAAAACAATGAGGCAGGCCACGAACAAGCCATATATTACCTCTGCCGAATGATGATGGGGCCGGAACATCGATACACTGCCGTAGAGAAAGAATGCCTAGCTCTGGTTTTCGCTATTCAGAAGACGCGACACTACGTCACGGGACAAACTATCCACGTCATATCAAGAGTCAACCCCCTCAGGGTCCTCATGACTAAGCCAGGTGCACTCAGTTCTCGCCTTACTACCTGGGCGATATTACTGTCCCCCTACCACATGATCTTCGTCCCACAAAAGGCTGTTAAAGGTTAAGCTCTGGCAGACTTTTTAGCAGCTCATCCAGGTTCGGTGTCAACCAAAATAAACGAAAAGATGCCAGACGAGGTCGCTAATTCAAATATGGCCTCCCGCGGTACCATATGGCGAATGTTCTTCGACGACACTTCTAGAACTGGGCCCAAGGGCAACATCGTCGCTGGAGTCGGAATAGTGCTAATTTTCCCTACCGGGTTGGTGATCAATCGGGCTTATTCTCTCACGGAGCCCTGTTCAAACAACGTGGCCGAGTACAATGCTTTGGTCATTGGCCTCCGACTCGCAAAAGAGCTGGGGGTAGAGCAACTTGAAGCAGACGGCGATTTGCAGCTAATTGTCAATCAAATTCGGGGCTCGTACGAAGTGCGTCATGAAGACATGATCCCCTATCACCAAATAGCAGTTGACATCATCTCGTCCCTGGAGGGGTTCTTCATAGAGCACGTTCCCAGGCTCCAAAACATTGAAGCCGATGCCCTAGCAGGCCTTGCCGCTTCCTTAACAGTTTCGAATCATGCTCATCACTTGATTGACATCATAGGCCGTGAGTTGGTCTATCCCAGGAATATTGTTCAGTATGCCGAGAGCTACTCCGCCCTGACAGTCGACGAAGCACCAGAATGGAGACAACCGTTTATTGACTTCATAGTCTACGACATCCTGCCGGAGAATTCGAAGGAAGCCACTTCTATCAGAAGACGTTCCTTCAGATTCTTCTACGATACAGAGACAAAAATGCTATATCGGCGATCATACGATGGATTACTGTTTCGATGCCTGTCAAATACAGAAGCCAAAGAAGCCGTGCATGAAGCTCACGATGGCATCTGTGGGGCCCATCAGCCTGGCCCGAAACTACAAGATCGCCTTCGTCGAATGGGTTACTACTGGCCCACAATGGTTGCAGACGCAATAGACTATGCACAAAAATACAAAGCCTGTCAAGTCCACGCAGATTTCATCCACCAGCCATCCGAGTTTCTACACCCAACGGTGGCATCCTGGCCCTTCGAAGTATGGGGAATGGACATCATCGGTCCGATCACTCCGCCTTCGTCTCGAGGACATCGCTTCATACTCGCAAACACAGATTACTTCTCCAAATGGGCGGAGGCTGTTCCGATTGCAGAAGTAAAGACTTCAAACGTGATCAGTTTCCTCAAGCATCACGTCATCTATCGCTTTGGACTGCCCCAAAGGATCATCCATGATAATGGTCCGCAGTTCACAAGCCACGCCTTCTATCGGTTCTGCGACAAGCACCGCATCCAGATTATTGCTTCAACACCATACAATCCAGCGGCTAATGGTCTGGCTGAAGCATTCAACAAAACAATCATCAAGCTTCTCAAGAAGTTTGTGTCATCAAACAAGTGCGACTGGAATGAAAAGCTTGGCGAATGCTTATGGGCGTGCCGTACCACAGTACAAACGGCCACCGGGAACACGCCATTCTCTCTAGTATACGGAAGTGAGGCAGTTCTCCCATTGGAGACTCAAATCCCCTCACTCCGCGTAGCTCTCACATGTAGATTGAAGACGAACGATAATCACCATCACAAACTACAAGAATTGGAGGCTCTAGATGAGAAGCGCCTACTAGCTCAACAACGAATCGAGCTATACCAGGCACGTATCTCCGGAGCCTTCAACAAGAAGGTTAAAACCAGAACATTCCAAATGGGCGACTTCGTTCTGGCAGTTCGAAGGTCGATGGTTATGACTCACAAAACCGTCGGTAAGTTCCAGCCAAAGTGGGAAGGCCCGTTCATCATCGATGCTGTATTCTCCAATGGAGCTTACCGTATCGCAAAACAAAATGGAGACTTGCTCATGTTGTCCATCAATGGCAAGTTCCTAAAGAAGTATTATGTCTGAAACGACATCTGCCACAGCAAAGAGTTACGTACCCCCTGGTACCGCTGACCTCACATCTCAAAAATAAATCTTCCGAAGCAACGAGTTATGTACCCGCTGGTACCGCTAAACTCACATCCCGCCTACAAATCTGCCACAACAATGAGTCATGTACTCTCTCGTACCGCTGAACTCACATCCCTACTACAAATCTCCCAAGATGACGAGTCATGTACTCTCTCGTACCGCTGAACTCACATCCCGCCTATAAATTGCCAAGATGACGAGTCATGTACTCTCTCGTACCGCTGAACTCACATCCCTACTACAAATCCTTCAGGGTGATGAGTCATGTACTCTCTCGTACTGCTGAACTCACATCCCGACTATAAATCTTCCAGAATGATGAGTCATGTACTCTCTCGTACCACTGAACTCACATGCCGACTCCAACTCTCCCAGATTATCGAGTTAAGTACCCGCAGGTACCGCTGAACTTACACTCTGGTCACTACAGATAAATCTATATCGCCTCTCCTAGGTAGTAAGTCATGTATGATCATACCTCTGAACTTTCCTCCTAAAAGAGCTTCCTCCTTATGATCTAATACCCGCACTTTTAGTGCACAAAAAGGGTAACAGATCCACAGATTTTCTGAGACAACCACGTCGATGTTACCTCTGAGTTGTTTCCCTTCCATCAAAAATAAACCGCCCCCCACATAGAACCTCCATGTCCTCATTACCTCTGAGTTGTTCTATATTCCCTTCATGGAGCCCACTCCTGCCACGTCCTCATTACCTCTGAGTGGGAAGGCTCCATCGAAGAAACCCTCATATTTGCCATGTCCTCATTACCTCTGAGTAAATATGTTGGTTCTCTCTCGACCTATTATCCGTACCCAAAAAAAATAACCAGGATACGCCAAGGATAATAGGCCCACAAATGTCCTCTGTTGACCACAAATGTCCACTGTTGACCATAAATGCTGTACTAAGTTTCCTAGTACATGCCTCTCACTTCTCATCATGCCCCAGGGGCCCAGCTGCCCCACGGCATTCTTTCTCCCGATACCAGGAACACCCATAGCCACCTTACGGTAGATTTGTTCCAAATATCCCCATCAACTTGTTATCTGTACCTAAAACTAAGGTATGCCAAGGGTAACAAGTCCACAAACAGCTCTCCAGTGGGGCAAATACCACAAACACAATAAGCAATACAAATAAAGGGTAGGATAAAGCATACTCTTTTGTTTGAAAGGAAAAAATACTACATGTTCTGGGGACCACGTCCCACTTAAGGAAGGAAAAGAACGAAAACGAAAAGAAGAAAAAAAGCCGACTATTGTTCGACGATACATAGTGCCCTGAGACGATCCCTCAACAAGGCAGTCGACCGCTCAAACCTCTGTTTGGCCCGACGTTCAGCCTCCTGAGTCAGCAGCGCCGCATCTTCCAAGGGCGCGTGAGCCCGCCAGCCCTCCTCAAACTTCTCCAAAGCACGTTCCAGGTTAGCAAAAGCTCTGGAAATCCTTTCGGCATCCTGAATAATAAGCTCTTTGTCCGTACGAAAAGCTTCAAGCTCAGACTCCAAGAAGGCCAGCTTCTTCTGAAGTTCGAGAATCTGCTCCCTAGTATCGATTACTCCTTGGGAGGCGGCCGCTTTCCGAGCCCTGCAAACCTCGCTCCGGTGGCTCAGCTGGTCGTACAAGAGAGACAGGTCGCCAAGGTCCTTTATTATAACCGGCTTAGACGTATCCTGCGCAAGCCTTATCTTCTCCAAGGCGGTGGTGAGGAACCCCCGCTCTTGATCAATTGCTGCGGACAGATCAGCTTGTCGCAACACTTGAAACTGGGCCACAAGCTGATCAGCCTCCAACAGTTTGGGCTCCAGAAGCGCAGCTATCCCTGCCCCGCCAGGAAGGATTTTGAGAATGTCAATTTGGCCTTGGGCGCATTGTCGGGCCAAGGCAAAAGGGGTTTCCCGCTCCATAGCAGCTTCTACTCCTCTCTTCAAATGGCGATAGAAACTATCAACCACATCCTGCGACGCCTCATCCAGAACTTCCATAGAGGATGGTGTCAAAGGGAGTGTGGCTGACAGTGTCGAAGAAGACGCAGCAGAACTTGCCGCCCCTGCCACAAGAGAAATAAATTCTGAGCGAAAGGACGCTTGAACAGTGGCCAATTCTTCCTCCGCGGCCCGAACAACCTGGATACTCGGTAAAGCCGAGAGGCCAACCCCCAAAGTCATACGAGCAGAGGAAGATGCAGGGACCATTGCTCCCTGTCCAGGCTGTGCCGCCATATGACCTCCCGAACTCGATCCGGCGGGAGGTCCCTCAAGATAAGTCGAAAGAGGAGGGGGCACGCTCCCTTCCACCAAATCTCCGCTAACAAAGCCTACCTTAACAATGTCCGTCATCAGTACTGAAAGAGCAGGACCTGTATGTCTAGAGCAACCATCAATCAACGTAACCCGAAGGATGTGATAATATAGCAAATAGGCCTCCTCATTAGTCAAAATTTGGCTCATCTTACCAAGGGAGGATTATGGAGGCTGAGGTTCGCTCGCAGCTGCCATGGTACCCTCACCGGCGACCTCCAAGTTGAGTTCAACTGGTTCTTCTATCCCAGCCACTCCGGAAAGGGATACAACTGTTCAACATCACCCTGCTGAAGTTCAACTGTCTCAAGGACAGGTGCAGTAGAGCCCCCGTCACCATGGGTTGAGCCCTCAGTAACGTGGGACTCCTCGGCCGCCCCCGGAAGAACCCCAGCAGAAATAATAGCGGTACACATGTCACTGACCAAAGTGGTCAGGACCGGATCAACCTCAGCGACCGATTCTCGAGAAACCGACTCCTCTGACGCCTACAAGAGCAAAGGAAAATGATTAGGCCATAATACGGGAAAAAGAAGAAGAAGATAGTTATAATTCAAGTCACCTCAGAAACAGCGTCAACATCCTTGATAACTAGTCGACGGAAACTGACAGCAGCCCGTTTTATGGAATAAGTCATGCCGATATCAGCAGACTCACTCATGTTTCGCTTACGCGAAGGACCAGGCACATCAGGCGGCTGATCCGCCACCACTTCATCAAACGCAATGGGCGGTTGGTCCGCCGCCACCTCGTCTAGAGGAGGAAGAGAATCGTCGACACCCTGCTCGCCATCTTCTTCATCCGCGGTGGTGGACTCCGAATTCGACACGGGAACCGCGTTTTCCCTCTGCTTCCTCGTTTTTGACCCCTGGGGCTTCTCTGCCAAGCCGGTACCAACAATAAAACTGGTACGCGGGTCAAAGTTAACAGGAAACCTGCTCGCAGTAACGTGGTAGAGAGCCGCTAAATACAAAATCTCCCCTTGCATCTCAGCGTCAGGGACTGAGAAACTAGTACGGGTACGAGCAGTATCATAGTAAAGCCAGGCCCTGAAGCCATCCAGAATGTTGCCTTCAAAGCCCAGGCAAGAGCTGGGACTCTCTAGGAACAGCTGGCCGTACCCAAACTGGCGGGAAAACCGGCTGGGCAAGTAAGGTTCCAAGTAGACAGTGTTGCGGTTGCGATATTCTAAGTACGAGGGACGGATGTTACGCAACCAAAGAAGCATCCTCCCAGGTAAGAGGAGAGGAGGCCCGGTACCGTCAACATGTACACTCCCCACCTCCTCAGCAGAAAAATAGGGAACAGACACGAAGAAGCTATATCCATCCACCCTCGCCAATGCCCTCCGACAGGCGGGCATAGTGTTGTACTCCCAGGGCATCCGACGGTACTGGAAGATAAAAGCATCGTCGTCAGTTACACCATCTTCTGGGCCAGGTCTCATCAAAGACCGGCAGTGCATTAACAGCCACCCCATCAAATAGTGGTAGGATAACTCGATTCGCTCAAAGTTCGTCGTCGTGTCATGTGCAATAACTTTGGACAAAAAAGTACGGAGGCCACGGTGTATACTGCACACCATGGCCGGAAGAAGAGCCAGTCTGACCCCGAAGGCCAGCTTCACGGCAGGAAGGATAAAATTTCGGCTGATCCTCTCAATGGAACCAACTCCTCCGGAGACCACGCAATTTCGAAGCCATACCATCAGGAACCCTGCCAGGATTATTTTCTCCGACAGCGACTGGGTGTCCTGATAAAAGTAATCAAAGGAATCAGTTTGACTCCCAAATGTGTCGCTCAAGGCCCTCGATTTCTTGGCAGTTAACACCAGATCCTGTACTTGCTCTCAGGATAGAGGATTCCGGGGAGTAACCCGGCCTGAGGCACCTTGCTAAAAAAGGTGGGAGAGCCATGCTCTAGTATGCGGAAGGTTCCCTTCCGAGCTACTGTCTTTCTTGGTCGTTTACTGACAGTAACTGTGGTGACACAGTAACTCCTGATAGACAGCAACAAAACCCGGATGTCGTTGCTCCAAATCTTCGAACTCTTCGTTCGTTAGAGTATATACTTCAAACACTTCATTTCCCCAGGGCAGCCTAGAGACTGCGTGCATCTCATGAAGAGCAAGACCAATCTTCTCTCCAGGCACGAAGAAAGTCCCCGTCCGCCAGTTGTACATCTCCAAGAGAGCCATGAACAACTCCTTGTTGATGGGCAGTCCGTGACATGTGCCCCGGATGGCGTGGTAGAGACCAACCTCACGCAGGAAAGTCCCATATTCATGCAGAATCCACCCGGTCAAATTGGCCCACGAAGGGATGGGGCGTATCCAGTTCAAAAGCGAGAGCCGGCCAATGGGATAAGACCCTTTCCGAGCAAGTTGATGCAGGAAAGTGTCGGCTTGAGAGAAGGAGAAATTGGGACCTTGCGTATTTAAAAAGGCACCCGGGGCTAGCCCCATCACGTGGCAGCTGACCAGTTCCCTGCCCGCGTACGCTGATCTAACATGCTTATTATAGTAGATGTTACCCACAATCATTCCCGACCGGCTCGGGGTCAAGGATTCCTGCATCTTCCTGTCCACCGGCAACATATTGAACCACGCCAATGGGAAATGACGCTCCATCTGGGGGATGTGGATCGCCCTCCCAGCAGAAACAAAATTCTAATTCTCAGATATATCCAATACCCGAGAGTTCTTCACAGTCAGGGTGTCCCCGAAGAAGAACGCCGGCTTCAGGTACTTTCCTTCTAATTGCCCTGAGAGGGATGGTTCTTGATAAGATTCAGCCTCTCCTCAGGCTCGTTCTGGGGCAGTTGCTCCACCACCTGTCGGACTAGATGGTCAAACCGAACGCCTATGGCAGATTGTGCCTGACCCACCAGGGGTTCTCCTGCAGCATTGACTGGCAGATTTACTGAAAAGAGACAAAAGAAACAAAGTCAGGATATGGCCAGAAATTCAGAGTTCATGCGACTCTGATTAAACGAGTTCTTATGAGGCTCGATTTCTACAGAGCACATGCGGCTCTGGTTAGATGAGTCATTATGCGGCACGGTGTTTTCACAAAGCTCATGCGGCTCGATGAGCCCTCATGCGGCTCTGTTTAAGTAGGTTCATATGCGGTTCTGATTCATGGAACGTTATGCGACACAGTCCAAAAAGGATTCTGTTCAGAGGGGCTTCATGCGGTTCAGTCCTCAAGGCGTTTATGCGGCCCAGACGATCTCATACGGCTCAAACATAAGGTATACCTCATGCGGCTTGAATATGAGAAGTTCATACGGCCCATACAGCATATGCGGCTTCATAATGATGAAGAACACATTGAATGCTGAGGAGAAAAAGGCTTGTGCATAAAAACATGCAACAGAGCCATGGTTTCAGGGTTTGAAGTGTTCGATCTTCCACATAGTCCTTACCCTGGATGGTAGGGTGGACGTCAGGATGGACTGGAGGCGTTACAGTCGGCGAGGGAGCCGCCGCCTTCTTGTCTTTTGCTACAGCAGAGGCCTTGGAAGCTTTCGAAGCTTTGGAAGCTTTCGAAGCTTTGGAAGCTTTCGGGGCCATTGGTGATGATGATCGGAGAAAAAAGAACAACAGCTTAGGGCAAGAGAAGAGGAAGACAAAAGAAGGCAAAGAAGTTTCTCTATCCTAACAGCACCCTATTTATAGGCCGACATAGGGGGGGCACGTGGACCGATAAATCGCTTCGGGTCGTGTGCTGCAGGCAAAACCGACTCCTCGGATTTTGCCTCCTCTCTCATAAAGAAGATTCATCAAAGCACGAAATCCAAATATTTAATGAACCGACTCTTGGGATCCCCCTAGAGACGGCTCCAAATCATAACGAATCAAGAGCAATTAATGCCGCCTACGTAGCAGAGAGAACAACATGCGGCCAGAAGCGATCCATGCGGCCAAAGCAGTTCATGCGGCTACGGAGTCTATGCGACCAGACAAGCCATACGGCCAGACAAGCCATGCGGTCAAGAACATCCTATGCGGCCAGCGGAGCTCATATAGCCATGCTTCTTATTTAAAGTATTCTAATTTTTTCAAATTGAAAACTTTGAAGGGGGTCTTGTAGAAGCATGGAAAAGAATAGAAAAAGCCCATGCGGCTCAAAACAGAAGAAGCCCATGCGGCTCAAAATAGAAGGTGTCTCATGCGGCTCAGGAATCTATCAGAGCCTCATGCGGCTCAGAAACTCTTCAAATAGCCTCATGCGGCTCAGGCAAGAATCACGTGACCCTATGCAGCTTTACAACTGGCCATAAAGTGATTGCTCTTATTAAATGCTCTGACATAAAGTAATAACTCTGACACTAAAGCTGAAATGATGAACTTCGATATGACGGTGTATTTCTCGGGAAACGGAGAAAATCTTCTTTACAGCTGGCACGATCCACCAACTACAAAGCCCCCTATGCGGCTGCCACCACCCCATGCGGCTGATGTTCACATGCGGCTCAGAGCGTGAAGACCCTCGTTATGCGGCTCAGAGCGTGAAGACCCTCGTTATGCGGCTCATTTATGAGAAGTCACCCTATGCGGCCGCTGTTCTCATGCGGCTCGGATCATGGGGATCGTCTCCATGCGGCTCAAATATTGAGAGACCACGCCCATGCAGCCTTGACACGTGGCAAGTCCTATGCGGCTCAATTGAAAACCACCCCCATGCGGCTCAGATTTTGGAGGCTTCACCTATGCGGCTGCCACCTTCATGCAGTCCAAAACCTAAGAAGCTACCCTCATGCGGCTGTGGCTCACGATTATGACACGTGGCAGAAGATTAGTTTCCCATGTAGCACTAAATTAATCAAGAGTTATCAACAAATCCCAACAACCTGATTTAGTGCAATCATCATAATTACCTGAGTCAAAACAGATTTATGGCAATCACATGGATTAAACACGTGGCAGGAGATCCGAGCTCCCCAAGATTCATGACAATCAATATTGATTGCCCATACGGATTTTACACAATCAGTATAAATTGTCCAGATTCGTTGCAATCAAGATTAGTGGTCCAGATTAATTGCCCATAAAATAGAAACAAGAAAAATGGCAATTAAGTCCCCAAGCCGTCGACTTTTTTAGGGTGATCATTGCAAACCCTAATGATGACACCCCCACTTCTATAAATAGCAAGGTGCCATTCCCTTGCAAACCCTGGAGAATTTAGGAGAAAAAAAGGAAGGAGAGATCGGATCCAGAGAAACAAAAAAAATATAGCAAGGTGCCATTCCCTTGCAAGAGAGATCCTCTACACCCTGCTTGACACACAGAGAGACAAAGGCGCACACAGAAGAGTCTTTCCATCTTGAGAGCAGTTCTTCACCGGAGCCAAGGCTACGTCTGATCGTCCAAGGAGTAAGGCAGAGCGGCCGTCGCTTTCCCGAGCCTCTACCGTTACCCCCCAGAATCAAAACTAAACAATCGTACTTAGACTACTGTACCTAGGTTTTCGTCCCTAGGCTTTCTTTGTACGAGCGAGTTTGTATTGTGAGTCTAAGTCCAGTCCTCCTATATAATTGTTCTGTACTTTTACAATCAATGGCAAACAGTTAGTGGAGTGGCAGGGCCTGTAGGTCCAGAATAACCAACAATCAGCTTGACTCGAAGGATATGAAGAAAGAGCAAATGAACCTCCTAGTCGGTAAGAATATAACATAGCTTACTAGAGGAGGGCGGTGGAGACCGCGACTCGCTCTGGACAGTCATGATTCCTTCCAATGCTCCCATATCCTCCTCTATAGCAATATCCGAATCACCTACATCTGTCACTCCAGCCCCGGTCAATCCAAAAGGAGGTGAAGCTGGGTCGGTTGCGACCAATCATGACCCTGCAGCCTCGATATTTGATTCTATAAAACTGGCACCTTCTTCGACCAAGGTGCCCATAACTGGAGAAGTCTCAAAAGCAGCACCGGGCTCCGGAGGATTTATGTCTTCAAAAGCCTGCACAAAAGAAAGAGAGAGAAACAATAAGATAAAATACCAGAAGTAACATCGTAGTCAACATGGCGTATTCTCTTACAGAATCCTGTTCGAACAACGTAGCCGAATATAACACTCTAGTCATCGGGCTCCAACTCATAAAAGAAGTGGGGATCAGGTACCTGGAAGCATATGGTGACTCGCAGTTGGTTGTTAACCAGATCCGAGGTTCATACGAGGTTCGCAACGAGGACCTGATTCCCTATTATCAGACAACAATTGCCATCATTACAACCTTGGAGGGGTTCTTTATAGAGCACGTTCCTAGGCTCTAAAATATCGAAGTCGATGCCCTAGCAGGTCTCGCCGCTTCCTTGGCACTTCCAAATAACACTCATCATCTAGTCGACATAATAGGCCATGAGCTGGTCTGTCCCAGGAACAATCTTCAACTGGGTATGAGCTACTCCGCCCAGATAACCAACGACACACAAGACTGGAGACGTCCTTTCATCGAATTTGCTGTCTATAGAATTCTGCCAGAGAATGTTAAGGAAGCAACTTTAATCAGAAGACGCTCCCTCAGATTTTTCTACGATACGGAGATAAAAATGTTATATCAACGATCCTACGATGGGATACTATTAAGATGCTTGTCAAATACAGAAGCCAAAGAAGCCCTACATGAAGCTCATGACGGTACTTGTGGGGCTCACCAACCTGGTCCGAAATTGCAAGATCGTCTTCGCGGGATGGGTTATTACTGGTCCATAATGGTTGCAGATGTAGTTGATTATGCAAATAAGTGCAAGGCTTGCCAGATCCATGCAGATTTCATACATCTGCCATCTAAATTCTTGCATCCGACAGTGGCCTCTTGGCCATTCGAAGCATGGGGAATGGACATCATTGGGCCCATCACCCCGCAGTCGTCTAGAGGGCATCGGTTCATACTTGTAATCACCGACTACTTCTCCAAATGGACGGGAGCTGTTCCGTTGGCAGAGGTTAAGACATCGAACGTGATTAGCTTCATAAAATATCACATCATCTACCGTTTGGACTGCCCCGAAGGATTATTCACGAAAATGGTCCGCAGTTCGCAAGCCACGCTTTCTATCAATTTTGTGACAAAAATCGGATTCAGAACATGGCCTCGACAGCATATAACCCATCGGCCAACGGTCTGGCTAAAGCTTTCAACGAAACCATAATCAAGCTTGTCAAAAAGTTCGTATCTGCAAACAAACGCGACTGGAATGAAAAGCTTGGCGAGTGCTTATGGGCATATCGCACGACTGTCACGTCCCTGAACCAGAATACTGGAGAGCGGGGGCAGACATAGCCAGCTACATATATGAAATGGAATCCATCTCGCTATACGGTCACGGCTGTCTAGATACATGAGGGTTTAACTACAAGCCAACAGTCTCTTAAGGTCATAAACAAGCCTAATGTCTCAATCATGAACAAGTAAGTAAAAGTCACAAGATGTATGATCATTAAATATACAATAATAAGGCGTCCCAAATATTACATATTCAGCTGATCATGAAGCTAGTCGTTATAAAATGTTAGGACTAGCAAGAGTTTAGTCATACATGATCAACCCTAGGATCTGTCAATCATGTTACAGCCCGTAGGCAGACAGTAAGTAAATACAATCGAGCTAAACAGGTGCTCGTCGGCTAAACGCCTCAAAAGAATATTTTTATAATAAAGTGGAAGATCAAAAATAAACCCACTCGTTGCCCTGGTTACGTCTAGTCGCCACCATCGGGCTGGAAGGTTGGTAGATCCTCTGGAGCTGCTCCGAAATCTGGCCATACAAAACTAGCTGGGTCAGACCCCAGAAAGAGCAAGTGCCACAAATAAAGCTTCACTTAGGAACTAAAACCATCAATTAGCACAGAAGATAATAATAACATAGTAAAACTGGAGAAATATAACATCACGAGGATATACGGTAAGATAACCATGGGACCATTCAGATAACCAGGTTACAATCTTTAAACCAAATAAGGACCGGAATTGTAACCCTTCGTCTGAACCGAACTTGGTTTCTCCCATTTATCAGCAAGACAATGTAAGAAAATCAGGACAGGTGACAATTATACAGGATCAAGACTAGACAGATTGTTCCTCATTCAATCAATCACGGCCACGCAATGAGTACGGCTTGATACTTTAACTAGCTAGGGTTATCACAGGCCTAGTTACTAGCAAGATGCAGTGAGATTATTCCACAGCCACAAGCCCTGCAGACCATCCAGGTTACCCAGGTCGAAAATTAGGGATTGAATTCAGGTGGGTACATCGTCCAGAAAATGCATGTACCTTTAGGTAGCTTGAAGGGTGCAACACATGACAGTGTGCTGGAAATGTGCCCTACTCGACGTCTGGCTACAGATCCCAGGCGCGCCCAGGTAACGGGATTGCCTGTAGCTGGGAGATCTCTTTATGACTAATGTATTAATCTAGTTATTAGCCTTAGTCCATTTCAGTAGGTACTCCTGACCGTGGTACTCAGGAGTCCCACCCTAGACATGATGTAAGACAAGACTGGATTATTTGTATAAGCACAATCGTCCACGGTGTCCAGGTTATTTATACAGGTCATGTCATGTCAGGTAGCCGTCGCAACAGCTTATCAAGATTATATCATGTCAGGTTATCATGTCAACTATACTGGTCAGGAGTGCGCTGCGATGGGCCACTATCAGGTCATGTCAGGTCAATTGTCAGGAGTGCACCCCTACGGGTCACTTTCGTGTTCATGGTACATGTGCAGGGCATCATAGTACAAGCATTCAATCAGGAGACCCAAGTTATGCTGAGATTACAAGACATGAGTTATCAGTAAAATCAAATAATAAAACATAGAATACAGTCTAAGCCATGCGGCTTGGGCACATGCGGCCAAGAAAGGAATCCATGCGGGAGCAGCTCATGCGGCTGAGGGCGGGAACAGCCCATGCGGCTATGTTCAATCAAGGGCGCATGCGGTCAGGAGGAAATATGTGTTATACGGCTCGCAGGGGAGGAATCCATACGGCAGGCGGAGAAGCTGTGCATATGCGGCAGGTGGAGACATAGGTCCATGCGGCCGGCTATCAATCAGGTATATGCGACCGGAGTCAAGTGGGTCTCATGCGGCTAGCTGGGTTCGGCCCTTATGCAGCTTTGGGAGATTCGGATTCATGCGGCCCAAAGTGGCGGAGGCACATGTGGCTGCAGAAACAAGGGGGTACATACGGCTGAGTGGGGAGAGGAATCCATGCGGCTGAAAGAAGCGGGTCCCATGCGGCTCAAAGGGAGTAAGCCTATGCGGCTAAAAGTTCTTCCAGTCATGCGGCTGGGAGAACACTTGCCGCATGAAATATTCATGCGGTCAAGTCTAAACACAGTTCATCTTCTCCAAAATTTCGAGAAGAAGAACACCATGAGCGCCAAGTTCTCAAGCTCCATAACTCCATCATCCGAAGCCCAAATCCGAACTTCCATAGGTCAAAATGGGGTAGAACAAAATTCTCTACAACATGGAACCATCAAAACTTAGAAATAACAAGATTAAGTAGATCAAAACCCCAGATCTCCGAAAATAAAAATAAACTTAGATCTACAAGAATCTAGCCATAGAAAGTAAAAAATGCTAAGTATTAAAGTATGTTAAAATGTTGCAAGGAGGAGAATGAAGCAATAAAATTGGAGTTCCTCCATGAAGCAAGTTGCACTTGCCTAGACCTCTCTCTCCCTCTCTCTGGTAGGTGAAGAATTAATGGAGGAAAGAAGAAGAGTAATGAAGAGAGAGAAGGAAGTGGAGGTTAACAAATGGTAGTGGTGGTGGTAGGTAGGGGTTTACCCTTGGTTCATGATGAACCAAGGCAAAACCAAGCCAAGCCGAACCAACCAAGAAATAACCAAGCCAAGAAGGAAGCTAAGCAAGAAATCATGCAATACAACACGTATTCAAAAAATACGTAATACGAACCACAGGCATTACAACTCTACCCACCTTAAAAGAATTCTGTCCTCGGAATTTAATTAAGAGACTAGAGAAACAAGGACAAGCTATATTAACCACAAGCAAGCTAAAACTAGGCAGGCAATCACTCATTCAAGCAAGGAATCGAAGGCATGAGGCATAAGGAAGATATTATACCTCACGAGTCAAACAAGTCGGGATATCGCGATCGGATATCATCCTCACGCTCCCACGTTGACTCACCCAAAGAGTGATGACCCCAAGCAACTCGGACTAACTTGATAGTCTTGTTCTTGAGTGTCTTCTCCCTTCGGTCCAATATAGACACGGGCCTCTTCTCATACGAAAGGTTGGTACTAACAACCAATTCCGAATGATCCAGGACGTGGCTCGGGTTCGGGATATACCGTCGTAATTGGGATACAAGGAACACGTCATGCACCACGCTTAGCAACGACAGAAGAGCGAGACGATAGGACACATCTCCTACTTGCTCCAGAATATCAAACGGTCCTATATACCTAGGACTAAGCTTTTCCCGTGCGCCGAAATGAATGACGCCACGGTTAGGCGAAATCCTCAGGAATACATGGTCACTGACAGAAAACTCGAGAGGGCGCCGATGAGAATTGGCCCAATGGCGCTGGCGATCTTGGACAACTCGAAGGTGATCTCTGACTCGCCTGACCACTTCAACTGTCTGGGCAATCATTTCTGGGCCGAGCATCTTTCTCTCTCCGACATCGTCCCATGCTAGCGGAGATCTGCACTTCCTACCATACAGTGCCTCGAACGGTGCCATCTGGATACTGGCCTGGAAACTATTATTGTACGAGAATTCCACCAGGTGTAGGTGATCTTCCCACGAACCATCGAAGTCGAGTGTGCAAGATCTCAACATATCTTCAAGAGTCTGGATTGTGCGCTCCTACTGACCATCTGTTTGCGGATGATATGCTGAACTGAACTGGAGGCGAGTTACAAATCTCTCCTGCAGGCTACGCCAAAAGTGCGACGTAAATCTTGAATCTCGGTCTGAGGTGATACTGACTGGCACTCCGTACAACCTGACAATCTGCCTGAGGTACATTTCTGCTAACTGAGCTGTCGACTGACCAACTCTGAACGGGAGGAAGTGAGCTACCTTCGTGAGCCTGTCAACTATAACCCAAATAGTATCTCTACCAGCTGGGGATCTAGGCAATCCGGTCACAAATTCCATGGTCATATGTTCCCACTTCCATTTTGGAATTGGCAAGGGCTGAAGAAGTCCAGCCGGCCTCTGATGTTCAGCTTTAACTTGTTGACAAACCAAACACCGAGAGACAAACCGGGCTATCTCCCTTTTTATGCCATTCCACCAAAAGTGCTGACGAATATCACGGTACATCTTTGTACTGCCAGGGTGGATGGAATACTGAGAACTGTGAGCTTCTGCCATGACCTCCTGTCTGATATCTCCACTGGGTACACAAAGACGCTTACCATGCCGAAGTGTACCGTCTTTATGAATGCATAACTTCGGTCTTCGCCCTGCCTCACACTCTGCTCTGAGTCGCTGAAGCTTGGAATCTGCTGACTGCGCCATCCGGATCCTCTCGACTATAGTGGACTGAACTTGCATGCTGGCCATCAATGCTACACTGGAAGGGAGAACAACTTCAATACCCATCTTCTGAAGATCTGCTAACAGCTCTGGTTGCGCTGTTAGGAAATAAACTCCAGCTCTCCTGCTCAATGCATCTGCAATGACGTTGGCCTTCCTGGGATGATACTGCAAGTTGACATCATAATCCACAAGTAGCTCCAGCCATCTCCTCTGACGCATGTTAAGATCCTTCTGGGTGAAAACATACTTCAGACTCTTGTGGTCGGTAAAAATCTCCACCCTATCTCCGTACAAGTAGTGTCTCCACAACTTAAGTGCAAACACTACTGCTGCCATCTCCAAGTCATGGGTTGGGTAATTCCTCTTATGATTACGAAGTTGTCGTGAAGCATAAACTATTACCTTTCCATGCTGCATCAGAACACATCCTAAACCTCTGCCCGGAGCATCACAATATACTGAGAATCCTCCGGTTCTATCTGGAAGCACGAGAATGGGAGCCGTCATCAAACCTCGCTTCAACTTCTCAAATGAATCCTGATATTCTGCTGTCCAAGCAAACTGCACATCCTTGCGGGTCAATTGGGTCAATGGCGCTGAAATTCGAGCAAAATCTGAAACAAACCGCCGGTAGTAGCCGGCCAATCCAAGGAAGCTGCAAACCTCTGCCACTGAACTAGGTACTGGCCATGACTCGATAGCCACAATCTTCTGGGGATCTACTTCTACTCCTCCTCTGGTGATGATGTGACCCAAGTACGAAATGCGATCGAGCCAGAACTCGTATTTACTGAACTTGGCGTACAACTGGTGCTCCCTAAGAATCTGAAGAACCACACGGAGATGCTGCTCATGCTCTGCTTCGCTTCTGCTATAGACCAGGATGTCATCTAGGAACACAATCACAAACTGATCCAAGTAAGGCATGAAGATACGATTTATGAGATCCATGAATACCGCCGGTGCATTGGTTGCTCCAAAGGGCATAACAAGGAACTCCTAATGCCCATACCTCGATCTAAAAGCTGTCTTCGGGATTTCCTGCTCTCTGACCCTGATCTGGTGGTATCCTGAGCACAAGTCGATCTTCGAGAATACTGATGCCCCTTTGAGTTGATCAAACAAGTCATCTATCCTCGGGAGAGGGTATATGTTCTTGATTGTCACTGAGTTCAAGGTACGATAATCAACACATAACCTGGACGTACCATCCTTCTTTTTCACAAGAAGCATCGGGGCTCCCCAAGGCGATCCACTAGCACGAATGAATCCCTTGGCTAGAAGTTCTTCAATCATCTTGTACAAGATCTCCAATTCTGACGGCGCTATCCTGTAGACTCTCTCTGACACTGGGGCTATCCCAGGAATCAAGTCGATGGTGAACTCGATCTTCCGCTCTGGCGGCATACCTGGAAGCTCCTCTGGGAAAATATCTGGAAACTCTTCGACTATTCGGGGCAACTGCACTGCTGCTACTGCCATCCGCAATACTGGAGGAGAAGGCTCAACTGCGCCTCGGGAAAATGAAAACTCTGGCTCTCCTGGAATGCTAAAAACAACCCTACCAATATGGCAGTCTATTCTAGCATACTGGTTTCTCAACCAATCCATCCCTAAGACCACATCATAATCGGCCATCGGAAATTCTATCAATCTAGCGGGGAATTCCTTACCGCTAACTACGATCCGACACGAGAAAAACACTCTATTGACTCCCACAAGTCCGTTACCAGTAAGTATATTGAGCCTTACTGATAATGACTCGGGCTCCAATCCTATCCGTGTCGCGAATCGTGCAGACATAAAAGAATACGATGTACCAGAATCAAATAAAGCTGAAGCTGGAAAGGAGTTGACGAGAATAGTACCTGCCACTACCTCTTCTGGTGCCAATCCTTCTTCTGCGGTCATCACCATAGCCTGACCATGCCCTCGGGGTGCTGGTCCCCTCTTCTGAAATCCTCGCTGCCTATTCTGACTCTGGGCTTGGACTTGTACATACTGCTGGGGGTTCTGCTGCTGGAATACTTGGGCCTGAGGCGGCAAGGGCCTCGGCAATGGGTACTGCTGCTGCTGCTGAACTGGAACTGGGGCTGGTCCCCTCACCGAAGAGCTAGAAAGGTTGGACGATGATGAACCACCCCTATTCGGACAGGATCCAACCCTATGGTCTGCTGCTCCACAAGCCAGATACAATCCCTGTGGCCTGCGACACTCTGCCACTACATGGCCTGGCTTTCCACAATGAGAACATCCTATTGCGGAAGACTGCTTCTGCTTCTGCTGCTGAGGGTACGTCGGGGCTGAATGCTGAACCGACGTCACTGAGGCCGCTCGCCTCGGAGCTCCAATGGTCAAAGCTCTGGCTACCGGGGCTGGTGCGAAAGACTGATTCATCTGGCCGTGGGATCTCTTCAGACCTCCGGTCCTATCCACAATCCTCTGGGAGGTATACTCATGCCTCCTAGCTGCTCTCAAGACTGCATCAAAAGTCTGATGCTCAAACTGCTCAACCGCCAACAAAATCTCCAGGTGGAGCCCCTGCTGAAATCGCTGGGCTCTATCATACTCGGTTGCCACCAAGGTGGGAGCAAACCGACTAAGTCTGGAAAACTCGGCCGCATATCCGTCGACCGTCCTGCCCATCTGCTTCAGATTGGTGAACCTCGTCTGTAGATCGTACCGAGCTACAGCATCAAAATACTTGGTCTGGAATCTCTCCCTGAATACTGCCCAAGCAATGGGTGCTGCTAATCCAACGGCCTGAGCCGCCCACCAGCTGCGGGCAAGATCTAGCAACTGCAGGTGCACCATGGCTACCTTCTCGTTCTCTGGGGTCCTGGCTGCTTCTAGAATCACCTCTGTGTCCTGAAGCCAAGCATCTGCGGCGATCGTATCTTCACTACCGTCGAAGAAGGGAGGGTTCAAGCGCTTGAAGCTGTTGGCCACGCTGTTACCCTGATGACCGCCCCTGGTCAAAGCATCCGTCACTGCCTAGTGCAAGACATCTCCACGACGATCTTGGGAAGCTATCAAGGTCCTGACGAGTCCTACCAAAGTGCCATCATCAGGTTCTATAGGCTGAACTGGTGACTCTCCGCCAGAAGGCACGACTCTGGAGGCTACTCCGGAATGCTGGACTTGATCCCCGGGTTGCTGCTGATCCGCAGGAAGTGCTCCGCCTTGTTGACCGGCAGGTCAAGGAACGATGCCGCTGAAGAAGACGACATGGGGAACAATAAGGAAGGACCAGGACAGATCAATGATACAAGCATATGATCAGGACAAGAATCCAGAGATTCAGAAGATACGAGCAGAGATCAAGGACGAATACTGATTGAGACATCTATTCGGTAAACCCTCACATATCTTGATTTACAAGACCTGCATGGGCCACCACTTAAACCATGTCACGCCCCTGAACCAGAATACTGGAGAGCGAGGGCAGACATAGCCAGCTACGTATATGAAATGGAATCCATCTCGCTATACGATCACGGCTGTCTAGATACATGAGGGTTTAACTACAAGCCAACAGTCTCTTAAGGTCATAAATAAGCCTAGTGTCTCAATCATGAACAAGTAAGTAAAAGTCACAAGATGTATGATCATTAAATATACAATAATAAGGCGTCCCAAATATTACATATTCAGCTGATCATGAAGCTAGTCGTAACAAAATGTTAGGACTAGCAAGAGTTTAGTCATACATGATCAACCCTAGGAGCTGTCAATCATATTACAGCCCGTAGGCAGACAGTAAGTAAATACAATCGAGCTAAACAGGTGCTCGTCGGCTAAACACCTCAAAAGAATATTTTTACAATAAAGTGGAAGATCAAAAATAAACCCACTCGTTGCCCTGGTTACGTCTAGTCGCCACCATCGGGCTGGAAGGTTGGTAGATCCTCTGGAGCTGCTCCGAAATCTGGCCATACAAAACCAGCTGGGTCAGACCCCAGAAAGAGCAAGTGCCACAAAGGAAGCTTCACTTAGGAACTAAAACCAACAATTAGCACAGAAGATAATAATAACATAGTAAAACTGGAGAAATATAACATCACGAGGATATACAGTAAGATAACCATGGGACCATTCAGATAACCAGGTTACAATCCTTAAACCAAACAAGGACCGGGATTGTAACCCTTCGTCTGAACCGAACTTGGTTTCTCCCATTTATCAGCAAGATATTGTAAGAAAATCAGGACATGTGACAATTATACAGGATTAAGACTAGACAGATTGTTCCTCATTCAATCAATCACGGCCACGCAATAAGTACGGCTTGATACTTTAACTAGCTAGGGTTATCACAGGCCTAGTTACTAGCAAGATGCAGTGAGATTATTCCATAGCCACAAGCCCTGCAGACCATCCAAGTTACCTAGGTCGAAAATTAGGGGTTGAATTCAGGTGGGTACATCGTCCAGGAAACGCATGTACCCTTAGGTAGCTTGAAGGGTGCAACACATGACAGTGTGCTGGAAATGTGCCCTACTCGACGGCAGGCTACAGATCCCAGGCGCGCCCAAGTAACGGGATTGCCTGTAGCTGGAAGATCTCTTTATGACTAATGTATTAATCTAGTTATTAGCCTTAGTCCATTTCAGTAGGTACTCCTGACCGTGGTACTCAGGAGTCCCACCCTAGACATGATGCAAGACAGGACTTGATTATTTGTACAAGCACAATCGCCCACGGTGTCCAGGTTATTTATACAGGTCATGTCATGTCAGGTAGCCGTCGTAATAGCTTATCAAGATTATATCATGTCAGGTTATCATGTCAAGTGTACTGGTCAGGAGTGCGCCACGACGGGCCACTATCAGGTCATGTCAGGTCAATTGTCAGGAGTGCACCCCTACGGGTCACTTTCGTGTTCATGGTCCATGTGCAGGACATCATAGTGCAAGCATTCAATCAGGAGACCCAAGTTATGCTGAGATTACAAGACATGAGTTATCAGTAAAATCAAATAATAAAACATAGAATACAGTCTAAGCCATACGGCTTGGGCACATGCGGCCAAGGAAGGAATCAATGCGGGAGCAGCTCATGCGGCTGAGGACGGGAACAGCCCATGCGGCTATGTTCAATCAAGGGCGCATGCGGTCAGGAGGAAATATGTGTTATGCGGCTCGCAGGGGAGGAATCCATGCGGCAGGCGGAGAAGCTGTGCATATACGGCAGGTGGAGACATTGGTCCATGCGGCCGGCTATCAATCAGGTATATGCGGCCGGAGTCAAGTGGGTCTCATACGGTTAGCTGGGTTCGACCCTTATGCGGCTTTGGGAGATTCGGATTCATGCGGCCCAAAGTGGCGGAGGCACATGCGGCTGCAGAAGCAAGGGGGTGCATGCGGCTGAGTGGGGAGAGGAATCCATGCGGCTGGAAGAAGCGGGTCCCATGCGGCTCAAAGGGAGTAAGCCTATGCGGCTAAAAGTTCTTCCAGTCATGCGGCTGGGAGAACACTTGCCGCATGAAATATTCATGCGGACAAGTCTAAGCACAGTTCATCTTCTCCAAAATTCCGATAAGAAGAACACCATGGGAGTCAAGTTCTCAAGCTCCATAACTCCATCATCCGGAGTCCAAATTCGAACTTCCATAGGTCAAAATGGGGTAGAACGAAATTTTCTACAACATGGATCCATCAAAACTTAGAAATAACAAGATTAAGTAGATCAAAACCCCAGATCTCTGAAAATAAAAATAAACTTAGATCTACAAGAATCTAGCCATAGAAAGTAAAAATGCCAAGTACTAAAGTAAGTTAAAATGTTGCAAGGAGGAGAATAAAGCAATAAAATTGGAGTTCCTCCATGAAGCAAGTTGCACTTGCCTAGACCTCTCTCTGGTAGGTGAAGAATTAATGGAGGAAAGAAGAAGAGTAATGAAGAGAGAGAAGGAAGTGTGGGTTAATAAATGGTAGTGGTGGTGGTAGGTAGGTGTTCACCCTTGGTTCATGATGAACCAAGGCAAAATCAAGCCAAGCCGAACCAACCAAGAAATAACCAAGCCAAGAAGAAAGCTAAACAAGGAATCATGCAATACAAGATAAAATATGTACACGTATTCCAAAAATACGTAATACGAACCACATACATTACAACGACAATTCGGACGGCTACAGGAAATATACCGTTCTCCTTGGTTTACGGGAGCAAGGCAGTCCTTCCATTGGAGACTCAGATCCCCTCACTTCGAGTGACCCTTACTTACCGGTTAGCATCAGACGATAACTACCACTGACGGCTACAAGAGTTGGAAGCATTAAATGAGAAGCGTTTACAAGCTAAACAAAGCATAGAGCTCTACCAAGCACGCATCTCTCGGGCTTTCAACAAAAAAGTCAAACAGAGAACATTCCAAGTCGGCGATCTTGTCTTGGCCATTCGCAGACCAATGGTCATTACTCACAAGACCCCCGACAAATTCTAGCATAAATAGGAGGGACCGTTCATCATCGAGACCGTGTTGTCCAAAGGTGCGTACCATCTCGCAAAACAAAATGGAGACTTGCTCATGATGTCCATTAACGGCAAGTTCCTCAAGAAATACTATGTCTGAACGACATCTTCTAAAGTATCTCCCAGATTGTTGAGTTATGTACCCTCAGGTACCACTGAACTTACTCTCTGGCTACTATGAATGAATTCATATCTCATCCCTTGGTCATATCTATGAACTTTCTGGTCATAGCTTTTCTCCACCAGGAGTTTGTCTCAAAATCTATTACCCGTACCACCACTGCGCAGAAGGATAATAGGTCCATAAAACTTATCCTAATCTATTACTCGTACTGTCAGTGCACAAAAAGGGTAATAGGTCCACAAAATTCCCTAACGGGGAAAAACAACCATGTCCATATTACCTCTGAGTTGTTTTTCCGTCCATCACAAACAAATCACCCAATACATAGAACTTCAACGTTGATAACATATTTTAGTTGTTATGCGTATCCCCATTTTACCTACTCCTACCATGTCCTCATTACCTCTGAGTAGAAAAGCTTTATTTTGACCCATATTTACCACGTCCTCATTACCTCTGAGTAAATATGTTGGTTTTCTCCCCACTTATTATCAGTACTCGCATCGCAGTACACAAAATGGTAATGAGTCCACAAAAATTATCCTAATCTATTACTCATACCATCGGTGTACCAAAGAGTAGTAGGTCCACAAAATATCATTCAAATCTATTTGCTCACATTTCCAGATGCACAAATGGGCAATAGGTCTACAAAAGTTCCCCAGTGGGATGTTCTTTATCAAACACAAATGCTGTATTAGGCCCTCTAGTATAAGCACCACAAAATACCACAAATAAAGAATTAAGTGAACATACTCTGCTTATTCAAGATCAGTTACATTCATAGGACTACATCGACAGCGGAAAGCAAAGAAAGGAAAATTTGGCAATACATAGTTTGGTTTGACAGCACTTCATCTTCAAGCAGTTTCGTGGCCTTCGAAAGAAGTCATGTTTTACTGCTGAGAAGCAAACAAAGCTGTTGAATCCCCAAGGAGCTGCCTGGAGGAGGGCAAATATAGCATGCTATCCTCCCCTCCGTATTACAGATGCCTTAGCCCCGCTCCTCCGAAGGACCATACCTTCAAAACATGGTCCCTGATGGTGGTTTCGCCTACTTGGAGAGCCGTGAAGGCAGGACGTTCATAACGACACCTGACCACCGTCCAACTCTTCGAGGTATAAAGGCCCTTCCTACCACCTGGAGAAAACTCTTTCGAAGTATGAAGAGTCCTGAGTTGTTTGATGTGTATGCCAAAAAGGCGTGGGGAAAACTCTTCCGAAGCATGGGGAGTTTTGAGCTGTCTGATGTAGGCGCTAAAACATTGTATGTTTACTCCATCGTCGACACCGATCCTGGAGAAGTTTGCTAGCCAGATCCCTACAAAAATATGGGAAAAAGGGGATTTAGCACCAAGAAAACAAAGAACTCTGTTATGCGGCCTAGCCAGTTATGCAGCCCAGCCAAAACAGAACTCATGCAGCCCAAAGTCATGAGGCCGGCTTCTTGAAGTACTCATGCAGCATTTATACGGCTCAGTTATGTTCATGCGGCTCAATTATGAGGTGCTTATGCGGCTTAGTCATGAAAAACTCATGCGGCCCAATACTCGTGCGGATCAGTCACGAGGCAATCATGCGGCCCAGCCTTACAATATTCATGCGGCCCGATCATAAAGTGCTCATGCGACACCTATGCGGTTCAGTCATGAAATGTTCATATAGATCAATCTTGAGGCACTTACGCGGTTCAAGTTCGAATGAGCATCGGTCATGCGGCTCAGTCCATGCGGCACTATCATACAGAACACATGTGGTCCAAATGAGATAGGGCATGCATCGACCAGGCTTAAAGCAGAGGCAGTATATGATAGGCCCGCGCATGAAATATGTGCTATGGCTATTCAAAATTTTAGTCATCGTCTGCTCACCATCTTTACTCTTGAGAGGAGGTTGCACATCAGAATGAATGAAAGAAGCGTCTGCCACTCTCGACGGAGAAGCAAGTCTCTTCCCTTTGGCCGTCGCACCAGTCGACCTGAAAGCTTTTGGAGCCATAGCAGAAAGTATGATAAAGTCGAAGGAGGAGAAGGTGAAAAAAAAAAATCTCTCCCCGAATGACCCTTATTTATAGAGTTGCTGAAAAGAGACTCTTCGATTCTCAAGATTATTAAGGATAAGGACGACGTTTGGGGACTTTATCCCTAATAACCGTCGAGCGTCTCTTCGGTTCTCGAGATCATTAAAGATAATGTCGACGTTTGGGGTATTTATCCCCAGTAACTGTCGGCTTTATCTCGTGTCACGAACCGTACCCGCTTTTTCGGATACGAGACGTGTCCAAGCCAGCCTACGCCGCAGAGTCGGTGGTAGAACGCTGTCAAGCCCGCAAGAAATAAATACTCAAAATAATACATTTGCTGCTCATTCACATTTCTAAATTTATTATAATATTTACAATATTTATATTTAAAGAAAAATATAACGTTCTCACAATATAGAAAAGACAGCTAGTTCCACTATCTAAGTCGACCTCAGCATACCCATGTCTTCCCAGTGCTAAGAATGATCGCGGCTAAACCTGAAAAATGTTGGTTTCCAGTCAGGAATGGAATAAGTACACAAACCGACGGCAATACGAAAACACAATAGAATTAACAAGACATAAAAATAACATATGAGATATAAAACTGGAAAGTACTGATGACATGGCACGGTGGAGAAGAAAAAGAAAAATAAATAAAAGATTACTACCTATGTGGTGTGAAATATCCATTTCGATATGTGAACGGCTAGAGGGTAAATTCGGCACCCTGCACGTGTCGTGTGCAGCTGCTATTATTCAAGAATAGACTCATAGGATAGTTCTGGGTAGTTCACATGTCTACTAAGATATTTCTCCTCCCGACTACTCCATGTGACGAGCGTGTCAACAAGCAGCAAGATATATGTATATACATGAAATGGAAAGACTACTATGAATCGAAAGCAATCAAAAAGTGCACTTGCCTGAGGTCCTTAGCTGGTGAAACCAATAATACCATACCACTCAATGAGCCACAATCAGTCAACACATGCACAAGTCTCCAGATGCTGAAATAAATATTACCAACATTCTTAGAATAGTCAAATTAGCTAGAATTTCCTGTCCTTAAGTACAATTCTGGACACAGGGACAAAACGGTAATTTCGGATCAAAACGGTGTCCGCCGTTGGACCCGCATTGCACCGAAAAGCGTGTCAGAGTCAACGATCTCTAAAGTCGTCAAACTATATGTCAACAGGTTCGGTTTTACGATACGAACCCAACCGTATGTCCAAAGTTAGATTTCGACGGGCCGTGCACAAAAACGTCCGTTGAGTCGGACCGTGGGGCCCGCAAAACGGCATCCGATTCAACCGTCTCAGAATTGGACCAAACTTGGCATACAGGACCAGAAAAATGATACGGTCCTGTTGGCGCAAGTTTCGTCTTGATCTGACGAGCGTGCACGAAGTAATTGGGAAACTTGCATAGAGGTCGATACGGTAAATTTTGACGGATATGCATCAAATTCGTCGCGTACACGCGACCAATTTGAATTCCGTCAAAGCCCACACGACCAGGAAGCCGTTACACACCTTTCGATGCTTTCGGTTCACGACCACGTCGCCCGGAATGGCGGGACGCACGTCATATCGAAGAGATTTATTGAATTTCTATAATATCGAAACTAGTTTTTTCTAAAAGTTTGAAACTGAAATAATCACAAACTAACTAATGAAAAATAAAACTATGAGTTGGGTTTCCATCCTGTATATGTTGCCTATGAATCTCTTCAAACAGATCCTAAAATTTCTCAATAAACTGTCCAAATTCTTCCTTCCAAAATGGGTTCTTGGACTCGAAATACTGTCCTGTTTCGACAGGTTTTCCTCCGACTTTGCGTCGATTTATCGGGCAGTTCAGCGCATGAGATTTAAACCTATTTAAAGGGATTCTAAGGGGTATATATGGGCTACATACCAGCGCAAGCGGTTCGGGAAACGATCCACCGTGTACGACGAATTGCCGCGACAAAGTTGTGCTCGCAACCGTCGCAGCTGCTATCATCTTCCGTTAAGTCGCCGTGCGCGCGCCTCCCTGGCCGCCGTCCGACAGCACGTGGCGGTGGCGCCGACGACGGGTGGCCGCCAGGACGTCGAGGGTGGTTCGGGTTGACGCGGCTAGGGTTTTGGAGAAACCTCCCGATCTCTTTGTCCCTCGATTATATAGTTGTAACTGTCGGGAGGGGGGGGGATGTTTTCCGCTCGGGTAAGTTTGGAGCCTCTGTGGGCCGACTGTAATGGCAGGGCTTTTTATCCCTTTTCTTTTTCTTTTTCTTTTTTTCTTATTTATTATCAACTCTTGTATATATATATATATATATATATATATATATATATATATATATATATTTTATCAACTCTTGTATATATATATTTCTTTTTCTTGTATATATTATCAACTCTTGTATATATATATATATATATATATATATATATATATATATATATATATATATATATATATATATATATATATATATATATATATATATATATATAAAATATATATATATATATATATATATATAAATATATATATATATATATATATATATATATATATATATATATATATATATATATATATATATATATACACACATATATGTATACATACGTAAAAAAAAAAATATATATATATATATATATATATATATATATATATATATACACATATATGTATACATACGTATATATATTTATATATATACACATACACATATATTTCTTTACATTTATATATACATACACATATACACGTATACATATATATATTTATATATACGTACACATATTTTTATATATATTTATATATATATATATATATATATATATATATATATATATATATATATATATATATATATATATATATATATATATATATATATATATATATATATATATAAAATATATATACACATATATGTACATATGGTATTATTTGTATTTATATATATACACATACACACCTATTATATTAATATTTGTATTTACATACACATACACGTATATAGTATATATATAAATATATACATGCACATACACATATATACACATATATATTTTTTATATAAATACACATACACACATATATTTATTCTTTTGATAAATAATAAATTAATAATAACTAATAATAATAAATAATTTATTCTCAATGACCACAATAATAATATTATTAATAATAATAATTCCACTAGTAATTAAAATAATTCAATAGTAGCTCCTGGATGGGCATATCATATACTCCCATTACTGGGCCCCAGAAAATCGTATCAATACTCTAAGACGCTATTTAATATTAATAATACCTATAACTTACATATAATAAATATTTAGAAAATAATTGCCAATTCCTAAAATATATACAAAATGCTTGCATTTCCCAAACATGTCTACAAGGCCGTATTTGGTCCCACTACATGACTACATGGGCTTGGATACAGTTCGGGTCCAGTTTGACTAGTTCGGTACGACCGGGTCACTTAAACGTCAAATAATATTAACAATGAAACATTAAACTATTTATAAAGGTTAAGTCGCAACTTGGCCTGGTTTTCTTAGTTAGGACATCACTATGGCTCTGTCATCCCTGGCATGGCTAATACACTAGCAAAAGCACGCCACTGCACTATCCGTGCCATGCTTTCCAGTCGTCTTGTAATCTAATTTCTAACCATGAATAAAATCATCTATCGTAATAATTAACTAAATAATCATTTCTAAAATTTCTAAAATTACCATTTAAATAAAATAAATAATAATATAATATTTAAAAAAAAAATTCGGGAAGGGGAGCTACAAATCTATCCACCTTAAAATAATTTCGTCCTCGAAATTCTAACTCATAACTATTCCTTAAAATTCAAAAGGAAAGTCTACCTTAACCTTAATCTCCTTAAATTTTAATTCCTCTAAATAGTTTATCTCCTCCTCCTAACAATTTTGTAACTGTATGACCTACAGGACTTCTACCCACCTTTGGTCATACTATCCACTTCAAACACCTGACGTCATAACATTGTAACCCTCCAGCTAATTGCAAAAAGTAACTACCGACGGATATCTATAGCATAAGGCATCTACAACCCTCTCCTATTTATCAGCAACCCAAAATTTAACAGGCAAGAAATTTACACAAGTAGCTAAGAAATATTGATAAACTCTAGTAAGCATGACTATTCGTCGCTCCGAAGTAGGGAGGACAGGAAGATAAGGCAGAATAATCGGAAGCAACTGTGAAGTTTCAAGAGCAGTAGAGAGTATCCAACGTTACAGATAGAAAGGAAGTTTATGAACCACTGCCTTATTTGCTAGATTGGATTATTCTAGTCTAGTCACTTGTTAAATCGAAGAACACTTGTTTCTTAGAGGGGCTTGTAATCTATGCAATACATAAATTTTGTTCTCGAAATCCTAAACAAGGTTCCAAAATAGAACGTAATTTAAGAAATCAAGATTGTGATCTTTTCTGTGGTTATTTAAACACACGAGCAAGGGATAAGAATGCAATGCTAGATCGTATCGCGACGTCCAGGTACATGGAATAATGGTTACGAAGGATATCACATTCTAAGAGGTGGAGACTTCGTAGTAGGTATAGGGACCTATTTCAATTGGTTCTGTTTTGTAGTCCAAATATAGTGGTATGCATGGATGGGTTTTACTGGATCTTAATGGATTCCCTAATTGGACATCAATCGTTGGTTGGATGAACCTTAGATTTCAATCTACATTGACTGGAAAAATCCTAAAGTAAAACTATTCCTACTAGATTAGGGTATTCTGGAATAGGTTTTTACCCGAGGGGTTGAGCTAGCTGCCAGTCAAGTTGGTTAGCTAGGTCCCTCAAGCCCAAAATGCGCCTTCAGTGACCTTTGTTTTTGAGTAGCACATAAGGCCTCAATTTGGTGGCACAATAGTAGCATGTGCGTAGTGGGCTTCGAGTAGATCACAACTATATATTGGGTCGAGTGAAATGAGTCAAGGCTGAGGCTCAAGTGAAAGTCGGGAAGTATACCAGTATTATGGTAAGGGTTATAGCTAGTCCTTTTTGACCTAAAAGTCGTACCACAAGAATATAGTACAAGGGGTCGGGTTTGAGTGGGACATGATATACCTAGATGAAGGTGGACTCGTCTAGATCTTGCATATGAAGTTTGTTGGAAGATAACAGCTGGTCTCGTGCTCCGAATATTAATGACACGGCCGGGGACACTAAATGATCTAAATGGAAAGTGGGAGTCCATTGGGCACTAATTTTCGTCCTAACGAAAATTATTCCGATCAATCGGTAATCCTCGTATATCCCAAAATTTTTAGAAGGCTCACAACCTACCCACCTTAGAAACTAGGATATGGTTTTAGGAATAATGAGGTTTGAAGGATTCCGATAGTAGCTTGAGGGTCGAGAGGAGAACGAGTAACTCAAGGCAAGGTTCCAGTCACAGGGCTGGCCGATGGTAGCTGCACTTGTATATACAACTATCATAGCTATGGGGATACTCGGTATCCATCTATCAATTATGAGCTTTCGTCTTTCCAATCAGTGAAAGACAAAAACAATAAAGAGTTCAAGAGAGATGTCGCTGAATACAATTATGTGATTCAAAGGCGAATGCATAATTCAAGAGAAATTGTCAAAGCAATCGTGGATGAGATCCTAGAGACATCTACATCTCAATCCACGTAGGGTAATTAGATGAAGAGCGAACCAAATGTATCATGGTTGATCAGACCGTAATACAATGATTCTGATTAGACAATATGTTAGCGGGCGTCCCCAATAAACATATGTCTCGAATCAAGCTCGATAAAAGAGTAAGCTTGCAAAACTATGCTGTATTAGCAGCGTTGGTCAAGATAGTCAAAATACAAGTGTGTGGGATTTTTGAAAAGAGATACAAGTAGTTCAAATTTTGAGAGAATTAAAACCTTACATGGTGTCATTGCTTATATAGGCATCCTACTATCTTCTATCCATAAGGCCTTGGTCGACTAATGGGTTATGGACTTCTGAATTCTATATTCTAAGTAAACCTATTAGTGTCAGTCAATTACCTCGTCGATAGATCACAATGACCACATAATGCGAGGTAGGGAGACATGCTACAGAACTTCTACTAGTATTGGCTTTGGATCTTAGAGGGCATACGTGGCACTTTCTATCCTCTATAATATCCTAAACTTGTAATCACATCTGAAGTCATTTCACCGAGAATTATGCCTTGCCCGTATACTCGGGCGGTGGTAAACCCTTGGTTCCGTGATTCAGATGTGATATGCTCTCAGATACTCTACCTTATATTGACACAAGATCTAAAGGGGTCAACGAAGACGTAGTTTTAGCAATGATCCATAAACTATGATTCTTCGAAATAATTTCAATTCTATGGGTTGTGTCTCGCCAGTGCGCTGCTGGCTGCAGTGAACCCACATTCTCCACCCTCAATAATTGACGACAGTGCGCTGCTGTCTAACCATTATTAGTTAACTAACATTCTTTTAACTATATCTGTAAAAATTCATGAGCTTCTAGAGATTCAAACAAGTTGACTAAAAATAAAAGCGTAGGTATTTGTCCTATCAGTCACAACACTTAAAATAAAAGAGTTAACATTGAGGAAAAAAAACTAAAGGCGAAAGGAATACAAACATTCTAGTATCTATTTCATGTGTATTTCAATGGTTGAGGGAAAATCTCAAGCCAATTTACCTCGAGATTCGTATATGAATAGCAAGATTAGAAATTATAAACCAGTTCTTTACAGCAAAATAGCATTTAAAATAGGCAATTCTAACTTATGATATAAGATTTACATCTAAATAGAGCAAAAGGAAGTTGAACAGGTTATCAAGATTAACGCCTTAATTCTAGGTAAGCCTAATTAACCAAGTGAGTAGTATACCCACGTTGGACATATCGTCATATCAAAAGTATAGTGTGTACCTATGGGGATCTAGCAAGCCATCTAAATTTAATAACTCCTTCTCTAAATTGCATGGCCTATCTGTCAACTTTAACTACCCAACGGTCAATTTGGACAAGGGACTCCTAGTCCTAGTCATTCTCTTAAATCAATTTAACCTAAGTTGTGAATGAACATTTTCTAGGCGCAGGCTCGCAGTAGTACGACTAATATGGTACTACCACGAGTTTGCACAATTTAAAAAAACTGACCTGCATGGGCCACCACAAAAACTTGTCACGACCGCACCCGCTTTTCCGGATACGAGACGTGTCCAAGCCAGCCTACGCCGCAGAGTCGACGGTAGAACGCTGTCAAGCCCGCAAGAAATAAATACTCAAAATAATACATTTGCTGCTCATTCACATTTCTAAATTTATTACAACATTTACAACATTTATATTTAAAAAAAATATAATGTTCTCACAATATAGAAAAGACAGCTAGTTCCACTATCTAAGTCGACCTCAGCATACCCATGTCTTTCCAGTGCTAAGAATGATCGCGGCTAAACCTGAAAAATGTTGGTTTCCAGTCAGGAATGGAACAAGTACACAAACCGACGGCAATGCGAAAACACAATAGAATTAACAAGACATGAAAATAACATATGAGATATAAAAATTGGAAAGTACTGATGACATGGCACGGTGTAGAAGAAAAGGAAAAATAAATAAAAGACAACTACCTATGTGGTGTGAAATATCCGTTTCGACATGTGAACGGCTAGGGAATAAATCTGGCACCCTGCACGTGTCGTGTGCAGCTGCTATTATTCAAGAATAGACTCATGGGATAGTCCTGGGTAGTTCACATGTCTACTAAGATATTTCTCCTTCCGACTACTCCGTGTAATGAGCTTGTCAACAAGTAGCAAGATATATGTATAGACATGAAATGGAAAGACTACTATGAATCGAAAGCAATCAGAAAGTGCACTTGCCTGAGGTCCTTAGCTGGTGAAACCAATAATACCATACCACTCAATGAGCCACAATCAGTCAACACATGCAGAAGTCTCCAGATGCTGAAATAAATATTACCAACGTTCTAAGAATAGTCAAATTAGCTAGAATTGCCTGTCCTTAAGTCCAATTCTGGACACAGGGCCAAAACGATAATTTCGAATTAAAACGGTGTCCGCCGTTGGACCCGCTTTGCACCGAAAAGCGTGCCAGAGTCAATGGTCTCTAAAGTCGTCAAACTATATGTCAACAGGTCCAGTTTTCCGATACGAACCCAACCGTATGTCCAAAGTTGGATTCTGGCAGGCCGTGCACAAAATCGCCCGTTGAGTCGGACCGTAGGGCTCGCAAAACGACGTCCGATTCAACTATCTCAGAATTGGACCAAACTTGGCATACAGGACCAGAAAAATAATAGGGTCCTGTTGGCACAAGTTTCGTCTCGATCTGATGAGCGTGCACGAAGTAATTGGGAAACTTGTACAGAGGCCGATATGGTGAATTTCGACGGATACGTATCAAATTCGTCGCGCACACGCGACCAATTTAAATTCCGTCAAAGCCCACACGACCACGAAGCCGTTACGCACCTTTCGATGCTTTCGGTTCGCGACCACGTCGCCTGGAATGGCGGGACGCACGTCGTATCGAAGAGATTTATTGAATTTCTATAATATCGAAACTAGTTTTTTCTAAAAGTTTGAAACTAAAATAATCACAAACTAACTAATGAAAAATAAAACTATGAGTTGGGTTTCCATCCTGTATATGTTGCCTATGAATCTCTTCAAACAGATCCTAAAATTTCTCAATAAACTGTCCAAATTCTTCCTTCCAAAATGGGTTCTTGGACTCGAAATATTGTCATGTTTCGACAGGTTTTCCTCCGACTTTGCGTCGATTTATCGGGCAGTTCAGCGCATGAGATTTAAACCTATTTGAAGGGTCTCTAAGGGGTATATATGGGCTACATACCAGCGCAAGCGGTTCGGAAAACGATCCACCGTGTACGACGAATTGTCGCGACGAAGTTGCGCTCGCAACCGTCGCAGCTGCTGTCATCTTCCGTTCAGTCGCCGTGCGCGCGCCTCCCTGGCCGCCGTCCGGCCGCGCGTGGTGGTGGCGCCGACGGCGGGTGGCCGCTAGGACGTCGAGGGTGGTTTGGGTTGACGCGACTAGGGTTTTGGAGAAACCTTCCGATCTCTTTGTTCCTCGATTATATAGTTGTAACCATCGGGGGGGGGGGGATATTTTCCGCTCCGGTAGGTTGGGAGCCTCTGTGGGCCGACTGTAATGGTAGGGCTTTTTATCCCTTTTCTTTTCTTTTTTCTTTTTTTTCTTATTTATTATCAACTCTTGTATATATATATATATATATATATATATATATATATGTATATATATATATATATATATATATATATATATATATATACACACACATATACACGTATACATACACATATATTTCTTTACATTTATATATACATACACATATACACGTATACATATATATTTATATATACGTACACATATTTATATATATATATATATATATATATATATATATATATATATATATATATATATATTTTTTATATTTATATATATTTATATATATATACACATATATATACATATGGTATTATTTGTATTTATATATATACACATACACACCTATTATATTAATATTTGTATTTACATACACATACACGTATATAGTATATATATAAATATATACATGCACATACACATATATACACATATATATTTTTTATATAAATACACATACACACATATATTTATTCTTTTGATAAATAATAAATTAATAATAACTAATAATAATAAATAATTTATTCTCAATGACCACAATAATAATATTATTAATAATAATAATTCAACTAGTAATTAAAATAATTCAATAGTAGCTCCTGGATGGGCATATCATATACTCCCATTACTGGGCCCTAGAAAATCGTATCAATACTCTAAGACGCTATTTAATATTAATAATACCTATAACTTACATATAATAAATATTTAGAAAATAATTGCCAATTCCTAAAATATATACAAAATGCTTGCTTTTCCCAAACATGTCTACAAGGCTGTATTTGGTCCCACTACATGACTATATGGGCTTGGATACAGTTCGGGTCCAGTTTGACTAGTTCGGTACGACCGGGTCACTTAAACGTCAAATAATATTAATAATGAAACATTAAACTATTTATAAAGGTTAAGTCGCAACTTGGCCTGGTTTTCTTAGTTAGGACATCACTATGGCTCGGTCTTTCCTGGCATGGCTAATACACTAGCAAAAGCACGCCACTGCACTATTCGTGCCATGCTTTCCAGTCGTCTTGTACTCCAATTTCTAACCATGAATAAAATCATCTATCGTAATAATTAACTAAATAATAATTTCTAAAATTTCTAAAATCACCATTTAAATAAAATAAATAATAATAAAATTTTTAAAAAAAATCTGGGAAGGGGAGCTACATCTCGAAAAGAGATCCACAATCGAATCAAGAAAATTAAATGCAGCAGTGACAGCTGGCAGGCTCTCTGCGGCTCGAAGTGTCCCTGCGGCTCTAGATTTGTTCTGCGACTCAAGATCTCTCTGTAGTTCAAAAAATTTCCTGCGACTTGAAGACTCCCTGCGGCTTGACATATTTTCATGCTTCTTATTCAAAGTATTCCAAATTTGCAATTTGAAAACTTTGTAGGGGGGCTTGTAGAAGCATAAAAAATATAGGGTTCATGCGGATTACAAATTGCCGCATAGGTACTTTGGGCCAAACATGTCCGCATAAAGGAAAGCCGTATGACTGGTTCAATGACATATACGGCCCGTCGACAACCAGCTGCAGAAGGAAGATATGCGGCCAAGAGGAGCAGTTCGTCTGATAAAGCTGACAAGTCCTGACAAAACTGACAAAAATGACAGCTCTCTGACACTTCGACAAAAAGATAAAACGTGAGACATCGCCCAAAGAAAAATCCATACGAACAAAGAAGAAGCCGCATAGAGGAGATCGACAGTCTGTCCATACGGCAGCCGACTCTGGTCGCAGACAGACAACTCATGCGGCAGCCAACTCTGGCCGCAGCAAGATAGTCCATGCGGCCGCCAGCTCTACTCGCAAGAAGGTAGCCCATGTGACAGCCAATCATGGCCTCAGACAGGATGTCTCATGCGGCCCTGTCAGAAGCTCTGTGTTCGACCGCCACACATGCGGGCTCGACGCCATGCGGCCTCGACGCCATGCGGCCCACTGAGGATATGGGATGTATCAATCTGGACTCCTTTTACTATGCACCTTTGGGTGCTAAGTCAAAAAAGTCTAGGGCAGTACGGGCCCAACCAGCCCAGTCAATTGTCCAAGTTGCTGACTGTCAGCGAGCCCCATTGACTGTTACACGGGCTCCTAACGGAAAGTTGTACAGAACCACCCGCGTCCAGTCCCCCAGGGCTAACGGACAGGGTGGATCTTTAAAGTCTCCCTCTAAATATCCAGAGCAAGTGATTTTACTAGCCACGGATCAGGGAGCAAACATGATGCCTAAGCACCCGTGCGCTCGGGATACCCGAGTTCACAGGTTTGGTGCAAAGGTAGAGCAGTTTCCTACCGACTTACGTGACGTGATTACTCACAAACGCAAGACGGCAGCGTCGGCATGCAATGAGTCCCTCTCAGGGCGTCGTTGCACCCAAGTCATCATCAACTGCTGCTGCGACAAATCAGCAGCACCTGAAGATCGGCAGTCAGTTTTCCAGCGACTACAGCAGCCAGCACCTGTCCGACAACAAGTCAAGAAACAGGTACAAATTCCAAGAGACGAGGAGTTTCCTTTCGCCTCCTGTAATTCAACTCAAAAGGTTCCTCCTGGCAATGGAGGAAAGAAGATAGGCTCTTCCAGCCCGGCCATCTCAGCCAGTATTACAAGGAAACCCTCATCTGGGGGGTTCCCATCGACAACCACAGGGGATGTCTATTGAGGCACTCGATCCAAAAAGAAGATTCCTGCACCCGGGGGTGCGCCTTCGGTTTCCTTGATAGTAGATGAAGCTGGGGGTAGCAGTCCCCTCAATGTATACGACAATTTGGTGTACCAAGAGCACATACAGGGGGTAGAGGTCCCCCAGAACTGTGCAACAAACTTGGATTTCCCTGAGGGCCACCACCCTCACCAAGACGATGTGGCTTCCTGCACAGGGGATAGCGTCCCTTTCGAGTCAAAGAAAGATGATATTCCGATATTTCCTAACAATTTCTCTATACAAGGGTACGACACAGAGAGTACCTCTGCCACAATCCCTTCCACCTCTACCCACGTGAGGACAATCTTTATAGCTGACGATGATCATGAAGCGCCTTCTGACCGATAATGGCTAGAAGTGCTGGAAGCCATGCTCCTGTCCTTGGTCAAGTCCGTGGACGAGATCAAAGCCGCCTTGCCAACTCAACCAGCGAGGACGCCCAAACAAACAAGCCTGGGACCCACAGTCAACGCGGACTCCAATACGACCGCCCCTCCTTTGGGTGATGATCCCTTAGCAGCATCCGTTCCTTCAGCTGCAGATGAAGCCAAGGAAGCAAGAAGGGAAGTCCAGGAGCTTCGGACAATGTTCAATGCCCGAGACTCCTCTCGGGACCTTAGAATACGCCAGCCATATCCTGTTGCATGAAGAGATGTGCCTTTTCCACCACGGTACAAGCCATTCCATATCGATTCTTATGATGGAAAGACCTCTGCTAGTCGGTACATGACTTACTTTGAGGTCACAATCGACCATTTGCCGTATAGTGACACCATCCTCACGCGATTATTCATCAGAGCATTGGAGGGGATCACGTTCGACTGGTACCGCAACCTTTTCGACAATTGCATCCATTCTTTTAACGGCTTCAAGCACATATTCCTGGAAAGATTCTACGAAGTGGGGCATGATGTAACGATGTCATCTCTCATTGACGTCGTTCAGGGAGAGAGGGAGATAACGAGGAACTATATCGAGCGGTTCTGCTAAACCGTAATGAGATTGCCCCAAGGCAATCCCGAGAGCTCCTTGATTGAAATCTGCCAAAAGAAGCTGCTCCCTGCAATTAGCCTCTGGATGGGTGACAATCAGTTCAGGGATTGGACGACCTTCATCATAAGTGCTACCAACGCAGAGAAAAAATTGAAGAAGGCTCGCCAGCTGGGATTATACATCCCAGACGGAGAAGATAAGGACAAACGTCCTGGTTCCACCTCCAGTAACAACAACAGTGGCCCCACCACCAACCAGGATAATAAGGACAAACAGGCCATGGTCACTGATGCAACTCCGAAACTCGAACAAAAATAGGCAGAATTGGTCCGTGGCCCAAGGTTAATTACTCATTTGAAGATAGTCATGTTAAACCTATCTTCGATATGCTCTTACAAGGGGGTAGGATCCAGCTCCCTCCACCAAGGTACGAACCCCGAGCGACAGAAATAGAGGACCCAAAATATTGTTACTTCCACCACTATGTCCATCATTCCACTCAGAACTGCTTCCAATTAAAGCGGTACATCCAGAGTCTTATCGACTCCAAAGCTCTGTCGATAGACTTTGAAGAGGTTACCGTGGCGACGAATATGGTATCTATTCAGTTCAGCAACTTCCCTCCGACAAGCACTCCAGACGGGGTAATACCTGTCCCTTGAGCAACGATGGAGGTTACTAATCTTCCACCCATCCGGAACCCGACATCTGGACTGGTACCTCTCACTACCTCGTGAGGAGAAATCATGTGGGTGCATCCAGACTTGGTACCCGAAGTTACCCAGGAGGTGTCATCTCTTACCAGCAAGAAAAAGGGCAGGAAGTCTAGAGCCTGCCACACAATTTCAGCCGAAGCTGAAGAAGCTACAGCCGTTGTTACCCGATCTGGAGCACAAGTCCAGCCTGCACGGGATAGTTCAGCCGAAGATCCTCAGCCGGCAACGTTGCCTCCCTCTGATGTTCCAAGGCCATTTCAGCCTCCACTGGCGGATAAGTCCAAGACAAAGGAAACCCGCTTCGACGAGCCACTCCGAAATGATATGCCTCAGGGACTGGAGAGACCTTACAACTTTGACATATTGGCTCAATTAGCTAATACGCCAGCAACGTTGTCATTGTACGAGCTCCTAAGGCTCTCCAAGGATCTTCGTGTCGCATTAAGTGAAGCACTCCAAAATGCTGATGCCTACTTAGCTCAAGTCAAGCCTCCAGGGGAAGACCCGCCAGCAGATCTACAGGGCAGTGATAGCACAAATACGATGCCCAACATCATATTTACTCCACAGGACATATTGATCAAGTCCAATCTGCATGATCGGCCCTTGTACTATACTGGATACATAGGCGATATCAAGGTGGATCATATGCATATCTACCCTGGCTCGTCAATAAGCATCATTTTGAAAAGCCTGCTTTAATTTCTTGGCATCCCTATGCACCGGCTAGTGGCGACTAATACTGCCATTAGCGGTTTTAACTCGGAAAAAAGCTATCCCATAGGAAAGCTCCGATTGAAATGTCAGATTGGTGACCTAAAGACGGAGGTTACCTGCTACGTCATAGATGCAGACACCTCCTACAACATCCTCCTGGGACGTCCGTGGATACATGACTATATGATCGTGTCGTCCACCCTCCACCAGTGTTTTAAGTATGTCAATAAGCACGGCTTCGTGGAAACTGAATTCGCCGATATCGATCCCTTCAAAGGGGTTGAATCTTATTATTCTTCGGAGGCTTGTCTATATGACGAATCCCAGAAATATATAACTGACGAACTGGAGGTCATCACAAGGCCATAAGAACCCTTGAGAATCCGTCTCCAGGCTCGCAAACAGGGCAAGGCCGCACCCCTCGTCGCAACCTTGCACAAAGAGGTGCTCGGTTCTCCTGCCTTACCTACGTAGTTGGAACCAATGGTCATCCGTCTCCCGAGATCCAGCCAGGAGCCAAAACCTGTCGTAGGGCCAATGGTGATCCGACTGCCGAAATCCAATCAAAGGCAACAGGAAGATGCAAGGCCCTCTGTAACACGGATGGTAATCTGATTGTCGAAATTCACTCCAAGGCGACCGGAAGACATAAAGTCTCTTGCTGAGCCGATTGTCATTCGTCTTCCCAAGACGAGTCAGCAGCAAAGTGTCAATCCAACAGGCAAGTCAATACCTCAGACTGAACCCTTCGTGGTCAAGTTGCCCAAGACAGCATCCCGACCTCCAAGCTCGCAGGGGGTAGCCAAGAAGGACGTAAAACTCGCTGAATATCCGGTGGCACAAACGGATAGTCCCTCTCCTGATGATGTAATCCCCATGGACAGAGTTCCTTATCTCGTCAATAAGAGGCCACCGATTAAAAAAAAAAAGAAGAGAGAACATATACTACCTAGAGTGTCGAGTTATGTTCATCAGGTACCCCTGAACTTACACTCTGTTCTTCCCCCCTGAGGGGACTCGTATTGCATCTCTACGAGTGACAAGTCAAGTATATTGATACCTCTGAACTTTTGCTTTGATGTTTCGACTACCATATATCACGCCCATATCACCCGTGTTGGGTTCTATTTCAAAATCTATTACCCACACCACCAGTGCGCAGAAGGGTAGTAGGTCCATAAAATTTGTCCTAATCTATTACTCGCACCATCAGTGCACAAAAAGGATAATAGGTCCACAAAATTACCCAATGGAAAAACAACCACGTCCATATTACCTCTGAGTTATTTTTCCATCCATCACAAAAAAATCACCCAATGCATAGAACTTCCACGTTGATAGCACCTCTGAGTTATTCTGCGTACCCCTATTATGCCTACTCCTATCATGTCCTCTTTACCTCTGAGTAGGAAGGCTCTACTTCAGACCCATATTTACCACGTCCTCATTACCTCTGAGTAAATATGTCGGTCTTCTCTCCACTTGTTATCAGTACTCGCATCGCCAGTACACAAAAATGGTAATAAGTCCACAAAAATTATCCTAATCTATTACTCGCACCATCGGTGTATCAAAGAGTAGTAGGTCCACAAAATATCTTTAAAATCTATTTGCTCGCATTTCCAAAAATGCACAAAAGGGCAATAGGACCACAAAAAGTCCCCCTAGGGGATATTGTTTATCAAAATGCTATTACAAGCTCCTCAGGGCGGAGTGAATCTATTCTGCTCCATCACAAAAAAAAAGAGAAAAAAAAGAAAAAAAGAAGAGAAAGAGGGGAAGAAAAGCAAAATCCACTACTCATCAGCAACACACAACTTGCTAAGAATGCCCTCCAGCTGCGCAGTTGAGCGCTCAATTCTCAGTTTGACTCGACGTTCAGCTTCCTGGGATACCCTTTCGGCATCCTCCAGATGCGCATGAGCCTGCTAATCTTCTTCTAATTTCTTCAGTGCTCCCTCTAAAACAGTAGAGGCTCGTGTGACTTCATCAGTCTCCTTCCAGATCTTCTCACTTTCCTGACGAGTGGCTTGGAGCTCAGTCCCCAGAGATGTTAGACTAGCCTGGAGTTGGAGGAGCTGCTCGTTAGTTTCGGCCATAGCACGAGTGATGGTCTCCTCATGAGTCAAGCAAATCTCTCCCTCCCGGTTCAGCTTGTCATACTTAAGGGACCGCTTCTGGAGGTCCTTCTCCAAGGTGGGCTTGGTCGTCTCTTGAACAACCTTCACCTTTTCTACGGCTGATACAAGGAAAGCACGCTCCTGCTCCACCATGGCAGACACATCGACTTGCCGTAATTTTTGCAACTGGATTGGGCACTGATTAGCCTCTGCCAACTTGTGCTCCAGAAGGACGGCCACCCCTTCTCCACCCGAAAGCGTCTTCAGCAAGGCAATCTGGCCTTGGGCGCAGTGGTGGGCCACGACAAATGGAGTCCTTCTCTTTAAAATATCCTCGACTCCCCGTTTCAAGTGATGATAAAAGTTCTCGAATATGTCCCTTGACGATTCGTCCAAATTCTCCAGAGAGGACGGCGTCAAAGGGATAACACCTAAGGAAGTTGAAGGTGGTCTAGGAAGGAGGCACACTTGAGCTTGATGATCATGTCAAAAGGGAAACAAATTTCGAGCAATGAGACTCCCGTACAACATTGATCTCCTCTTCCGCAACCCGTAGAAGCTGCAGACTAGGCAGAGCGGCGAGTTCAATCTCCGGGGAAGAGGCAGCTTCAACCAACCCTGCACCCACCGATGCTGGTATAGGAACCACCGCCTCTGCCATTAGTAGTATAAGGGGCTCTGAACTCAGCTCAGCAGGGTTCTTTTCGATTTGAAGGAGGAGAGGTCCATTTCTTCTTTTCGGCAGGAGGTCTGCTCCGACGTCGTCCGCTATCCCCTCCTCCGCGGTCATATCCACTATCGTTAGTGGAGAGGCAGGGCCTGTAGGTCCAGAACAACCAACAATCAGCTTGACTCGAAGGATATAAAGAAAGAGCAAATGAACCTCCTTGTCCGTAAGAATATGACATAGCTTACCAGGGGAGGGCGGTGGAGACCGCGACTCGCTCTGGACAGTCATGATTCCTCCCACTACCCCCATATCCTCCTCTACAGCAATATTCGAATCACCTACATCTGTCACTCCAGCCCCAGTCAATCCAAAAAGAGGTAAAGCTGGGTCGGTTGAGACCAATCATGACCCTGCAGCCTCGATATTTGATTCTATAAAACTGGTGCCTTCTTCGACCAAGGTGCCCATAACTGGAGAAGTCTTGAAAGCAGCACCGGGCTCCGGAGGATTTATGTCTTCAAAAGCCTGCACGAAAGAAAGAGAGAGAAACAATAAGATAAAATACCAGAAGTAACATAGTAGTCAATCGGGCGTATTCTCTTACAGAACCCTGTTCGAACAACGTAGCCGAATATAACGCTCTAGTCATCGGGCTCCAACTCGTAAAAGAAGTAGGGATCAGGTACCTGGAAGCATATGGTGACTCGCAGTTGATTGTTAACCAGATCTGAGGTTCATACGAGGTCCGCAACGAGGACCCGATTCTCTATTATCAGACAGCAATTGCCATCATTACAACCTTGGAGGGGTTCTTTATAGAGCACGTTCCTAGGCTCCAAAATATCGAAGCCGATGCCCTAGCAGGTCTCGCCGCTTCCAAATAACACTCATCATCTAGTCGACATAATAGGCCATGAGCTGGTCTGTCCCAGGAATAATCTTCAACTGGGTATGAGCGACTCCGCCCAGATAACCAACGACACACAAGACTGGAGACGACCACTCATCGACTTTGCAGTCTATGGAATTCTGTCAGAGAATGTAAAGGAAGCAACTTCAATCAGAAGATGCTCCCTCAGATTCTTCTACGATACGGAGATGAAAATGTTATATCGACGATCCTACGATGGACTACTATTAAGATGCCTGTCAAATACAGAAGCCAAAGAAGCCCTACGTGAAGCTCATGACGGTACTCGTGGGGCTCACCAACCTGGCCCAAATTTACAAGATCGTCTTCGCCGGATGGATTATTACTGGCCCATAATGGTTGCAAATGCAGTTGATTATGCAAAGAAGTGCAAGGCTTGCCAGATCCATGCAGATTTCATACATCTGTCATCTGAATTCTTGCATCCGACAGTGGCCTCTTGGCCATTCGAAGCATGGGAAATGGACATCATTGGGCCCATCACCCTACCGTCGTCTAGAGGGCATTGGTTCATACTTGCAATCACCGATTACTTCTCCAAATGGGCGAAAGCTGTTCCGTTGGTAGAGGTTAAGACATCGAACGTGATTAGCTTCATAAAATATCACATTATCTACCATTTTGGACTGCCCCGAAGGATTATTTACGACAATGGTCTGCAGTTCGCAAGCCACGCTTTCTATCGATTTTGTGACAAAAATTGGATTCAGAACATGGCCTCGACAGTATATAACCCATCGACCAACGGTCTGGCTGAAGCTTTCAACAAAACCATAATCAAGTTCCTTAAAAAGTTCATGTCTGCAAACAAACGCGACTGGAATGAAAAGCTTGGCGAGTGCTTATGGGCATATCGCACGATAATTCGGACAGCTATAGGAAATACGCCGTTCTTCTTGGTTTACGGGAGCGAGACAGTCCTCCCATTGGAGACTCAGATCCCCTCACTTCGTGTGGCCCTTACTTATCGGTTAGCATCGGACGATAACTACCGCCGACAGCTACAAGAGTTAGAAGCATTAGATGAGAAGCGTTTACAAGCTCAACAAAGCATAGAGCTCTACCAAGCGCGCATCTCTCGGGCTTTCAACAAGAAAGTCAAACAGAGAACATTCGAAGTCGGCGATCTTGTCTTGGCCATTCGCAGACCAATGGTCATGACTCACAAGACCCCCGACAAATTCCAGCCTAAATGGGAGGGACCATTCATCATCGAGACTGTGTTCTCCAACGGCGCATACCGTCTCGCAAAACAAAATGGAGACTTGCTCATGATGCTCATTAACGGCAAGTTCCTCAAGAAATACTATGTCTGAACGACATCTTCTAAACTTTCTTCCAGATTGTTGAGTTATGTACCCTCAGGTACCACTGAACTTACTCTCTGGCTACTCCGAATGAATTCATATCTCATCCCTTGGTCATATCTATGAACTTCCTGGTCATAGCTTTTCTCCACCAGGAGTTTGTCTCAAAATCTATTACCTGCACCACCAGTGCGCAGAAGGGTAATAGGTCCATAAAACTTATCCTAATCTATTACTCGCACTGTCAGTGCACAAAAAGGGTAATAAGTCCACAAAATTCCCCAACGGAGAAAAACAACCATGTCCATATTACCTCTGAGTTGTTTTCCCGTCCATCACAAACAAATCACCCAATACATAGAACTTCCACGTTGATAACACCTCTGAGTTGTTATGTGTATCCCCATTTGGCCTACTCCTACCATGTCCTCATTACCTCTGAGTAGGAAGGCTTTGTTTTGACCCATATTTACTACGTCCTCATTACCTCTGAGTAAATATGTTAGTTTTCTCTCCACTTATTATCAGTACTCACATCGCCAGTACACAAAAATGGTAATAAGTCCACAAAAATTACCTAATCTATTACTCGTACCACCGGTGTACCAAAGAGTAGTAGGTCCACAAAATATCATTCAAATCTATTTGTTCGCATTTTCAGATGCACAAATGGGCAATAGGTCCACAAAAGTTCCCCAGTGGGATGTTCTTTATCAAACACAAATGCTGTATTAGGCCCTCTAGTACAAGCACCACAAAATACCATAAATAAAGAATGGAGTGAACATACTCTGCTTATTCAAGATCAGTTACATTCATAGGACTACATCGACAACAAAAAGCAAAGAAAGAAAAATCTGGCAATACATAGTTTAGTTTGACAGCACTTCGTCTTCAAGCAGTTTTGTGGCCCTCGAAGGAAGTCATGTTTTACTGCTGAGAAGCAAACAAAGCTATTGAATCCCCAAGGAGATGCCTGGAGGAGGGCAAATATAGCATGCTATCCTCCCTTCTGTACTGCGGATGCCTTAGCCCCGCTCCCCCGAAGGACCATACCTTCAAAACATGGTCCCTAATGGTGGTTTCGCCTACTTGGAGAGCCGTGAAGACAGGACGTTCATAACGACGCCTGACCACCGTCCAACTCTCCGAGGTATAAAGGCCCTTCCTACCACCTGGGAAAAACTCTTCCGAAGCATGAAGAGTCCTGAGTTGTTTGATGTTTATGCCAAAAAGGCGTAGGGAAAACTCTTCCGAAGCATGGAGAGTTTTGAGCTGTTTGATGTAGGCACCAGAATGTTGTATTTTTACTCCATCGCCGACACTGGTCCTGGAGAAGTTTGCTAGCCAGATCCCTACAAAAACATGGGAAAAAGGGGATTTAGCACCAAGAAAACAAAGAACTCTGTTATGTAGCCTAGCCAGTTATGCGGCCCAGCCAAACAGAACTCATGCAGCCCAAAGTCATGAGGCTGACTTCATGAAGTACTCATGCAGCATTTATACGGCTCAGTCATGTTCATGCGGCTCAATTATGAGGTGCTTATGCGGCTCAGTCATGAAAAACTCATGCGACCCAATACTCGTGCGGATCAGTCACGAGGCAATCATGCGGCCCAGCCTTACAGTATTCATACGGCCCGATCATAAAGTACTAATACGACACCTATGCGGCTCAGTCACAAAATGTTCATATAGATCAATCTTGAGGCACTTACGTGGTTCAAGTTCGAATGAGCAGCGGTCATGCAGCTCAGTCCATGCGGCACTATCATACAGAACACATGTGGTCCAAATGAGATAGGACATGCATCGACCAGGCTTAAAGCAGAGGCAGTATATGATAGGCCCGCGCATGAAAATATGCGTTATGGCTATTCAAAATTTCAGTCATCGTCTGCTCACCATCCTTACTCTTGAGAGGAGGTTGCAGGTCGGAATGAATGGAAGGAGCGTCTGCCGCTCTCGACGGAGAAGCAAGTCTCTTCCCTTTGGCCGCCGCACTAGTCGACCTGGAAGCTTTTAGAGCCATAGCAGAAAGTATGATGAAGTCGAAGGAGGAGAAGGTGGAAAAGGAAAATCTCTCTCCGAATGACCCCTATTTATAGAGTTGTTGAAAAGAGACTCTTCGATTCTCAAGATCATTAAGGATAAGGACGACATTTGGGGACTTTATCCCTAATAATCGTCGAGCGTCTCTTCGGTTCTCGAGATCATTAAAGATAATGTTGACGTTTGGGGACTTTATCCCCAGTAACCGTCGACTTTATCTCGAAAAGAGATCCACAACCGAATCAAGAAAATTAAATACAGCAGTGACAGCTGGCAGGCTCTCTGCGGCTCGAAGTGTCCCTGCGGCTCAAGATTCGTTCTGCGGCTCAAGATCGCTCTGCAGTTCAAAAAATTTCCTGCGACTTGAAGACTCCCTGCGGCTTGACATATTTTCATGCTTTTTATTCAAAGTATTCCCAATTTACAATTTGAAAACTTTGAAGGAGGTCTTGTAGAAGCATGAAAAATATGGGGTTCAGGCGGATTACAAATTGTCGCATAGGTACTTTGGGCCAAACAGGTCCGTATAAAGGAAAGCCGCATGACTAGTTCAATGACATATGCGGTCCGTCGACAACCAGCTGCAGAAGGAAGATATGCGGCCAAGAGGAGCAGTTCGTCTGATAAAGCTGACAAGTCCTGACAAAACTGACAAAAATGACAGCTCTAACACTTCGACAAAAAGATAAGACGTGAGATGTCGCCCAAAAGCAGGGTTTGTACGCCTTCATGCGGCCAGAAGGAGTGTCATCTAAGCCGCATGAACCTTATGCAGCTTAGACATATGCGGCCCCAAAGTCTCCAAACTTCATGCAGCCAAGAGTAGCTGTGATCCAAGCCGCATGAGCTTTATGAGGCCAAAATACTGAATCTATGCGGCTTAAATCTATAATCTATGTCTGGACTAAGGAAGTTTACGACTTAAGCCGCATGAGGCTCATGCGGCCCCACATGGTCGAAAATTGAGAGATCTATGCGGCTAAAAAAGTGATTCCTGCGACAGGACGCGTGGCAATCTGACCAAGTCCTAAACTATCCAGATTTGCTGCAACAAAATCCCAACAAATCGACAGATGGCAGCCAAAGAGCGGGTCTTCGCGTGCCAATCAGCCACGTGGCAACATGCCATCTATGCGGCTCAACATACATTCTATTATAAATAGCAGGGTGCCACACCCCTGCAAAAGGGGCAACCTTCAAGAAAGCAATTTCTTCAAGATCTAAAGACTGCGTCAGATAGTCCACGGAGTAAGGCAGAGTTGATAGCACTTTTCCGAGCCTCCACCGTCACCCCCCAGAATCAAAACTAAACAATTATACTTAGATTGTTTCCTAGGATTTCTTTCTAGGCTTTTCTTTGTACAAGCGAGTTTGCAATCAATTTAATTGTTCTGTAATACCTGTCTTTGATTTTTTATGGCAAACAATTGGGAATGAACAAATTTATTGAATTTGAAATGGAGTACAAATTGCAGTAAGGAAAATGCATTGAGTAGAAAATTGCAGAAAGAAAAGCAGTTTTCAACCAACTATTCATCTCACAATGATTTCCATATTTATAGGCTGAGGTGTCTAATTCTACTAAGCTGGCAATTGCGTCACCGCAGAGCTGTGATTGGTTCCTCAAAGCTGAGATAGCAACCACAAATGATACAGGTAACTAACTTCATAACTGCCACAATCCGGAATGTAGAGAGTGTCATTACTGATCTATACTGGACAGTGAACATGCTAGGATCCACCACATGTGCGTATCAACTCCCTCCTCCTCAAATTGACCTTAACTCAAGGTCAAAATAGGGGTACGTTTTGATGAAGTGAACATATGTAATCCACTGGGCATGATCTTTATCTGAATTTTTTCAATGCACCAACAAGTCAACTGAGGCTTTATTATTCCTGCAAACCAACCTTCTCTCTAATATGAGATCAGGTTCCAGAATCAACCCTTCCACCTGTGTAGGAACTCCTGTTTAAACTTCCTTGTTAGAACTTATTCTCTTCTTGTGTTGAGAGATATGGAATACATGATGAATTTGTGAGCCATCAGGTAAGGACAATTTATAAGCTACTGCACCAATTCTAGCAACCACCTGGTAAGCACCAAAGTATTTAGGAGATAGCTTTTGAGGCCTGTGTTGTTCCAAGGAGACTTGCCTATATGGATGCAGTTTAAGGAATACCCAGTCCCCCACTTGAATTCCATGTCTATCCTCTTTGCATTAGCTTGCCTGTTCATCCTTTCTTGAGCCAGTTGCAAATTGTCTTTAAGTACCTGTATGGCATTATCCTTAGAATTTAAAGCCTCTACTACACTCTTGTCATGCAAGGAATCAGGAGTATAGGTGAGCACATGTGGTGGGGGTTTTCCATATACTGCCTCAAAATGGAGTTGCTTTAGTAGAGGAGTGCCAGTTGGTGTTAAACCAAAATTCAGCCCAAGTATTTACTCCAATCTTTAGGCTTATGCCCACAAAAGCACCTCAAATAGGTTTCTATGCATCTGTTAGTAACTTCATTTTGCCCATCAGTTTGTGGGTGATATGCAGTACTATATTTCAATTGAGTTCCATGTACTTAAAAAATTCCTACCAAAACTGGCTAGTAAAGATTGGATCCCTGTCATATACTATGGACTTGGGCATGCCACGAAGTTTAAAAACTACATCTACAAAAACATGTGCTACCATAGCAACAATGTAAGGATGACAAAGTGGAAACAAGTGAATATATTTGGTTAGTCTATCAACCACAACGATTATAGTAGTTTTATGGTAACTATTAGGTAGCCCCTCTATGAAATCCATGGATATGTCTTCCCAGATTCTGGTTGGTATAGGTAGGGGTTGTAGTAGGCCAGCTGGGGATGTATGCTCATATATTTTGTTGGCAAACTACACGTCCTTACACAATTATTTACTGAAGTTTTCATGCCTTTCCAGTAGCAGCTCCTCTTCAACCTATGCAATGTTTTTGTCATACCTGAGTGTCCTGCATGTAAATGATCATGGTGTTCTTTTAACATAGTTTCCACAAATCCAGAATCAGGACCAATAAACAACCTAATTTTGTAGTAGAGAAGACCATCTTCCCCACAGGTACTGGTTCCATTTTCTTGATAGCTAAAATAATAGCTAGCATCTATTTCTCATAAGTAGAAAGAGTTTTAGTTCTCCCCTTCAAAGTATGGCTCAAGTAAGCTATGGGCTTGCCCTGTTGCATAAGAACTGCTCTAATACCTTCTCCTGATGCATCACATTCCAAGACAAATGTCTCTGAAAAGTTGGGCATGCTAAGGACTAGAGGATTGGTAAGAGCTAACTTCAATTGCTCAAAAGCCAATTGAGCTTTGTTGTTCCAAACAAAGACATTTTTCTTTAATAATTCAGTGAGTGGGCCAGCTATTGATCCATAGCCTTGAATAAATCTTCTATAATATATACCCAGCGAGCCCAAGAATCCCTCTCAGTTCTTTCAATGTAGTAGGTACAGGCCATTTCATGATTGCTTCAGTTTTGTTTGTATCCACCTGCACCTTTTTTGAGATATAACATGGCCTAAATATCCATCTTCCGGTAGAGCAAACTGACATTTACTTTCTTTGATCTTCAAATTATTCTCTGTCAGTCTACAGAACACTTTCTCCAAATTTTCTTCAAAAGTAAGTCTGTAAATCAATATATCATTAAAGAATATAAGTACAAATTTCCTCATGTAATCCTTGAACAAGGTGGTCATCATTGCTTAAAAAGTGGAAGGTGCATTGGTGAGACCAAAAGGCATTACAAGGAACTCATAGTGCCCCTCATGAGTCCTAAATGTTGTTTTATGAATGCCTTCTTCAACCACCCTAACCTGATGGTATCCAGCTCCCAGGTCTAATTTAGAGAAACATTTGGCCCCATGAAGCTCATCAAACAATTCATCAATGAAAAGAATTGGGAACTTGTCCTTGATAGTTCTTTGATTTAAGGCTCTGTAATCTATACACATCCTCTAAGACCCATGTGATTTCTTAACTAAGATGACATGTGAAGAATATGTACTTGGCCTAATGATGCCACTGGCTAACATTTCTTTGACCTGTTTTCTATTTCATTTTTGTAGACATAGGGATGTCTATTGGGTCTTTGACACACTGGAGAAGCTCTAGGTACCAATGGAATTCTATGATCAAAATTCCTTTGTGGAGGTAGCCATTTTGGTTCTTCAAACAACTGCCTGTACTTGTGTAGTAGAGATTGGAGAAGAGGATGAACATCTATAGTTGCATTAGAAGTCTCGGCTGCACACAATTGGATGACAAAAATGTGATTTTTGCCTTAATTCTTTATTAACTGGTTCAAGTAAACTATTGCTATCTGCATAAAGGCCTTTGAGACATTATATCTGTCCTTGCTGCTGGTACTTCATTGTTAACTCCTTGAAGTTACCAAGTAATATCACCCAAAGTACTGAGCCAATTGGCCCTTAAGACAATTTGACAGCCTATAATAGGCAGATTGAGCACATTAACCCTGAGCTTCTTGCCTTGGCAGTCGATTATAACTCCTATACATGAGCCTCTACTTTATAAATTCTCCCTTTAGCTACTAAAACTTCAAGGTTCATCAACCTTGCTGGATATATTCACTCTCTCACTGAACTGCTTGTCAATGAAGCTATGAGTGGAACCTGTGTCTATCAGAATAATGACTGGCGCTTACCTTGAACTGTACCCTGAGCCTCATAGTAGAATGCTGCACTACACCAGACAATGCTTGCAAATATATGAGAAAGATTCTGAGTTAACTTCCTCTGAATCTTCTTTGTTTTCTTCCTTATTCATCACTTCACTATCTTCTTCATCTGTTACTAACATAAAAAGTCTTTTTTTCCTTACATCTGTGCCCTTTAAACCATTTTTCTTCACAAAGAAAACATAAGCCCAGATTCTTTCTTCTCACAATTTCTATAGGGGATATGGTAGTTTTATTTTGTACTACACCTGTTAGAGATGATGCTGAACCTGTTTCTTCCCTGGTTCACTGCCAGAAGCTGTAGGAGTATTATTACTAGAAACATAATATGAGGAATTGATGCTCTTACTCAGATAAGAATTCCCCTTGTAGTTCCTTCTCACAACTATAATCTTTGCTTCATGCAATTTAGAGAGCTGCATAGATGTTAAGAAATTCTGTGGATTAGCAACTTGATGCTCATATCTAATATCCTCCCTCAAACCCCCTATATATTGACTCACCAGATAGCTCTCAGAACCCCTTGGATCTTCTTAGAACGCTTTTGAAATTGTTAATTATACTCCTGGACACTAGTATCCTGCTTGAGAAGCTTTAAATCAATCATGTATCTGTAAATTGAGAAGGCCCAAACTCCATACGAATATTTTTGCAAAACTCCTCCCAAGTCAACATGCCACCTTTAGTCTTCACTATCCAATCTAGCCAGTAAGCTGCTGTGTCTTTGAGTTGTACTGAGCAAACTTTAATTTTGACAAAGTCAGGTGCATTGTAATAGTTGAAGTAATGGTTAATTTTCAGTAACCATTCCTCCACATCCCCTGTCCCATCATACTCAAGTAACTTGAGCCTAAGGGAAGGCTCTCCCCTACTCTGATTGCTATTGTGGATATTATATTGTAATCCCCCCATTACAGGTGTAGCGAACCGAAGAGGAGAATAATACACTCCTTGACTAGTGGCAACTGCTCCTAGAGCATGTGTCTTAGCATTTTGCCAAGGATTCATGTATCCAGAGGGATTTTCCTCATTGGAAGACATGGATGTATTCAGTACTGGGGGACTTACTCCCCATGCTATTAGCAGAAACTGATGGATTGAGAGTGTGAGTTTGTGGAAAAAAAAAATATTGTGCAGCCATTGGGTATTGCAAGGATGGAGATAAATTGAGATGTGGATTTAGATTCTCTGAATCCCTTCTAGATCTAACTAATTCCTCCATTATTTTTTTAAATTTCTTAAATTGGCCTTCGAATTGATTGAATCTACTGCTGAGATCTAGAGCAGTACCTGATAGTGCTCCAAGTGTGCCTTATATTGAAAGAAATCGATCTTCATCAAGGGAAGCTCATCTTCAATCGGATGTCACGCCACCAGATCCGCCATGGCTGGAGCTTCCTTCCCCCGGCTGTTCTCTATCAATTGATCCAAAGGCACTAATACCAAATTGGTAAGCTCCCGAGCTACCTGGTCATGAATGCTTGAATTTCTAGGGAAACTAGCCATAGTTGTGATCAATTAGCTCTTGACAGAAGTAAATTGGGAATGAACAGATTTGTTGAATTTGAAATGGACTACAAATTGCAGTAAGGAAAATGCATTCAGTAGAAAATTGCAGAAAGAAAAGTAGTTTTCAACCAACTGTCCATCTCATAGTGATTTTCTTATTTATAGGCTAAGGTGTCTAATTCTGCTGAGCTGGCAATTGCGACACCATAGAGCTGTGATTGGTTCCTCAAAGTTGAGCTGGCAACTACAAATGATACATGTAACTAACTTCATAACTGCCACAATCTGAAATGTAAGAGAGTGTCACTACTGCTCATCACTGGACAATGAACATGCTAGGATCCACCACAGGTGAGTATCACAATCCAATAAGGCCTCATTTGGTTCGCGGAAAAGAATTGAACGAAAATCAATTTCTTAGTTTTTTTCTTTAAAAATTACAATTTCATTAATTTTTCTTTTTCATGTTTGAAAATGTCAAGGAAATTAAAAAAGGAAAGTTAATACTTCAAGGTAGGAAAGTAATTTCTTGTTTGGATGGATGAAATCATTTCTTCCCCTAATTTTTCTTCTATTAGAAATCAATTTTCTTACATCTTAAATTCCTTTGGCACTCAAACATAGAAAAGTAATGACTTTCATTTTTCAATCCCATGATTCCGTGAACCAAACGAGGCCTAAAAGTTGATTCGTTGTCCATCAACATGTAGCTCCAACCAACACACAAATATATACTCGTAGATTCACGTGTTGCACCTAAAATAATTTTGTAATAATATAGTTTAAAAAAGTTCAAATATTTAAATATATTCAAACTTAGATGTTGCTAAACAATTTAATTTTTTAATATTTTTTATTATAAACTAAATGTTAAATTTATTTTTTAAACTTTTTTAAAATTTAATTTTAAATATACATATTTGTGCGTAAAAAAGATGAGAAAGTCAGTTCTTTTCGTAAGTTTTTAATCAAATAAATGGTGGATGATATAGATACGACTTAGATAGCTCATTTTTAAACCGTTATATATATATATATATATATATATATATATATATATATATATATATATATATATATATATATATATATATATATATGGCCCTCGAATTGTTTGGCTCTCCTCGGGCTGCCGCGTGACTCCTTGCCGTCTGCTCCTACGCCTCCCCCATGCTCGGGTCCTCAGGAGACTGGCTCGTCTCCTCCCGGCTATCCTCCCCCTTTTCCAGCAGGCTCGTCCCCGGTCGACACCCCCTGCTACTTGTCTAGGACGGTAGCTTCCCCTCCCAGTTTCGTCGGCTCCAGCCCATCCGCACGGGCGACTCCTCTCCAGCCTTCCTTCCCCGTCGACGATTCCTTGGCTCGGCGGGCCGAGGTGGCTCCTCTCCTTCCTTCGAAAGAAGTTGCTGCTTCGACTTGGGATACTGTGTGGGCCCTCTTCCCGGTGCAATTTTGATTTTTGAATGCTCCCTCGGTTCCTGTGCCACGTCCTTTGGGCGGTCTTTTTGACTGGCGTACATCACCTGGACCCTACCCTTTGGTGGTGGGCCCCTCGCTCATTGGACAGATTCCTTCTGATCTCGATTGTGCGCCTAGCTTAGAGCATCTCCAACCCTATTGTCTTGTTAAGTGTTGTGAGTCTTAGGTGGCTCCTATGTGGCATGAACTACAAGACAATGTCTTGTTTATGTGACAAAATTATATCTCAAAAGACAATGAGATAGAAAAACTCTCACCAATGCAAAAGTATTGAGGGGACAATAAAAAGTATTTTTTCCAACTTCCAAGGCAACTCCTCCACTTCTTCAACTTTTTTATAAATATTTCTATTCATAATTGATGATGTGGAGACAAAGTCATTGTGAAGTGCATTGTCTAGATCTAGACAACCAACTTCACATTATCTTTGCCATGTCATTGCTATGTCAACTCAACACTTTATTTCACATTTGCATTGGAGAAGTATTTTTGGAAAAAATGGTTGTCATTCCTATGTGGCAACCATTTTTTTCAAACTCACAATAGGGTTGGAGATGCTCTTAGCCCAGGGTGGCGCTTCTGCTGCGCTATTGGAGACCAATCCGGTCACCTCTGCTGTCCTCGTGGCTGTTGATGTTTTGGGACTATCTCCAGATCGTGCCAGCGTGGTCGCGCCAAGTGCGGTCGGCGCCCTTCCATCTCAGCTGGTTGGCGCTAGGGTGTTGGCGCCAGCCCTTGTTGGCGGCTCCGCGCCAATGGCTCTCGGGGACCTAGCGCTTGCTGCGCACTCTCCCGCTAGCGCATCTAGGATAACTGCCCCCCACCTTGTCCCATCCAGCTGGGGCGTTTGCTTATCCTGTGGGCCTTGTGGATATCCACGTTCCGCCTCCTGTTGTGGGCATAGATCTGATGGCGCTGTTCCCCATGGGACACCCTAACCCAGCTCCACCCTCCATCGTGCCTCCTCTTGCCATGGCACCTCAGGGTGTCTCTCCTGCCACGCATCCTGGAACATCCTCTCTTCCCGGCTTGGCGCCCGACGCCCTTCTTAGGCCGCCTTTCGCTCCCGCAGTGGATCACTTCCCCCCACTTTGCTCTGCACGGCCGCTCCCAGGGCCTGCAACTGTGTGCCCGTGAGGCGCCCCTCATCCCCCTTCCCCGGCGGCTTCCTTCGCAGACAAACTGCGCCCAGACAGAATTGCCCCCCCTCAACCGGCCCTCCTTGATGTCGTGCTACCGAAGCTAGACCCCCCTTTCCCGGCTGGATCATAGCTTATCACGGTGCTGTTCTCTGACTCAGAGTTATCGTCATTATCGGCGATCTTCCCGCACACCTTCGTTCTCAAATTCTCTGCTGGCTGCCCGAAGCTGTCCGGGGTTCAGGTGATGATCGCCGGCTGGGGCCTCACCGCGGCATACAGGGTTGCCCCGCTAGACCCGAAACACATCCTCCTGCACCTTTCCTCCGAAACAGATCATACTAACGTCTGGTCCAGAGGCTCCGGCCGGATAGACAGCCACCCTATAAAAATTGTTAGATGGTCTGCGGACTTCAACACCAACATTGACTCAGCGGTGGTTTCAACGTAGGTGACCCTCCCAAACCTACCTCTTATTTGCTTTATCCCTGCAGCGCTGAAGCGTATCGCCAACTCCTTTGCCACGTTTGTAGCGCTGGCAGAAGAAACCCGTAACCTCTCCAAAGCCAATTATGCTAAAATTTGTATAGAGCTCGATCTGAGCAAAAACCCCCTAACCACATACAAATAGCTCTTGGCAACAAGATGCATACCCAACGCATAATTTATGACAACAATATCATATTCTGCGCCCACTGTCATCTGAGAGGTCACCTCATCGAATACTGCTTCCGAGCACACCCAGAACTGAAGAAGAAATCGACTCGCAAGGCTGATCCACATCCTCCAATTAGTAATAGCAACAAACCCCCTATCCTCCCTCTCCCTAACTCCCATACCAGATTCGAAAACAGTGAGGAAAAATCTACATCTCAAGATCTCGTCACTCAATACAGAGCTATCGTAGCTTTCAAAGACACGACTATTAGCATGTCCAACAAATTCGACACCCTAGCTTTTGAGACCCAGGAAGTCTTCCTGGAATCAGACCAACCTTACGATAATTATGGAGTTCTAGAAGCAGACGTCGAGAACACTAGCAGCGACAACATCATAGAGGAGGAACAAACGGAGGACACAGATCCTCCGAACACAGGAAGCCCGCCATATCAGACATCAGAGTCTACCAGATATCTGGATCCGACATACCCTTCCACGAGCAAGGCGGGCATACCGGCAGAAACTTTGGCTAATCTAGGTCAAGGCCCGGTGAACAGGATGATTCAGGCTAACGATGCCGGTTTCACCAATAAGACCAGCTTCTTTGGAGCTCTAGCAGAAGTATAGGAAGAGATCTACATGCATTCGATATAGGAATCTGTGACCAAAGACAAGGGCTTCCAAAGCTCGAGCATTGAGAAACAGGTAGCCCCCATCAAAAAATCCAATAAGAAAAGAAACAAAGAGTCATCGGCCATTATTATTCGATCGACAGTGAAACTCAACAACCCCTCCTCACCAGCTGCCTCAATTATTAACATCCTTTCCTGGAATGTTAGAGGCCTTGCCAATAAACCCACCTTGAGAAGATTAAACAGTCTCAAGAAGATTCACAGAATTGATATCTTAATTATTATTGAACCCAAAATTCTCCCAAACAAAATCAAGTCCATCCAGATGTAGCTAGGTTTTCCCTTAGCGGTCGTTGATTGTCACAATATTTGGATCATGTTTACAGCCAACGTGAAGCTCGGCATCATCCATGACTCGAGGCAGGCACTCTCGTACTGGATTGAACATCCTTTGCTCAATTTTCGATCCCTCCTTTCTACCGTACATGGCAGCTGCTACATCCCCGAATGTAGACAGCTGTGGGAGGATCTTACGAATACCCAACTTAACCACAGACATCTTCCCTGGATTTGTGTCGGCGATTACAACGCTGTTACTTGCAGAGAGGAGAAATCGGGAGGTCGTCCCCCTCTCCTGTCGGCCATCCAAGACTTCACCAGTTTATTTTTAACATCCACCTGTCTTCCTTCTAGTTCTACGGTAACGCCTTTACCTGGAGTAACATGCAGGAAGGTGCGCGATGGCAGTACTCTCATCTTGACCGTGCCCTCATCAATTCGAAGTGGTCCGATTTGGAGACCATCTCCACTCTGTCACACCTCAATGCGATCGAGTCGGATCATTCCCCTCTCCTCATCGAAATCAACAGCAAATCAAACCAGATCAAGAATTTTTTTTGCTTCCTCGACTTTTGGACCCACCACTCACAGTTCAGGAACATTGTGGATAACGCCTGGCGCGGTACTGACACCCTCGACCTCCTTGTCAGTCTCACGAACAAACTCAAAGCGACTAGAAAAGCCCTGACCATATGGAGTAAGGCCGTCTTCGGGGACATTTTTCAGGCTGTTTGCACAGCTGAAGATGACGTTACCCGCGCTGAAGCTCTCTTCGCCACTGATAGATCTCCCGCGGCCCGTGCCTTCCTGAATCTTACTAGAGCTCTGCTTAAATTCATACTGAAAGTCGAGACTGAATTCTGGAAACAAAAAGCCAGACTGACCTGGGACAGTGAGGGAGACAGAAACTCCAGCTATTTCCACTCCTGTGTTAAGGAGCGTAGACAACAGCTCAACCTCCACCAGATAGCTGATGTGATTGGGCACATAGTCAAAGGTCAACGGGATATCCAATCGGCCGCGGTTGATTTCTACTTCCAGTTGTTTACCAAAGAGGTCATCACCAGAGACAAGAAATTCTTAGCAGAGATCCCTCGACTGATCGACGAAGGAGACAACACTCAGTTGGAGCTCCTCTCTTCAGAAAATGAGGTCAAAGATGCCATTTGGGCCCTTAACGTGCATAGCGCCCGGGACCTGACGGCTTCACCGGCGTTTTCTTTAGATCGTTTTGGGACATCCTCAAGTCAGACATTCATGAGACGGTCACCATTTTTTTAAAGGAGCCAACTACCACAGATCGATTTCCTGCGCTAACCTGATTCTTATCCCTAAACAAGAAAACCCGGAGACCTTCTGTAGAAGCATGAAAAATGCAGCATCCAAAGGCGCAGGCGGGTACTTTTATTACCCCCTCCAAGCTTCACACCGGCGCAGGCGATCAGACGCACAGACCAACCAAAGACAGAGACATTCTCAGAATAACGTTCAGAAAAGACTCTTTTTATTAATCATGGCTACAAGGGTCTATCACAGACTTGTCGCAATTACATAAGAGAGAAACTTCCTGAATCCTAATTACAGGGATTAATTGCAAAGTCTTTGCTACATAAGTGAGCATAGAAACTCCTATAGATCCATGAGAAGGTTCATTTTCACTGGGCAGCCTCCGCAGTGTGATCATCATGGGCAAAACGACCAGAGGAGATGTATACAGTCTCCATCAAAGTCTCCTTCCCACTGACTTATAACATCATCAGAGCAAATCATCTCGCTGCCGAGAGAAGCTGGGGCTCCAATATATATAGAAGCAGTAGAAGACCCAGACCACAGCACGACGAAGCCCCGTAGCCCTCATTGAGTGGGGCAAAGTACGACCAACTGCTCATCGGGTGAGCAACCAATCCTAACCCCGTAGTCAGGACCTCCAAGACCTCCAAGACTATGTCCAGAGTCAAACTCCTTAGGGAGGGTACTTGTATACTTCTCAAGAGCGGTGACGGCTCCTTCTACAAAGAGTTCTTCTACAAGAACAGGGCCCCTTCGAACGAGAAAAACCCTAACCAACAGTCGACTTATGCAAGACCAGCGACCGTCTGAAGCTAAGTCTGGATCTAACATGGTGGCGAAGGGTGCCATGAAGAATACATGACTCTTCAGAAGAAACTCCCCCTTATATAGGGCTGGAGTGGTCAAAAATGCAGGCCACAAGGCCGACGGTCAAAATTCCCACATTAATGGGATGAACATAGGACTCAGCACGGTGAACCTCATTAAATAAAGTTCATTCGATTAAGTCCTAGACTATCCTAGGACCCCTTAAAATTTCCCAAGTAACGGTGGCAATTAAGAGAAAGTCGTTCATTAAGGAGCGGTCATTCATTGCTCTTTAAAAGAAGACTTCAAAGCCAATGCCTTCAATCCAGAGGTGCAACTACATTTCTGTGCCAACCTTAGGCGCAGACTGGTGATGTTTTCACTAGGGTGAAACTTGGGCGGGCTAAACCCGAGCCCGAACGAGTAAGCCCGCTAATGGGTTGGGAAGACACTCGAGTTCAGGCTCGGGTATGGGTCAAAATATTTGAACCCGAGCAAAAATTAGGTTGGGCATGGGTTCATGTGTCGGATTACCCGAAGAACCCGAAACCCGACTTTTATATATATATATATATATATATATATATATATATATATATATATATATATATATATATATATATATATTAAATCCTAAATTTCTCTACCCAAACTTTTCAACTACTTATCATAAATCTTATTTCAGTTTATATTTTTTAATGATCAAGAATTGATTGCTATTTGATTATATATTTAATATTGCTTTTGTTTAAAATAATTTCAAATATTATATTAGAACCCGATAATCACGATGGATCCGACCCAACTCGAGTTCTACCCGAGCCAAACCCGATCCTACGGGCTCGGTCTTGGGCTTCATATGTTTAACCCGAGGTCGGGCTAGGCTTGGGCTCGGACTAGGCTTATGATTTATCGGGTTGGGCTCGGGTTGACCTCAAGCCCGACCCAACCCGCCCGAGTTGCACCCCTAGTTTTCATACCACCTCAACTCCAACGGCGCAGCACTCTGCTCTGACCCGGCCCGTTCAATGGCCCCTTTTTCTTAGCAAAGACTTGGAAGACCGTTTGCCTCCAGCCCAAGCCCGACTGCTACTCTAAAGCACAATAAAATGGTCTACCTGAAGGTGCAACCTACTCGTCGCCCTAAAACATAGTGACTTTACCCAAAATGCAGCCTACTCGTTGCCCCTAAAAGCACAGAGGCCCCGTTGTCTTCGAAACATAGTCCACTTGTCGCCCTAAAGCACAGAGGTTTCGTCGTCTCCTGAAACACAGTCTACTCGTCGCCCCAGAAGTGCAGCCAGCCTTGCCTAAGCACAGACGACATGGTCCCACCCAATCGTTTTGCTTAAATCGTCTCTTTCAAAGATAGAAGTGGGATTGATCAAGTTGATAAATGCAGATTGATTTAAATCTCGGACGAAGATTACACAGAATCTAAATCTGAGATAAAATCCCAAGATTTGCTCGGCTACATCTGAACAAGCAAATCGACACACACCACGTGCACATCCTTCGATTATTTTGATAACCACCAGAGGTCTCGTTTGAAGGGAATCTCAGCACCCGCCATGTGTTAGTGCCACAGAAGTCCGCACCATGCAAGGATGACAGATTTCTTCATATCTCGAAACCCTAATGCACATCGCATATGTGCCCCCTCTCCCTTATAAATAGGAGAGGTTTTCCCCTAACAACATGATCGACAAGGAGAAGAAGATCCACAAAATTATCAAAATCTTCAACTTTAGCGTCCTTTTGATCGGCAACCCTAGAGTTCCATTGAAGGCACCAGAAAGTCAAAGCAAGTCTCATATCATCATCGGATCGTCAACGGAGTAAAGGAGCTGCTGCAGTGCTCGATCTCTACCGTCACACTTTTCCAAAAACTTTTGTACTTAGATTTCTTCGCATAAGAATCGATTGTACTATTTTTTATGTTCATAATACAAAAAGTTCGTTCAACCTTTTATCATGTCGAACACCTTCAAAGACTTTCGTTCTATTAGTCTGTGCACCTTCACCAACAAAATTATCTCCAAGATCATCGCCAACCGCATGAGCGAGATCCTCCCCAAGATTATTTCGGAAGAACAGAGTGACTTTGTTCACGGCAGGAACATCTTAGACAACGTACTGTTGGCTCAGGAAATGATCACTTGCATGAAATTGCCATCTAGGGGCGGAAACATAGCTATCAAACTAGACATGGAGAAGACATATGACAGGCTGGACTGGCAATTCATGATTTGGGTTTTCAGGGCCTTCGGGTTTTCGAAAACCTGGACCAACATCATTTGGAGGTTGATTTGTAACTCTTGGTTCTCCACAGTTATTAACAGCCAAGCTGAGGATTTTTTCAAATCTAGCCGCGGTGTCAGGCAGGGAGATCCTTTATCGTCCACCATCTTTATTATCGCCGCTGAAGCTTTGAGCAGAAACCTGAATAAGATGGTGGGCTCCCCGCATTTCCAGTACTTCCACACCACTAGCGACTGTCCGATTATAACTCATTTAGCGTACGCTAACGATATCCTCATATTCTCCTCTGGTGACGTCGGGTCTGTGGAAGTGGTCCACAACACGCTGCAGAGATACGCCAAATGCTCTGGTCAGCGTGTCAACTCCAGCAAGAGTTTCATCTATGTGCACCACAACACCAACAGAGACCACTCCGCCAATCTTACCAATATCACTTCCTTTAATGTTGCGTACCTAAATTTCCACTACTTGGGGTGCCCGTTGGTATATGACATAACCAACACGGGAATCTTCGAAGGCCTGGTGGGCAAAATCAGAAAAAAGCTTGAGGGTTGGCACAACGCAATGTTATCGCCTGGCAGAAAGATTATTCTGATTCAGCACATCCTCTCCTCTATCCCCATATACACCTTAGCAGCCTGCTCCCCCCCCCCCCCCGAAGAAGGTTCTCACCACCATTGAAAACCTCTTCGTAAACTTCCTTTGGGGTCACAGCAACGACAAGGACAAGCACCATTGGGCTAGATGGGACTCCATGGCTAGACCCACCGATGAGGGAGGTCTTGATCTTTGTAGACTGTCGCATATCGTGGATGCTTTCAATGAAGTTGTGGTGGAAGCATCGAGTAAGCCGGAATATTTGGGCACGGTTCATGAAGGCCAGACATTTCGAACACATTCATCCGTCCAATACTGATTTCAACTGCATATCCTCTACATCCTTGCGCCATATCCTGAATGGAAGGAACCTTGATGAACCTATTATTCGGCTTCGATTGGGGTCGGGCGAATCCTCTCTGTTCTTTGAGCGTTGGTTTGGAGATAATCTTCTCCCTCAGCACCCGGATGTCCCTCCCGAACTGTAAGATCAGCGACATATGGGATTCCTCGAGCGACTGGAACTGGGTTAAGGCCCGTAAGTGGATTGGGGACGAGATAGCTGCTCTGCTCCGTGACGCTGGGCTCAAGATCAGAACGGACCCTGACGCTCTGCAGTGGTCTATTTCGACCAACGGTCACTTCTCGGTTGTATCGGCTAGAAGTGTTGCCATGACATTGGAGCACCTTTCCCATCATTGCCGCTTCCTGGCAGTCTTGTATCCCCAAAAAATGGTCCTTTTTGATCTGGAGAGCATTTTGTAAGAAACTACCCACCGACGACGCTCTCAGAACCATCGAATTCAGTTTAGCTTCTGCATGTCATTGCTGCACGGCGAGACCATCAGAAACGGTAGACTATATTTTTCACTCCGGGGACTTGCCGACAAGGGTTTAGAACGTTCTGTCTCAGCATTGCACGCAGGGCCAGACTGGTGGGAGCTTCAAAGATCTTCTTACTAATTGGAGTAACACCTCGTATGGCCATCAGATCGTCGCAACCTCCATCACGTGGGTCATCTGGAAGAATCGTAACAAATTCATATATGAGGAACACAAATATTCATCCGACCAACTAATTCGTGAGGTCCTCCATAAGACTCATAAAGTTAGTATACACTGCAAGCACGGCCTGGAGGACTTCTGCCAGTCCTTGCTCTTCTATTTCTCGTAGCGGATGGCTGCCTCATTTTGTCGTCTTTTTATGTCCTTTTTGTGCTTACTTGTAATGGCTACGACATTTTGTGCCTTGATATGAATAAATAAATTATATATATATATATATATATATATATATATATATATATATATATATATATATATATATATAATATGGTGGGTCGACGGATGGGAGAGCAGGTGATTCTGTGGTGATCCTAGCGGGTGGTCTCCTTGCCTTCGGCGGGCTGCCTCCGGCTTCTTCGGCGCCAGCCTCCTCTCTCCGAGTCTGTTAGTCTTCGCCTTCCAGGTTTGTACCTCATGGGTATCCCGGGCTTCTCCTCCGTTCTTCTAGCGCCTTCTCAGGCGCCTCCCCCGGCGTGTTCGATCGTCTTTTGGCGCTGCCTCTGGCGTCGTTCCCGTCTCCTCCCCGTCGTTAATATTCATAATCAAAAACTTGTACTCTAAATAAATTCATAGATCATAATTCATGAAACACTATTTGAAATTTCTCTCCAAGTCCATTCCACATCTTTCGAAATATTTTAAACCCCTTTTTTTTCCACTTCAAACTTAATAAAACTTGTAATCATATTGCAATATTTAAATCCTCTTTAAACTTTTATATCTCTTTAAGGACTTTCAAGGATGAGTAATCATAACTCCATAACTCAAGACTTTCAAAACTTAAATTCAAATATCAATTTGTTTTCCTCATTTGTATATAGAGTCTAGCTATCTCCTTGTAGTAATAAAATTCCAACAATCTCATAAGTTTGAAAATGTTGCTACTACCCAACTTGGAATCAAGTAATTCTTCCTACAAGATCATACATCAAGAAGATATGGTCCTTTGATTCCTACAGTAAAAATGTCTTTATAACTCCAATATGATCTCTAATGCATGCTAATTGCAAATGAAATCTTCCAAGCCAGGCATTTGACCTATGAACATATACTAGCGTAATCATCTTCCTAACAATTGGTAAGCATGAAATAAGAGGTAAAGTTTATGGTAGGAGAGATCAAGCAGGATGCAAGGAAGTCGAACGAGAGTTCAGAGATTTGAATCAAAGAAGGTGATCAAGTAAGTGGATGAGATTTCTAGACTCTAATCCTAAATTGCAGGCCCGTTTGGTACAGTCATGTAACCGAAACGGCAAACTTGACCTGCATGGGCCACCACAAAAACATGTAACGCCCCAGTCCCAAAATACGTAGGACTAGGAACGTAGACATGCCAGCCGTATAATAAATATACGTAAGCTGTAAAATGCAGTAGAACCATAACTAATCTCATCCACACAAAATAAATGAATAAAAGATATCATATAATGATAAAGAATTGTCTTGATACAATATGTTGGGCGGAGACAAATCCACTACCAACAAGTAAGAGAAAATACATGGAAAATGAAATGAATTTGGCGAGCGAAGCGAAGACGATCCAAGCGCAATCATCCTCGAAGAAATAGCGATGAACACGGCTAGAGCTAGAACACCTGCGAAAGATAAGAGCACACACCTGACGAGATAACCAGGTCCTCAGAGGGACGTAACAAGATACTTAAAAACAATACCATAATGAACTGTAAATGAAACATGACAAAGGAAAGACCACACGCTCCAACACAACGGAACCCTACCATCTAGGTGTAATGCAAGTCAAAAACTATACTGGAACGTATAAGTGGGTAGGAATAAAGCATAACATCCACTAGAGGCTTTCGCATGAACTAGTATACGTCTCTGACCGTTTCTGACGCGTGGTCAGGGCCGTGCAATAGATATATCCCCTAGTCCATACTTTGCATCGCTAGCATACCTCCTGACCGTATCTGACGCGTGGTCAGGGCCATACAATGGATATATCCTCTAGCGATACACCCATAACAGGGAAACCATGAACCCATAACCGGGCAACTAGAAGGCTTTGGGCTAGCTCATACGTTCTAGTAGTTTTTCCCGTCCATGTATCACACAAGTCATATCCATGACTTGGCGATCCATATCTCTATGCAAGTCGCTATCTAGACTCCGCTAATCCATAAATGAACCGACACACGAACCGTCCGTATCGGTAGCAAGTCGAATACGTAGGTTCGTGCCGACTCTATGATCCTCACTCATGTGTCGTGTATGAGACGTGTCAACTGGTCAAAGAAGTTATGAAGCATAACTTCAACATATCGGAAATGTCAACTATCACATATGGTCCACACCCACGCACACACACATACATCGATATACATATCGATGGCACCCAAGTCATACTTGGACACACTCTTGCTAATGTAAATCACTAGCAACATATAAAATATCATGAATCAAATATAAGTACAAGATGACAAGGTATCTTGCCTGGGGGTCGCCTGGGGTGGTGCGATGCTCCGATAAGTCCTGTTTGTCCAGTAGTCAAGGTTGACGAGTATGTCTAAATTGCGAAAAAAATAGAAAAGTACAGTTTCGATAGGATTGGTGATGATAATCGAAGAGAGGGAGTTTGAGGAAAAAGTAGCAATTATGTATAGTATTTTAGTAAATAATTATAATATTTAAAACTAGATTTTTATTAGTCAAAATATATTTTTAGATAATACCAAAAATGTATAAACGAATCATTTTAACTACAAACTTGAAGTTTGGCAAAGTTAGGATTTTCAGGATGAAAATATGTTTTTATAAGTAAAAATATTTCTCAGATAAGTATCAGAAAAATTGTTTTATAAGTTAAAACCTACATTTCATGAGCTAGAATCTTTATAGATAATTATCTAATCATTGGAAAAATTATTTTAGCTGTAGAACTATCCCCAACCACCATCTATATTTCTTTTTGAATTTTTTTTAATGTATGTATATACAGTAAAGAAAAACAACTATAATAATACTATAACACTAATAATAATAATAATAATAATAATAATAATAATAATAATAATAATAATAATTTTAATGATAAAATCATAATCCCAATAATACTAATAATAATGCTTAATAATAATAATAATAATAATAATAATAATAATAATAATAATAATAATAATAATAATAATAATAATAATAATAATAGTAAACTAATGAAAATATTATTAATAAGTAACAACTGTACTCTCTCTCTCTCTCTTTAACTCGATTAGGAAAGAAAGAATGGAGAGGGAGAAACAGAGGGGGAGAAGATGGGGGCTTACCGAGGAAGGGGTTCGGTGGTGACGCGGCGCGGCGGTCGCCGGCGCAGTGGTGCTCGTCGGTCACGACGCTGGTGGGGCGCCGGGGTGGCCGGATCCAGACGACGGAGGAGGCGGCGGACTCGGATGACCAGGCGGAGGTCGTGCGCTCGCGTCGGGGTTGCGGCGACGAGGCTTCAACGGCGGCGACGAAGGGGTTCAACCAGCGCGAGGGCCGGCTGCGCACGGCTGGCCGCGCGGACTTGGCGGCGGGAAGGCTGGCTCGCGCGCGGCGGCCACCTGAAGTAGGGCGGCGGCTCCCCGTCGGCGGGAGGAGGCCTGCGCGCGTGGCTCGGGATCTCGGCAGGAGGAGCGTTCGGCGGCAGCGGGCGGAGGGCAGGTACGGTTTTTTCGCTCTTTTCCCATGTGTGTGGCGGTGGTGCTATTGCGGATTTGGGGTTTGGGTTGGGATTTACGATGGTGGCTGGGGGCGGCAGAGAAATTTCGGTGAGGTGGTGGTAGAGACGGGGAGATGACAATGATGGTGGTGGTCTTGGCGGAAGGCAGAGAGGAGATGGGTGGTGGCGGGATGCTGCCGGGCTGTGCCGAGCGGTGGCAGCGGGGTGGTTCTGGTGGTAGGCGTGGTGAAGGTACGTTTGGCCGAAGATGGTCGCTGGTCGTGATGGCAGCCAGGATGATTGCGGGGGTGTTGGTGGTCTGGAGGTTGTGGATGGCTGGGGCTGCAGGACTCGACGTCGCCGAGCTAGGGTTAGGAATTTGGGGATTAGGGATTTGATGATTGAGAATTTGTGTCTTGCGCAGCACGGGATTTGGGTGGATGTTTCCGGGGTTGTCGGACACGGAAAAGAACGATGTATATGTACTGGAAATATAGTGGATGTAGGGAGGCACAGACACGATGCATAATTTGGATGGTAGCAAATTATGGACGAGTACCTGCCTATTTATAGGATGTGAGAATTTCCAGTTGGATAGGGACTGAGATTTGATTAAATCCCCAATAGATAATATAAATTTTAATTCACATAAATAAAATCTAAATTTAAATTAAATTCAAATTTAATTCTAGATCATTTAAACTCAAATACAAATATAAATCTACCTTTAAACTTTTTTTTTTAAATTAAGACCATAAAATCAAATTGAGATTTAAAATGGCCATGAAAATTTTCAAATATAGTTTCCAAAAATACCATTAATAATAATTTCGAAAATAATAAATATTTTTAAATATCCTCTTGAATAATAAAATATTTATGTCAATAAATTCAAAAAAAGGATTAAATTTATATGTCTTGTATAAAATAACATTTGCATAAACCTTGTTTTTAAATTACTCTTTATATAACTTCCATGATGTAAAATAAGGTTTTGGAAATTCCAAATTCGACACATTCTACAACTTTAAGTAATCAAAAAATAAATATTTATTAGTTATTATTTGAAAATTCAAGCTTCTAAAATAAATTATTTTTTACAAAAAATATGTACCTCGTACATATTCGCACTCGACGAGGCATATGAAAATATTGAGTTCATACGCGACGTAAAATACGACTATGCGACGTATAAATACCAAGTAAAAATTTGAAATACTCAATTTATATAAAAAAAATTTTAAAGTAGGAATTTAGGGGTTTTACATCAGCTACTTTTTCCCACACTTTCATTCTGAAATTCACCAGCGGTTGTCCGAAGCTGTCGAGGGTTCAGGAAGTGATCGCTAGCTGGGGTCTCACCTCCGGATACAAGGTGGCACCCATGGATCCTAAACATCTATTTCTGCACCTCTCCTCGGAGACATATCACAAGAACGTCTGGACTAGAGGCACAGGCATGATCAACTCCCACATCATGAAAGTTATTAAATGGTCTCCGGATTTCTCTGCAAAAGTAGACTCAGCGATCGTTTCGGTGTGGGTCATCCTCCCGAACCTCCCTCTCATTTGTTTTGTCCCTGCAACTATTAAGAGGATTGCCAACTCCTTCGGTACGTTTGTGGCTATGGCTGAAGAAACTAGAAACCTCACCAAGGAAAATTATGCCAAAATCTGCATGGAACTCGACCTTTCGAAGGACTTCCCCAATCATATCCAAATCTCCCTCGGCAATAAGATGCATAAAAAACAAATCATTTACGACAATAACATCATCTTCTGCCAACACTGTCACATGAGAGGTTACTCCACGGAGCACTGTTTCCGTGCACACCCTGAGCTGAAGAAGAAAGTGACTAGGAAGGTCGCTTCACCTCAACCGACCAGGAAATCCCAACAATCCCCTCTTCTACCATTACCCAACTCTCACATAAGATTCGTTGCCAGTGCCAGTAACACGCATACCCAAGATCAAGCATCCTAGGGAAGGGCCATAGTTCCCTACAAATCCCCAACCTTAAACCTCAGCAACAAATTCGACATCCTTGCGGATGAGCTTCTAGACGCATCTCTGGAGATATCCCTCACGGTAACCATCGAGGGGGCCCACCTATCGGATGAGGATACTGCGCACAGCGACGCATCAAGAAAGAAGACTGAAATAGAAGAAAAAAATTTGACTCCAGAATCAGAGGCGAAGGATAAAGATCCCCAACTCAAAGACCCGAAAGACCCCTCTATACCCCACAAAGAAGTCGCAATCCAAGCGGCCATTCTGGCCAACATCGGGCAAGAATCATTGGACAAGATGCAACAGGACATCGACGCAGGCCTCACCAGCAAGAACAACTACTATAGAGCTCTGGCAGAAATTGAAGGAGAGGAATATATGTACCCCGCTGAAGATACTGTTAACCTTGACAAAGGCAGACACAGCAAGGTAGTCAGACAGGATGCAGCGAAAAACAAAAACTCTAAAAAAAAGAGCCAAAGAGGTAACGGCCATGACCACCCGGTCAGTCGCGAAACTAACGAAACCCCCTCTCCCTAGTAATCTTGATGCTTAACATCCTCTCTTGGAATGTTAAATGCCTCACGAACAAACCTACCTTGAGAAGATTAATCAGTCTCAAGAAAGTCCACAGAATTGATATCTTAGTGGTTATTGAACCCAAAATCCTCTTTGCTGCAGACGTGAAGTTTGGCATCATTAATGACTCTAGGGGCGCTCTCGTGCTAGGTGGAACACCCGATGCTCCAGTCCCGGTCACTTTTGTCCGTTGTCCAAGGCAGCTGCGACATCGTAGATCGCAAACAGCTTTAGGATTCCCTGAGCGACACCCACCAACACCTCATCAACCTCCCCTGGCTTTGTGTTGGCGACTTCAATGCTGTTACTTGTAGGAAGATGAAGACGGGAGGTCATCCTCCCCCCTCGTCAGCCATGCACGACTTCAACAACTTCATTTTTAGCGCCCATTTTGTCACGCCCCAGAACCAGAATACTGGAGAGCGGGGGCGGACGTAGCTAGCTACGTATAACGGAATGGAATCCACACCGCTATACGGTCACGGCTGTCTAGATATGTAAGGGTTTCACTACAATCCATCAGTCTCTTACGGTCATAAAATAGCCTATTGTCTCAATCTCAACCAACTAATAATAGTTACAAGATGTCAGACCACCAAATACACAATAGTAAGGCGTCCCATACATTATATATTCGGAATGATCATGAAGCTAGTCGTTACAAAATGTGAGGACTAGCAAGAGTTCAGTCATACATGATCAACCTCCGGGGCTTGTCAATCATGTTACAGCCCGTAGGCGGACAGTAAGTAAGTACAATCGAGCTAACACTTGCTCGTCGGCTAAACGCCTCAAAAAAATAATTTATAATATTACAGTAGGAGAACAAAAAGAAACCCACTCGATGCCCTGGTTACGCCTGGTGACCACCATCGGGCTGAAATGCAGGGAGATCCTTTGGTGCTGCTCCAGTATCTGGCCATACAAAACCAGCTGGGTCAGACCCCAGAAAGAGCAAGTGCCACAAAGGAGGCTTCACTTAAGAACTAAAACCAACAAATCATTATCATTCAATATGTAAGAAAACAACAATAAGTAACACAGATTGAGGTTTGTGCACTACCAATGCACTTATCCCAATCAGAGAAAATAATTAAGTGAGGCATCATTGACATACGATAACTGGAGAATCATGCTAAATAAAATATAGCTGGACAATATATGAAGAGAAGACGAAGGTACTATTCCGGAAGCCAGGTTACAATCCTTAAACCAAACAAGGACCGAGATTGTAACCCTTCGCCTGAACAGAACTTAGTCTCTGATCATTTATTGCAATACGCTATAGTACAATGAAGAGTACAATACGCTAGAGTGACAATAGGAGAGAGTACAATGATAAAAGTGACAATGAAGAGTGCAATACGGTAGAGTGACAATAGAGTACAATCGTTATAGTAACAATCTGGAGTGACAATCATTCAATCATTCTGGTACAATCTTTCAATCAATCACTTCTAGACAATACTATACTGGACTAGACTCCATCCAAGCAATCACGGCTAATCATTGCCTACGGCCTTCTATATTAACTAACTAGGGTTATCATAATCCTAGTTACTAGCAAGATGCAATGAGATGCTCCAAGTAGTCACAGGCCTTGCAGCTATCCAGGTTATCCAGGCGAACATTATAGTGACAATTTAGAGAGTACAATACATTAGAGTGACAATAGAGTTCAATCATTTAAGTGACAATGGTGGGTGCCCCACATAACAGTGGGCTGGAAATGTGCCCTACTCGTCGGCAGGCTATAAGTCCAAACATTTACGGCCGGGATAACGGGATCGCCTGTAACTGGAAAACATCTCTTCATGTCTAGTGAATTATACTAGTCATTAACCTTAGTCCACTTCAGTAGGTACTCCTGACCGTGGTACTCAGGAGTCCCCTCCTAGACATGATACAAGATAGGACTGGATTATTTGTACAAGCACAATCGCCCACGGTGTCCAGGTTACTTATACGGGTCAGGTCATGTCAGGTAGCCGTCGTAACAGCTGTTCAAGATATATCAGGTCAGGTTATCATGCCAAGTGTACTTTGTCAGGAGTGTGCCACGGCGGGCCACTATCATGTCATGTCAATTTATCCTTCAATCATGTCAATCAAGTTCAGGACAAAAGGAAGTCCATGCGGCTCAGGGGAATTAATTCATGCGGCTCAGGAGAATGGATTCAGGCGGCTGAAGGGTATCAGTCGTATGCGGCCAGTGGTAAGGAAGGGGCATATGCGGCTCAGCCAGAGCACCCCATGCGGCTGGAAAGATATGAGTCCATGCGGCTGGCGGGAAACCAAGCCTATGCGGCTGGCGGGTGAATGGATCCTATGCGGCCAGCGGGGGAATGGATCCTCCTGCGGCCGAGAAGACATGGGTCCATGCGGCTCGGGGATCAGTCAGTCATGCGGCTGAGAGGACTCTAGTCCTCATGCGACAGCGGAAGACTGCGGTCTATGCGGCTCGCGAGTATTTGGAGTTCATGCGGCTCAGGGTTGCTGGAAATCCATGCGGCCAGGAAGGACTGGGCCTTAGTCATGCGGTTTAAGTAAGAAGGACTTCATGCGGCTAGAAGGAATACTTGCCGCATGAACTTGTCATGCGGTCAAGTCAAGGCAATAGTGCATGCGGTTTGGAACTGACTTGCCGTATGAATGTTCATGCGGTCAAGTGCTACTATACGGCTCGGGACTGTGCTTCTTCTCTAAATTTCCGAGAAGAAGTACACCATAGGCCATGGCTTCCAAGTTGCATAACTCTATCATCCGGAGCCCAAATCCGAACTTCCATAGGTCAAAATAGGGCAGAACGAAATTCTCTACAACATGGAACCATCAGAACTTGATAATAACAAGATTAAGTAGATCAAAACCCAAGAAATCCAAAAATAGTATAAACTTAGATCTACAAGAATCTAGCCATAGAAAGTAGAAATGCCAAGTACTAAAGTAAGTTAAATGCTGTAAGAAAGAGAATGAAGCAATAAAATTGGAGTTCCTTCATGAAGCAAGTTGCACTTGCCTAGACCTCTCTCTTCCTCTCTTTGGTAGGTAAGGAAGTAAATGAGGAAGAAGAAGATGATGATTAATGAAGAGAGAGAAAGGAGAAGGGGTTAATAAATGGGGATGGTGGTGGTAGGTAGGGGGTTCACCCCTATGGTTCATAATGAACCAAGCAAACCAAACCAAGTCGAACCAACCCGGGAATAAACCAAGCCAAGATAAACCAAGGTGAACCAAGTCAAGGCCAATAAACTCTCTCTCTTTAGCAATTTAAACCAATTGAATCATGAAATAAACCAAGCCTCACTAATCTAAAAATAAACCAATGAACCATTAAAACCATTTAAACTATCAATGCCAATAAAACCAAGTCAATGCAAAATAAACCAAGATAACTAATCATGACTGAATAAAATATGGGTCTAAAACACGTATACGTACACTAAATATGTATCACAAATTTGGGACATTACACATTTGTCTCCTCTCCAGTTCACAGGTAGCGCCTTCACGTGGTATAACATGCAGAAAGGCGCTCGATGGCAATACTCCCATCTTGATCGTGTCCACATCAACTCGCAGTGGTCAGATTTGGAGATTATTTCCAGTCTTTCGCACCTCAATGTGATCGAATACGATCACTCCCCTCTCATTATTTGCATTAACAGAAACTCGAATCAGATAAAAAAAGTTTTCGTTTCTTCGACCTTTGGAGCCATTATCCCCAGTTTAGGAACACAGAGGCTGCTGCCTGGAATAGCACCGACGACCTCGATCCGCTCACCCGAGTGGCTGCCAAACTCAAAGCTACCAAAAAATCCCTCACTCGTTGGAGCAAGGATGCCTTTGGTGACATCTTCCAGGCCGTTCACATCGCCGAGGACGATGTTAATCGCGTTGAGGTACTGTTCGCATACGACAAATCCCCCGCGGCCAAAGCCTCCCTCAACCTTACCAGAGTGCTGCTGAAGTTCCGTCTCAAGGTTGAGACAGAGTTCTGGAAACAAAAAGCCAGGCTGACTTGGGATACTGAGGGCGACAAGAACTCTTGCTACTTTCATGCTTGTGTCAAGGGGCGTAGACAACAGCTCAACCTTCCCCAGATCGTGGACGAGAGCAGTCGCATCTGAAAAGACCAACGAGACATTCATTTGGCCGCGACGACTTTCTACTCGCAGCTGTTCACTAAAGAAGTTATATACAGGGATGAGGACTTTCTTGCAGCGATCCCCCATCTGATTGATCATAGAGACAACACCCAGCTGCAACTCTTGCCCTCCGAGACTGGGGTCAAATAAGCCGTGCGGGCTCTGAACGAGCATAGCATCCCAGGCCCGGACGGATTCACGGGTGTCTTCTTCAGATCTTGCTGGGACATTAACAAGTCGGACATCCATGAGGCGGTTACTACCTTCTTCCAAGGAGCCAGATACCCTAGATCAATATCTAGCGCCAACCTGATTCTTATCCCCAAGAAGGATAATCCAGAAACCTTCAAAGATTTTCGTCCTCTGAGCCTATACACCTTCACTTACAAAATTATATCGAATATCATCGCCAACCGTATGAGTGGACTCCTTCCCAAGATTATATCTAAAGAGTAAAGTGGCTTCGTCCATGGACGGAATATTTTAGACCATATTCTTCTTGCCTAGGAGATGATCATCTGCATGAAATTCTCGTCTAGGGGTGGGAACATTGCTATCAAACTGGACATGGAAAAGGCGTACGACAGACTTGACTGTCAATTTATGATCTGGGTATTCAGGGCCTTTGGGTTTTCGGAGACATGGATTGACATTGTGAGGAGATCGATCAGTAACTCGTGGTTCTCCACTGTCGTTAATGGTCAAGCTGAGGGATTCTTCAAATCAAGTCGCGGTGTTAGCTAATGTGACCCTCTCTTCTCCACCATATTCATTATCGTCGTCGAATCTTTGAGCATAAATCTGAATAAGATGGTCGGGACCCCCCGATTCCAATATTACTACACCTCTAGCGGTCGTCCGATCATCACTCACCTAGATTACGCTGACGAATCCTTATCTTCTTTGTCGGCGACACCGGGTCAGTAGAGGTGGTTAAGAACATACTGCAGAGATATACCCGTTGCTCTGGCCAGCGTGTTAACCCCAACAAGAGTGTTATTTACACTCATCACCTGGCCAACAGAGAACAATCGGCTATCCTCACTAATATTACTTTATTTTCTGTTACGTATCCCCATTTCTCTTATTTAGGGTGCCTGCTGGTGTATGGTAGATCCAATACGGGCATCTTTGATGGGCTGGTAGGCAAAATCAGAAGAAAAAAAAATCGAGGGATGGCACAACGCGATTCTTTCACCTGGCGGAAAGATGATTTTGATTCAACACGTGCTCTCGTCTATCCCCATCTGCATCCTCACCGCTTGCTCTCCTCCCAAGAAGGTGCTCAACTCTATAGAAAACCTTTTTGCCAACTTTCTCTGGGGACATTATGACGGCAAAGACAGGTATCACTGGGCTAGTTGGGACACTTTGGCCAGACCCACGGCCGAAGACGGCTTCGGATTCTGTAGGTTGTCTCATGTTGTAGACGCTAGTTCCATGAAGTCGTGGTAGAAGCTCCGTGTCAGTCATTCTATTTGGACCCCATTCATGAAGGCCAGATACTTTAAGCACATTCACCCGTCAGTCGCTTCCTCGAACTACAGATCCTCGGCGTCCTGGCGTTGTATCCTGATCGGACGATGCCTTACAGAACCTTTGATCCGTCTTCATCTAGGTTCGGGAGTTTCGTCCCTTTTCCATGAACATTGGGTCACTGACGACCTCATCCCCCATCTTCTGGCTGCTCCTTCCTTCAGCACGATAAGAGACCAATAGGATCCCGACGGGGCATGGAATTGGGGGAGGGCTCAGGCGTTGATTGGATTGTAAGCAACGCTGCTTTAGCCGCTTCTGGTTTGACGATTAAGACGGACCCTGACGCTCTGAGGTGGTCCCTCTCGGCCAATGGATCATTCTCACTTGCTTTTACGAAAAAAAGATTAGAAGTATTGGTATCCCAACCCCCATCATCGGACCATTCTGCTAAACCTGTATCCCTAAAAAATGGTTATTTCTGTTATGGAGAGCGTACCGTAAGAAGCTCCCCACTGACGAGAACCTCTCCACCATTGGTTTCAGTTTAGCTTCGACGTGTTATTGCTGCTTGAAGCGTCAGACTGAATTTGCTGAGCACATTCTCTCGTTTGGAGACCTGGCTAAGCAGGTTTGGAACACTCTCTCCCTTCATTGCGGCCAGGACTAGGCCGTTGGGGGCTTCAACGATCTTCTAGCCACCTGGGGAGGCGCCTCACATAGCCACCAGATCGTCGCAGCCGTTACTACGTGGGTCATATGGAAGAACCGCAACAAATTCAGATACAAGGGACGTCAATACTTCGCCAATCAATTCATCATGGAGGTTATCAGACAGACTCTCAAAGTCGGCAGACACTACAAGCACGTCCGGGAGGGTTTTTGGAGCTCCCTGATCTGCTGATCTCGTATGGTTTCGGTTTTGTTTTCGATGTCGAGCGGGGTTTTTCCTTGCTCTTTTTCTTTTCCGTTTGGCTCTTTTTTTGTTTGCGCTTACTTGTAAAGGTTACGACATTTTGCTCATTTGATATGAATATATGATATAGGAGTTCTTAATATATATATATATATATATATATATATATATATATATATATATATATATTTTTTTTTTTTTTAGGAGTTCTTAATATATATATATATATATATATATATATATATATATATATATATATATATATATATATATATATATAGAAAGAGAGAGAGAGAGAGAGGGGAGGGATCCGCATTCCCTTATTTTTTGCATTCCCATGTTAACAACCGTAGGATTTTGTTTAAGTCATCTAATCTTAACCGCTGATCTGAAACATTCAAATCAATGGTTAAGATTAGATGACTTAAACAACATCCAATGGTGGATAGTATGGGGATGTTTTAGGATACAAAAAATCAGGAATGTGGATCCCTCCTCATATATATATATATATATTTTTTTACCTCATATATATATATATATATATATATATATATATATATATATATATATATATATATATATATATATATATATATATATATATTTTCATATATATATATATATTTTTTTTTCATATATATTTTCATATATATATATATATATATATATATATATATATATATATATATATATATATATATATATATATATAAATATATAATGTAAATATATATATATATATATATATATATATATATATATATATATATATATATATATATAATTTTTATTTTTTATATATATATATATATATATATATATATATATATATATAATATATATATATATATATATTTATATAATTTTATATATATATATATATATATATATATATGAGGTAAAAATATATATATATTTATACAACGTCTGGAAGAGAAATGTCAGCCTTAGTCTTCAACTCGTGAGCGTGGATTACGTGTTGACCGATCCAGAGCCTATAATTTCAAAAGATGAAAATGCTCGGAGGATCGCTGAGGCCACTGCTTTGCAGTCAAAGTGGAGGAGAGATTACAACCTCTACAAGTTGCTTATCTTGAACTCGATGGAGGACTCTCTGGCATAGTCATATAGCAAGACGGTCAATGCCAAGGATGTCTTAAAATCTGTCGAGAATCTCTATAAGGCAGATCAAAATAGTAGCAAGATCCACGTGACGGAAAAGATCTGGAGGATGCGATTTGAGAACAATAAGACGATGTTGCCTCAAGTCAAAGAATTTCTCAAGTTACGTCAGAAACTTGAGGATGATAACATGCCCTTGGTCGATGCTTTCGTCGTTGGGGGTATTGTCGTCACGCTCCCACCTGGGTGGAGCAATTTCATCGCGGGCATGTACCGCAAAAAGATAGAGGTGGATCTTGAGCGTCTCTTGCACTGAATACATGTTGAAGACGAGTTTAGGGCTCAACTCAAAGTGGATACCTTGTCCAAACAGATAGCCAAGACCAACTTAGTTCAAAGAGGAGACTCTAAGGGAAAGTAGAAGGCTCCCTACAAGAAGAAGAATGATGTTCACCATTAGAAGGTGAAGTCAGCTTAGTTCAAGCCAAAGTCTAAAGTCCATGGGGCTTGTTTCAACTGTGGCAAGAAAGTCCACTTCAAGAAGGACTTCATGAAAAAGCTAAATGGAAAGAAGAAGGTGAGGCTAACTTGTTGCTATGATTGCGCAGGTTGAATCGACTAGTGTTGACACGAACTAGTTGATAGAATCTGGGCATCATGTCATGTTTGCTCTAAGAAGGATTGGTTCACACATATAAACCTATTTCTTAGAAGGTTATAGTGGCAAACCAGACACAAGTTGAAGTTCTGGGGATCAGAACGGTAGTACTGCAACTGACTTGGGGGAAGTCGCTTACGCTTCAGGATGTGAAGTATGTATTGATAGCCAAGAACCTGGTCTCAGGAAGTCTGCCCTGTAATGCAGGCTTGAGGATGGACATTAACGCTGGTCAGATGGTTATGTCATATAAAGGAACATACATCGAAAAAGTATTTTGTGCCAAAGGGATGTTCAAACTTCTTGTAACTCTAATGGAGAAAATAAATGCAGTCTCTTCTTCTAGGTTTTCTCTTGAGTTGTGGCATAATAGACTATGATATGTTTATTGTAAAAGAATTAACAAGATGTCAAGTCTAGGGCTTATCTCCAAAAATGGGGGTAAGAAGGTGGAGAAGTTTGAAGTCTGTGCACAAACAATGATCACTACAAAATCGTTCAAACGGGTAAACCGAAGCACAAATCTTCTGGAGTTAGTGTACTTAGATATCTGTGACTTCAAACAGTTCGTCACAAAGGCCGGGATGAAGTACTTCATTACCTTCATCGACAATTTCTCGAAGTATACATTTGTTTATCTGCTAAAATATGAGGCATTCGAGAAATTTAAGGACTTCAAGGTTGAAGCTGAGTGTCAAACCGGACAACAACTCAAGTGACTCATAAGTGATCGAGGTGGAGAGTATATGTCTCATAAATTCGCATCGTTCTGCAGAAAACATGGGATTGTCAATGAGACGACTACTCTATATTATCCAAAATTAAATGGTGTTGCAGAAAGGAAGAACATAATATTGATAGAGATGATAAATTCAATATTGTAATTTTGGGTCTTCCAAATTGCTTACGGCTACTTTTATTTTGAATAGAGTGCCGCACGCAACTTTCGATGTCACTCTTCATGAACTCTGGTTCAAGGTCAGACCCAACTTGAATGTCATTCGAGTGTGGGGGTGTCTGCATATGCGAAGCTTCCGAATTTGAAGATTTGGAAGCTGGATACGAGGACTATAAAGACAATCTCTTGGCTTATGCTGAGAAGAGTGATGCTCGGAGGTTCCTTGATATTGAATCAAATCATATTATTGAATCTTGCGACGTAGAATTCTTTGAAGGAAAATTTGCAAGGCATAAGAACATTGTTCTCAGAGACATTCTAGAGAATAGTACGGGTGCATATAAGGTTGAAGCTCCTAACGAAGATGTAGTCCAAAAAGAAGTTATTTTTACAGAAACAACGATAGAACCAGAACTCACAGAACAAGTATCTAAGCAAGTGAGATGACAGAAGGACTTCGGAGAGGATTTTATCACCTATCATGTGGTAGCATATCCGCTTACCTATGATGAGGCGATAAAGACCAGAGACGCTATCTTCTGGAAGAAGACTGTTAATAATGAGTATGACTCGATAACCTCCAACAACAGATGGGTGTTGGTCGATCTACCTGAAGGAGCAAAACCAGTCGAATGTAAATGGATCTTCAAGAAGAAGATAAAGGCCGATGGAACGGTTGACAAGTTCAAGGTAAGGCTGGAGCCAAGGGGTTTTCTCAGAAGTAGGGGATGCTGATGTTATCCTAGGGATAAAGATCATCCCAACAAAAATTAGAGTGACGTTGTCATAGTCTCATTATATCGAGAAGATGCTTACATGCTATGGGTATCAGGATCTTCTGGAGATCGATACTCCATACAGGTGTGACAAAAAGCTGAAGCTAAATTCAAGAAAAAGCATCAGACAGTTGGAGTATTCAAGTGTCATCGAAAGTTTGATGCATGCGACTACTGCCACAAGTCCTGACATAGCTTTTTTCGTAGGGATGCTAAGTCAGTTCACGAGCAATTCAGGTGTGGAGCACTATAAAGCTGTAAAAAGAGTAATGAGATACCTCAAGATAACTCAGAAGTATATACTGCACTACTACGGAGATCCAACTATAGTGGAAGACTTTAGTGATACAAGCTGGTGCTCATAAGTAGAGAGTGAAAGGTCCACATGAGGATATGTCTTCTCCATGGATGGAGTTGCTATATTGTGGAAGTCGAAGAAGTATACTATGCTCTTACACTCTTCTATGGAATCTGAGTTCTATGCACTTGCTCCTGCAACAGATGAAGTAAAATGGCCTCGAAAGCTCATATACGATCTTTTATTGGTTGGTGTGCAGATTCCGACGGTACTAATATACTGTGACAACCAGGCGACTGCAGTTGTTGCATCAAATGACCTTTTCAAAGGCAAAAAAAGGACTGTACGATTGAGGTACATGACGGTGAATGATCTTATCAAAAGATGAGTCATTATCGTGGTTGATGTTATGAGCCGGGAGAATCTGGCGGATACGTTCAGCAAAGGTATCAAGCGCCAGCTGGTCGAAAATACAACAAAAAAATGGGTTTAAAGACTTTCTGATATTGTGTCTTTGTAATTCTAGCATAAAGTTGTATGCTATTAGGTCAGAGAGAAATCTACTAGGAATCTAGCTTTTGGTTCAAAAAAGACCACTAATTGTGAGAATAATAGGAACCGTAAGACTTTGAGGGGTTATGGATCTAGAACCACTATTTTCTACTATTTGTTCTTTGTGTAGAAGTAATCATGTTGAAGGATGGCTTAGATGCCTTAATGAGTTCTCGAACATTTTGAATATACGACGTGCTTTATAGGAAGCACCGGTAGCACAATATTACAAAAGAAGCTTAGTACTCCATGCTACAGTAGGGTGACGCAACATGACGTACCACGAAAGGGTAAAGCCTCAACTTCAGGCCACATCACAGCGGCATAGCATCGCACATAGACATATAGCCTAATGATATAGAATAAAGAGCGGTAGGTAGCACTACAAAGAGGTTGGTGACCTCATATTACAGTAGTGTGACACCACCAAAAGATACCTAGAAAGGGTAAAGCCTCGGCTTCGCGGTCCATATCACAGCGACGTAATACCGCAAGAAAATGAAAGGCTTCATCTTGGGTAGGTTGGCATTACAAAGAGGCTGGGTCCTTATGCTATAGTGGTATGACACCATGATGAGGTATAGCCTCGACCTTGGGCCATATCATCACGGCATAGCTCCGCAAGGAAGCAAAAGGCTTCATGCCAAGACTCTTTAAAAGAACTCACCTAGAATTTATGGAAAGATATAGGCCTTCTCTTGAGAAAAAGCTTGTAGACATCTAATATACATACACCAAAACCAAGCAGGCATAAGGCCTTTAGTGTGCAGCCAGAAGCATAGTTAATGGCATTATGTGAGTGGAAAGAATTATAGTTATTGTGCAGAATTCAAGGTTTACTACATTCTTGCATCATGCGGTTATATAACCCATGTATGAAGATTCAAGTCGAAGCGACATCTATCATAATGCATGATGGGCAGTCACTATGGGGAACACTCAACCCATATAATACAATATGTGGGGGATTGTTAGTGTTTTGCCTTTCTGACTAGAAAAATAGTTCCACATTGCTCACACCAAAGGGTGAGTATCTCAATATGAAGCGTTGCTTGTGTTGAAATGTGCACATGGGGTGTGGTAGGGCACACGGGTGCCATATGGGGGTGTTTTTCTAGTGGAAAAAAAATAATTAACTCCACAAAGGAAGCATTTATGCTTTTTATCATACTCATGAAATTATTTCTTTTGGAGCTAAGCCCCGAAGGGGCTTAGCGACTCAGAATCGGACTTGGGCTCGAGCTCAGACTCGGGCTCAAGGACACAAAGAGGCGCTTTGTTGGCATACTTTGCACTTAGCATGTCAGAATTGGTAGTTTGTGCGCTGTTGTTGTGCTCATGCACTCGTCTTATGCGCTAGGAACATGGACGAGGGCATGCATAGGCTGTGCGTGGCTACGCGCGTGGGGGTTGTGTGCCTGTGCTATTGAGCGATTGCACGCACAGGCACAAAGGCAGATGTGCTGTTGGGCACATGGACGCTGTTGGTGCATAATCAGGCTGATTGAAAGATTTGTACGGTTATGGAAAAATTGAATAATAATTCAGATCCATCTTTTATGGATTTTGAATTTAATTCAGTTATACCTTTCCATTAGTCGCTCCTATCTTTTCGCAATTAGCAAGATTAGGGCTTCCACCGAACTCTATAAATACTCTCTTCATGCCTCCTTTGAGGACTTACTTCGAAATTGAGAGACGAAAAGAGTTGTGTAGCCGCTGCCATCAGAGTCCAGAGGAGTTCGACAAGTTCATATAGGAGGTGACGATGCGCGTTCTAGATGTTCTCTCAAAACTTGTTGGGGTCACACCCCGGTTCCATAGAACCACTCATCCTCGCTAGGGCATAATGCCGCATGAGCTTAAGTTGCGCTCACGCAAGGCGGGTTCCATAACAGCCTATTACAGCAGCTTGCGATAAGGTCGTCGTACAGAAGTCCCAAGCAGAAGTATTGAATAATGAAGGCAACATGAGTATACAAACAAACCAATATTTTATTGATCATGAAAATAATATTTTATAAAGGACGCGAAGCCAAGATTACAAGTCGCTCAAGCTCACTCTCTCACAGAATACAATCGCTCGGCTCTCTCTCATCTCTCAATACAAAGCTTAAGGCTACAACTTGCAGATGCTTCAGAAGGCAATATCTATACATTATGTCCCGTATAAGTCGAGACTCCATGTGGCCGCATGCCTCGAAATGCCAAGGAACTCTGTGCCTCGATGCATCCAAGCGAGCTCTGCTCTAAACTATCTTCTACCTGTGCCTGCACATAAATACTGTATGGGTGTCAATACACAACCGTACTGATGGTGTGAGCACTTCGCCCACCTATACAAAACTAACACATTTATTTAGTTTGTGTAATATATCCCTTTTATTGTCTTTCTAATCTTACCTTAGGATCAGTTTTAGGACATAGACACCTGGCCTATTTTGTGTCTCTAGACCATCATAGTGCCTCGTACTGATAACTTACTTATCCTTGTGCTTCTAGACCACTCTCGTGCCAACAATATAACGTATCGACTCATGCTTGCCTTATTACTCATACTTTGAGATGCAACCACATGGTCGTGCCATAACTTTGTTCGTGCTGGAGCGTCGAGGCCGTGCCTCCCAACTCAATATGACTTTAACCAAACTTTCTCTTACGGACCTTCTTGACTTAAACTTGAAACTCAATCCCTAACTTGTGTTGACGACTGTAACCTCCTTGAACCGAATTCCGAGATTTTTCCAGAATTCTTAAAATTTTTATTTTTCTAAATCTTCTTAAATCTTCAAATTCATAAATTTTGGCTTTGTAATTAGCTATAAGAAATACAATTTTTTCGATCGCAATATGTTATAGATTTTATTATCGCGTTATTGGCTTTTCGAAATGTTATATTGAAAAAACTGTATAGTTTTTGGGCTTATGTAGCTTAGTAAATAAAATTAATTATTTCGAACTCTTCTTTCTAAAATGGGCTCAAATCCATTTTGTAATTTTTTGTGTAAAATGATATGAATCGGGTTTTATATAAGAAAATATTTGGACCATTTTATAAGATACGAATATATATGTATTAGCCATCGGGCCTAATGAATTTCAACTGGTTTGGGGCCTAAAGGCTTGAAGAATAATAATTATTATATTTAAAACTTATTTTTTATATGAGCTTGAGCTCATTATTTATCCTAAAATATATGATATTCTGGGCCAGGATCAATTTTACATAAAAACATTTTGGTATGTTATTTGATTTAATTACGAAGGGATTTTCTCTAGAAATTGGTTTCTATTGGGCTAATGTGTTGGCCCATTGGTCATGGTCAAACCTGATTTTAATAATTGATCAAACTCTGTCTCGATATACGGAGCTACTCAGATGTTTACTCAAAGACGTTTTGGACACTGATCAAGATCGAATATCAACTCAGTTCAAGATCGAAGCTATGTTTTCCACTCGAGTCTGCATTTCTTTATGCAATATAATTTTTACTTTTATTGAGTCTAGAAATACATTGTACATCGAGTCGTACTGACAAATAGGCTATCCAAAATCGTTTTTAAAAATGATCTATGTTTTTGAAAAACATCCCATATTTACAAAAGCTTATGAAGGATTTTAAAAAGCCCAAATTTTTTTTTGAAAAACCCTGACCAACCCTGACAGAACTCGGCCCGAGTTCGGCCAGAGTTCGGTTAGTGACCGTTTGATTTTCGAACGTTTGAAAAACTTGGTCTCCCTTCAGTTGCGGATTGTTACATAGAGTTCTGTCTGAATTTTGCCTGAATTCTGCCAGAGTTCTGCCTTTGGAAAAACTATAAATAGAGAAAAATTCTGATCATTTCAAATCACTCATTCACTTTCATCTCTTCTCTTCTAAGCTTACGTTTCTTTCCAAAGAATTCTAAAAAGCTTTCATTTTCAAATTCTAAGCCAGTTACAATTCTCTAGTCAATTTGTCGGTATGGTATGGTCTAGAAGATTTTAGAAAAATTGTAATCGAAGACTTGATTGAAGAAAGACTCTTCAAAATTGAAGTTGGTCGAGTTTTTCGTATCAAAGCTCGCGTCTGTATAAGTTGCAAGGACTTTGTATGAAAACTTGCGAGATTTTCCAATAGTGGATTCAACTGGAAGCTAGAGTTCTTTCGACTGGACTAGTCCTCACAAAAGGGAAACAAATATACATCGCTGTATTTGCATTTGCCTTCTGATCTCTTTTCTTTACAATTATTACTTTGTGATTATTGATATTATTTTTGTGATCTAACTGCTAACAAGTTTTTAGTTAGCAATATTCTGCTGCCTACTCTATTCACCCCCTCTAGAGTACTCTGCTTTATGACTTCATTCCTACAATTGGTATCAGAGCGGGTTATACAGGTAAAGCAAGGTAAAATTGCAGTTATATTCAATTATTCTTAATTGCTATATAAATCACAGTATAACACATGGCAACTGTGAAATTCACAAGTGAATGCCAAGCCACAAACAGACCTCCACTGTTTGACGGCACAAACTACACTTATTGGAAAATATGGATGAGTTTCTTCTTAAAATCTCTTGATTTTGACTTATGGTCTATAGTTATTGATGGCTACAAAAAGCCTCATCGTATTACTGTTGAGGGAGTTTTAGTTGATAAACCACATGATAAATATACTGAGGATGAAAAGAAAAAGGCCAGTCTTGACGCACGTGCTATTAACGCTTTATTTTGTGCTTTAGACAGAACTGAGTTTAACAGGGTGTCGACTTGCACAACATCGAATGAAGTGTGGAAACTTCTCAAAGTAACCCACGAAGGAACAATACAAGTTAAGGAGTCAAAGATCAGCAGACTTACTCAAGAGTACGAGGCGTTCAAGATGAAGCCAAATGAATCCGTCACTCAGATGTTTACGAGATCCCTGGATATTGTAAATCCTTTGTTTTCATTAGGCAAGGAATACAGTAACCATGAGAAGATTCGCAAACTTCTACGAGCTCTCACGAAGAACTGGATTCTAAAGGCTACAACGATCATTGAAGGAAATGACCTCTCAATAATGTCTCTGGAAACACTCATGGGTAAGCTACTCACTCACGAGTTGGAACTTCATAACTTTGAAGATGCTACACCAAAGGAGAAGTCAGAGAAGTCGATCGCTTTCAAGGCTCAACATAGAAGAACTGTCGAAGATGATTCTGACGAGAGCGACTCTGACTCTGAATATCAAGCTCTTCTGGTAAGAAAATTCAAGAAGTTCATGAGATTCAACAGAAGAACAAAAGACAGTAACAAAAACAACAACAACAACAACAACAACGAGGAAGATCCTATTTGCTACGGATGTAAGAAGAAAGGACATATAAAGAAAGATTGTCCAACAGCATCATCATCAACAAGAAAAAACAGCAAATATGACAAAGGCTACCTAAAGAGATCTACATCAAGGAAGTACGCCAATACAAACATATGGCATGAGAGCGAATCCAGCGACTCAGAAGACGAACAATCGGATGACGCTGCAAATGTATGCTTGATGGCTTACGATCAGGTAAACATTAATCCTCTGTTTGATCCTTATGATGATTTCACCTTTGAGCAACTAGGAGAGGCTTTCAGTGACCTGTTAAATGATTACAGGAAACTGCGTGGTATATATGAAACCTCTAAGAAGGTACTTAAAGAGTACAAAGGTGAGATAGGAAGACTTACCGACCCACTAGCTGATGTTAGAAATAATGTTTCTTCTATTGAGTCTGATGAGCTTTCTTCTATTAAGATGTTGTTACACGAGACTACCAAGTTATTCGAAGAAAAAGACCAGACTATCATCCAGCTAAAAGAAGACCTATCTAAGGAGAGAAAGAGTCTTCAGTGTGCACAAGTCAGAATGGAAACACTTACATATGACTATACTAGATTATATGACACCTCCAAAAAGTTAAAAATTAGTTTAGAATGAAGTTGCTGCTTCCTATTCTAACACGTGTCAATTACCGAATCATCGGAACACACCCAAACCAAACACTGTCAGATCAAACCATACCAAACTACTGCCCAAGAAGACTAATAGGCATATATTTTTCTATACTAGAAAACCAAAACCTACCAATCATGCACCTTACAAAACTTTCAACACTCAACATGCAAAATGTCATTATTGTGGCCTCATTGGTCATATATTCTCTGCATGTAGAATCAGAAAGTTAGTAGATTTAAATGTTTATGCCTGGATACCAAAGACTAACATGTCAGGACCCTACAAGAAATAGGTACCAAGAGTTTCATCTGCAAATTGTTTTGTAGGTGGGACGTGTCACGACCCGCACCCTGATTAGGGGCACGAGAACGTGGGTACGTCCAGCCTACGCCGTAGTGTCGGCGGTAGAACGCTGTATAGGTCATCTATAACAACTAACATCTAACAATAAGACATATAAACCTGTCATCTCCGTACGGAGGTATAACATAACATCTCAACTCTATATCTCAAATACAAGTCTAGGAAAGATAAAGATAGAACATGATATGGAATCAGATGAAAGGAAGAACTGAATATATATAGAGTTATCACACCACACAAGTAGATGTCTAACACAAATAAGTACAAGACCTGAAATATAACTAAGTCACAACTAACAATCGGAACAGTCCGATACAAAATGAAAACTGTAAACACTAGACTAGACTAGGCACCCTCTACTGAGCTAGATGCTCCTCAGGATCCTGAAGGTCACCCTCATGTGTCCCATAGAAGGTAGGACAGTCACCATCATCATCTGTAATATTTTCAACAGGCCCAGTCAGGACAGGAACGAGCACAATACATCTCACGCAGTTCATATCAGGTTGGGAAATGTAAAGCATGCATAGAGTAAGATACATGAACTGTAAAGAATATATGTAAAATGAGAGAGATTTGATAACTGGAAATATCTATATATATGATAAGTAAGAACTGTAGGTAACCTGTGATTTAGAGCATGATATGGTTATATAAACGGGCTTAGGACATATACAAGATTTCACAAGATTTCACAAGAATTTGTACAAGATGGGATTTGATCACATAACCATTTCCTACTCACCCTCCCCAATCAATACACAAGGATCCAGTCAAGTTACGTTACTTTGCACAAGAGGTTTTTATCATGTTTGCTCGCGTGATCATGAGAGTACAAGATTGCACAAGAGTATACATGAAAGCGGTGTACATGAAATACAAGATGTTCATGAAAAGCACATGACAACTGTATCTGATGCACCCCGAGGGAGATAACATCGCATAACAAGATCCATATAGTACCAATCCGTGATAATGACGTGACAGCATCATGTAAAGTAATCTAAAGCAAGAATATAAGTCCTAACAAGCATGAAAAGATCAGAGAATGTACTCGCCTGTCATCCTGTATGACTGATATGAATAGATGTCCGAACTGGTTTCACAGAGTCCTATTTAGAGTAAAACAGGTCACAACATATCCACAATGGTAAAAATAGATTATACAATGCATACTACATGATTCTAGGTCAATCTGGTCAAAAGTCAACTCTTGGTCAACTTTCTAATCAAACTAGTCAAATACTAGTCAACATGATCAATCTGGGTCAAGTCTGGGTCAAACTACGTCTACTAGTTAGGGTTTTAGTCAAACTAGCTAAACTAGTTGATTTAGGTCATTCCTAGTCATTTCTAGGTTAACTAGGTCACTTTTGACCTAAGGTTGACTTTGGTCAACCCTTAGTCAACAAGGGTCAACAAGTTGGGTTTTGGGTCATTAGGGTTAGTTGGGTTAGCCTCTAATGCCATAGGCTTGTAACCTAGGCCATAGGCTAATAGCTATAGCCCATAGGCTAGTAGCTTAGGTCAACTAGTTCTAGGTTTACCTATATAGATATAGATATACATACACTATATAATGTAAAACCTATATATATAGCCACTATATATAAATACCCATATACCCCACATATATATATATAACCATATATACACACTCACATATAGACATAATATATATATATACATATATAAATAGCTAACATATATACATATATATATACATTTTCATATATATATATATATATATTTTTTTTTATATACATTTTCATATATATATATATATATATAGACCCATATACCCTCTACTATATATATACCAATATATAACCAAATATATATATACATATATATATATATATATTTTTTTTTTGGGTCTATATATATATATATATATATATGAAAATGTATATATATATATATATATATATATATATATATATATATATATATATATATATATATATATATAAAAAAAAAAAAAAAAAAAAAAAAAAAAAATATATATATATATATATATATATATATATATACATATAACATATATATATATATATATAGAGAGAGAGAGAGAGAGAGAGAGATGGACATAGAGTGAGAGAGAGAGAGAGACTGAACAGTCAGGGGGGGGGGATGTTCCAGGTTCTGGAACCCAAACCCAGACCCAAACACACACACACAGCCTACATATATACATACATATGTATATATATACAACTACACATATATATAACCAAATACTCCCAAAATTGACCCACACTCACATATACATATATACTATGTATACACATACTAAAATACACATATACATGTATAAATTATATCAAAAATAGATTTGAAATTTGTTTTTAGAAAACTGGAAATTAATCCTAAAAACTGGAAAAATGGACTGTGCATAGGCTAACTAGGTAAACCCGATTTCTCATACAAAACCGAGCTATGGCTCGATTCCCTAGGTTGGTAACTGAGCCCCTAGGTGTCCTCTAGTGTCTAGGGTGCCTGAAACATGGTCACGACACGACACAACGTGTCCACACTAATATAAACCCAATCGGGTAAATCCTATATACACAGACACCTACTGTGTCGTGCACACGTTCCATACTCTCGTGGACCCACCACGAGACACGACACGTCTCGTGGTTGTACACACGTGTCGACTAGGTCTAGGGCTAGGGTTTAGACACCCTGACACGTATCCAAACCGTGTCGTGTCCGAGTTCTAGGTGCGTATCAGAAGGGGTTTCACACACGTTCAGACCGCGTCGTGCACGCGGTCGAACACCTCGTGTTCGCGACACAGAACGCGACACACCACGTGCTCGTGTCCTGGGGTTTGCCCTAGGGTCTACTACACATGTGTCACTCTGACACGTGTCCACGACTCGTGTACGTGGGACACGAGACCCGTGTCAGAGCCAAAAACTCGACTGTGCAGTGCAGTGCGCGACCCTTGCGGGGATGATTCCGTGTCCGACACGACACGAGGTCATCCCAAACTTTGGGGATGACCTGTCAGTCAGTGCCCCGTGCTCTATGCCAATTTTGGCGTGTCCACGTGGCGTGTCCAGTGAGTTATTAGTGTCGGGTAGCAGGACACAAAATGTGACAGTGTGCAGTACAATTCTCGTGAGTTCGTGTCCGATTTGGACACGAAAAAGGACACAACTCGTGCTCAGTCACTAGGGGTTAGGGTTAGCTAGGTCTAGGCTACAAGTCCATGTAATTAGTTTTGAAATTTATGAAAATCCTTTTCTTTGAGGTATTTTATCAAACACTGATTTTTGGAATAGGATACGTGTCCGATACAGACACCAAACAATTCCTAGATTTCACCAAACCTTACCCACAGCTAGGTTATATCTATGAGCATGCATATATGAAGAAAAAATAGTATAATAACTAGGTTTAGATATATTTACCTCTATGTGTGAATTTCTTGAAAACTCAAGGAATGAGGGGTGTGTATCCACTAGCTTTGCTGTGTCCTTGCCTTGTGAAACTTGGATAGCTATCCTCCCTTAGCCTCCTCAGTGTACTAGGGTCCCAAAGCAAAAGACTAGAGGTTATTTGGATCAAAATTGATCGAGTTAAGGGTTTGTGAAGAAAAGGGATTTTTCTAGGTTTAATTTCATGTAAAATGATCATGAATGAAGCAATGGGGTTAATATAGGATGGTGGGCTGCCAAGGGGGGGTCCTTGGCCGGCCATAGCAAGGGGGGAGGGTCCTAGGCTTGCTTCTAGGTTAAGGCAAGGACTTTCATGGTAAAGGCTTGATATTTTGCATAAATCAAGCAAAATATCATATGATAAATATCTAGATATTTATCTCACTTTAACCATGACCAAATATCTATCCTCTTAGTCATTCTAGGTTAGTAGCTAACCTCTAGATTAGTGCTAAACTAGGTTAGGGACTAACATGACACTAATCAATAATTAAACAATAATAAAAACACATAAATCTAAATAATTCCAAATAATTCCTAGAAATTTACCAAAATACCCTTTAGGCTAAAAATCACTAATTGATATTCTAAGCCTATGGTCAAGTTCTCATGGTCATGGCAACTTCTAGGTTAGAGAAAACTAGGATTTACACTAAGTTATACTAACCAAAATCACAAAGTCATAAGTCATAACTTAGCATGACTTTAGAAATGGTTTAACTACACTAATAATCACCAAAAATCATATCATGACTAAAATACTATTAATTAATAATAAAAAAATAATAAATTTTCAAAAATCTCCAATTTCAGAAAACTGGGTGCTACAGGACGCCCTTCACATGCTAGAAGCAAATGGATCCTCGACAGCGGTTGCTCACGGCACATGACCGATGATGCATCATTATTCGCAACACTATCGAATAAGAATAAAAAAGGATACGTCTCCTTCGATAATAATTTGAGAGAGTACATAATCGGTATCGGTGACATTAATTGGTAAGGCTCCCTACCCTGTGATTAAAGATGTTTGTCTAGTTACCGAGTTAAAACATAATCTGCTCAACATAAGCCATTTAGCTGATCACGGTTATGGTATTAACTTCGTCAGAGACAAATGTACTATAGTTGATAGCTCAACTGGCAGTACTATCTTTGAAGGTATCAGGAAAGACAACATATATGTTTTCTATCTGTTAGAAGATGCTAACAAAGCAGGTAGATGCTTGATGGCCAAGAGCATTGAGAGCCAACTATGGCATATGAGACTCGGTCATGGAAACATGGGCAAAATTTCAAAACTGTCCACAAAGAAGTTAGTACGCGGCTTACCGGACATATCTTTCAAGAATGATACGGTATGTAGCGAATGTGAAAAGAACAAAGCCACCCGATCCATCTTTAAGTCCAAGAACGTTGTAACTACCACTAGACCTCTACAATTATTGCATATGGATTTATTTGGACCTAGTAGAATTGCTAGTCTAGGTGGTAAGTTATATGCATTTGTTATTGTAGATGATTTCTCTAGATACACGTGGATATATTTTCTTGTATGCAAGAATTATACTTTGTCAGAATTCGTCACCTTTTGTAAGAAAGTACAGAATGAAAAAGGTTTCATGATTACTCACATTCGTAGTGATCATGGCGGCAAATTTGAGAATGCAGAGTTCAAACAATTCTGTGACACACACGGTTATCTGTATGAGTTTTCCTGCCATAAGACTCCACAACAAAATGGAGTTGTGGAACATAAGAACAAGACTCTATCTGAAATAGCTGGAGTAATGTTGAACCAGTTTAGTCTACCTAGATACTTTTGGGCTGAAGCTGTCAATACAGCGTACTATATTCTCAATAGGGTTCTGATTGGAACCTATATCAAAGAAGACTCCCTATAAGTTATGGTTTGATAGAATACCCATTATTCACATGACACCACTTCACTTCGACACTCGAACACATTTTCTATTGCATTGCTCTGATTGACACTTGACACTTGTATTTGTTTTACATTGGACACTTTAAATTGCTTTACTCTGGACACATCCTTTGACACTCATTGACATATGGTACTTTTATTCTGATACTTCGATACTGCTGCACATATTTGACACTGATCTGATACACTGCACAATGCTCTGATACTCTAGTGGACATTTGACACTTGACACCTTTCTCTGTGACACTCCATAACCATACCCTTCATTCAGTCGAGCACTCTCTTTTCACCAATCTGTTCATAACATGTACTGTGCATCAAAACCAACTGAACACCTTACTGCATACACAATACATTGCTCTGCAGCACATATGAACACTTGGCCACTGAAGCTATTGCATAACAAGTCCAGGATAAAATTGTTCCCTTTCAAGTCATGTTCTACTATGGTATATCACTGCACCAAATGAAATACTTCACTGCATATATCATTACCTTGCATTGTCCACTTGCATATTGCATCACCAAGTGAGCCACTGCACAAGTTTACATATCCCGCATATATCAAACATAGGATAACCTTACCAATCATTCATTTTTATTCACTGCTCTGTCTTACATTTGGGACCATTTCATATACCTTGCCATGATATCAGAGACTCAATAAGCCAATGCCATGTTCTGCCACTTAGCTACTACATTAGGACATGTCCTATATTTTTCATCATCCCCTGCATAGCATGTTCTGAACATTGCATATTTCAGTTCACCTAGTCTCGAGTATCAAATTTTAGCATGTCCTGCTCCCAGGTATGCATAGTACCTTCATACATTCACTACATTTCTTTTAGCCACTGTCCTCTATCATACCTTTGAGTATCAGTAGGTTCAGTACCCCATTCATGTTTGTATCTGTTAATGAGTTAGAGGGGCTCAAATTAGCATGGTAATAGCAGTCCTATGCTTTCCTTGATGTATCAGTTAGCCTATTGTATCAGTCCCTTTGGACTGGTGTTAGTGATGAGATGAGGTGAGAGGCTTGGATATGGGAATATGTTGGTTCAGTTCACTAGTACTATTTGAGTTATATCAATGTTCAATTCTTAGGACCAGTCAATACTTGGTCTTTGATTTAGATTTAGATATTGTTTTTCATATATATATATATATATATATATATATATATATATATATATAATATATATATATATAGGTTGTTTTGACCATTTGTTTTGGGAATCCTGCATATCTTTAGATGATACATAGCACTACCTTGTTCACATATCCTATACGATAGATTACATTGCATCTAGCATTTTACTTCACTGCCACATTCACATAGCACTACCTGAACACATTGCAGCCCCTTTTGCTAGACGATTGTTTAGGTTTAGTTGCTTATATGAGTTTGTCCACATGTATGTTAGGCTTTGATGCTATACATTATATTTATATATATGATATAGGATATATTTGGATGTGGGGTTGAGGGCAAAGGTTAGTTGAGATGAGGAATGGGTTATACCTCATATAGGTATAGATATGCGATAATTAGGATTTATGATGTTGGGTTATGATGAGTTAGAGTTTGTGAGTATAGCTTAATAGAGAAGTTGACCAACCCTAGATTAGCCAATGACCCAATAGTGTAAGTTGACTAGATAGTTGACCAGAGTTGACTTAGGGTTGACTTTTGACCTAGAGAGACCTAGTGGCATGTAGAATGCATTGTATTATTCAATCATCTAGTTTAGAACTCATTATAACCTATATTTATCTAAATAGGACATTGTGACTCTAGTTTGGACATCGATACATATCAGTTGCTCAGGATATCAGGCGAGTACATTCTCTATAAGTTTTCATTCGTGATAGTATCTATATTGCCTACTTTAGACTACTTTACTTAATGCTGACACGTTGTTATCATGGACCAGTACTCTATGGATCTTGTCATGCGATGTTATCCCCTCAGCGGATATATCGAATATTTCATGTTCATGTACTTTACCATGTGCACCATGTACTACTTGTATTCATATTAATTATGTACAAATCGTGTGCTCTCATGTACTCTCGTGTGCTCACATGTGCTTATTGTGCAAAACTATCATGTACGTAATGTAACTTGATCGAATCCTTGTGTATTGATTGGGGTGGAGGGAGTAAAAGTGGTTATGTGATTACATCCCTCTAGTGTAAAAATGTGCATGTCTGTTATACCCTCACGTATAATGGAGTTACCCTAGAATAAATATGTGCAAACCTAAACCGATTACATAACCATCTTGTGCTCTAAAACACTTATATTTACTTATAGTTCTTATTTTCTATACAACTTTTCTGTAGTCAGATTTGTCTATTTTCACTGTTTATGTACATCTCTTAACAGCGTTTCATGTATTTTATGCTACTGCTTGTTCTATATTTCCTACCATGTTATGGAACTGCTTTCAGAGATATGTGCTCGTTTCTGTCCGGATTGGACCAGTTGACAAAAATATTATAGATAACCTGGAGGACTTCTGCACTTCCTACTATGGAGCTGGCGTAGATAACACTTGCGACTTGGACCCTCAAGAGGATCCAGTTGCACTGAGGAGACTACCATAGTTCCTAGGCTAGATTGCTAGGCTTATATCTATCTTATTTATGTTATCTTTGAGATTGTATTATTCAGATGTTATGTTGTAGTGTTGATAAGATTTAAACTTATTTTATTTCTGGTTGTATCTCACTCTGTGATTTCATATCAACCTTATCGTGTTGATTATCTATTTTTAGATTTGTGATTGAGTTGTATCTTCCGGGATGTCCTCCGATTGGAGAGTATATTCTGTACATGTACATCTATACTGTGTTAGATGTTTGAGACCTAGGACAGTGTTCTACCTCCAACAATGCGACATAGGCTGGACGTACCCACGATCTCATGCCCTTTCACTAGGTGTGGGTCATAACAAATACCCCCACCAGTCGTGACCTTGAAAGTTTTATCCAAGGTTTCTGATGCTAAACTATACTTAAGCATATATGATACTAATATGAAACTATATGATGCACCATAATCAAATAATGCTAAGGCTGGAATAGAATCAAGAATATAACCTGCTATAACGTCACTGGTAGGGTCGGTCTCCTCGACTGCCATAGCAAAAGCTCTGTCCTGCTGAGGTGCTCTTCTCTCTTGATGCTGGGCAAAGCGTTGCTATTTTATTGGAAGTGGAGATTCCTTCTACTGGTATGCCACTGGTGGTCCAGCTGGTCCCCTCTGATCAGGGGCTGCACCTTAAGCTGGGCGAAATGTAGGACACTCTCTCATCTGATGTCCAGCTGAACCGCAATACAGACATACTCCGAGCCGCTTCCTGGAGATCTTCTAAGTATATCCAGGCTTCCTGCAGAAAGCACACGAAAGGGGCCTGTTGTACCTGCTTTGGTGCCATTAAGCTCTAGCTGGGGCCAGGTACAGTTGGGGCTGAAAGTTCTTCGGCTGGAACTGAGGACGCTTTGATGGTCCCAAATTGTTGCTAACTCCAACAGAATCACAATCCCTCTTGGGCCTGAAGTTCATGTCCACCTCAATCCTCTGGGCTTCAGCTACAATCCCAGCAAAGGTTGTGATGCTCGAAGGAATAAGAACCCACCCTGATCTCCCTGGCCAAATACTGTCGGAATCTTTGGGCTCGATCCTTCGGATCCTGGACCATGTACTCAGCAAATCGACTCAGCCTACCGAACTCTGCTGTGTACTCGTCCATAGATAGACTTCCATGCTCCAGATTCTGGAATTGCTTCTCCATAACACCTTTGGCTACAGCAAGAAAGAACTTCTTCTTGAAGAGGTCCTCAAAATGGTCCCGGGTCAGATCTGGATCTGCAAGCCTGGGCTCATTCAAGAACCATGTGCGGGTGATGTCACGAAGCTATAATCCTACGTCTTAATCTTCAGGTCCTTTGGTATCCTAGACATTCGTATGATCCGCTCGATGTCCTCGAGCCACTTATCAGCATAGAGGATTCCTTCAGTCCCCTTGAACTCTCGTGGATTCATCTTCTTGAAGTCTAAGATGTCCCCTACTTTTGGCTGAGCGGGTTGTGCGGGTTGTGGTTGCTGCTGAGGAGCAACCCTCTCCCTGGCTGCCAAGGTAACTTGTTGAGCATTATCCACGCCAGTCTGTATCACCTCAATCTGTTGCCACTAGATCTTTAGCTGCATCCTCTGGGTCTCCATCATGCCCCTGAGGATCTCAAACAGATGCTCCCCATCAGCAGGCACACCTCCAGGAGTTGGTAGTACCAGAGGTAGAGAAGAAAGGCCCTCGGGTAAAGCTGATTCTGCTTCCCGAACACCATTAGGTCTTGAACTATGAGCTCTGGTCTCTGGTGCCATTCTAAAAAGTTGGAAAACAACCAGAAGTCAACAGTATGGTATAAGATAAGATTATATTCAAAGAATGACAACAATTGAAAAGATGTCAAGTTATCAAGATTTGAACAAAAGTCAGTAAGTTCAAATCAGATTGAAATTCCTAAGTTTGATTGAGTACTTTCTCTTTTCTAATATTCTTATATCCTATAGCAGGCTCGTAATAGTACTCTAGCCCTAAGTACTACCACGACTTCACACTAATTGTGAAGATGACTTGTATGGGCCACCATAAAACGTGTCACGACCCGCATCCAGAAGATTTAGGCATGAATCGTGGGTACGTTTAGCCTACGCCGCAGAGTCGGCGGTAGTTCATTGTCTAGACTAACATCCAACAACTCAAGCAATATAAATGAGTAGTTAAATGTAACAGTATAATACTCAATCACAGACACTAAAGGTAGATAAAGATAATAAACAAATAAATATTCCAGAAGGACATGGAGTCACAAGTCTAAGACATAAGTCTAAATTAGAAGGAAATATATATATATACATGCCAAATATAAATTAATCAGAGACAAATCAGATAATAACAAATCCAATCTAACAATACTATGTGGTGTCATCCAAAAAGTTAGTAGCAACCTCCGTCTGGCACTCCAGAATGGCAGGACCGGACTCAGCTAAATCCTTCTGGGCCCCATAATAAGTGGAACACCAATCCTCAAGTTCAACTCCTAAAATGTTAATATCCAGTCAGGATTGGAACAAAGTACAAGCAATAAAAACAGTTCCAGGTAAATGGCAAAGAATATAAAACAGGAATATAATAAATATAATAAATGATAAAAGAAGACAACTGAGAATCACAGATGACATGTATAGTAAAATAAGTACAACTAGAATCATGGAAGTAAATAGAAAAATAGAAAATCAAGATAATATGGTAAATGCCTACTATTTTTAGGTGTTTTTAAATACTACTTAATATGTGACCGACTTAGGTGCAGCAGGGAGTATTAGGTCTGGCTATTCATACGTGAGTATATGATTAGCTATCCATAGGAATCTACCACAAGAATCTAGAGGTATTGATCAAATATCAACCAGTATTTCCTCTGCCCCAATTAATACAAATGTATCTGAATCACGACATGTCACAACACGTAAATCACAATGCACGGAAAAATTATGAGCACGATGATCATGGTACAATAATAGGATGAAAGGCACATCTCCTGACTAGGAATCCATACAGTTCCAGTCCGTGTAACGTACGTGTCAAAAATCAAGTACACATTACTAAAACATATACTATAGAAACTATCATATACTGAAAACAATCAGAGAATTATACTTGCCTTTGCTCTTCCGCTGAAAGTTATAATCAGAATCCGTATCTGTGTCCATGACCTATATATATAATATTTAAGATCAAAACTTTTCTAGAGTCTGTTATGCTTACACAATATCATTTATATGTATACATAAGGAAGACTATGATTAAAGGTAAAAGAAACTAGTTTTGGTATTCCGGTCACCTAATTAATTAAAATACTTATCGTTTACCAAAACAACATAACCTAACATATGAAATAATAATATAATAGTATTAAAATATTATTTGTCTAGAAGTTAAGAAATCACAATTTTTCGGTAACTAGTAAATATTAGAATTGGGTTCTAAGGCATGAAACAACACTAAACAAAGTGTTGAATCCCACCACACAAATATTCCTAAAATTCATGTTTAATCAGAATATAAATGTATATAAACATAATTTTGAGGTATTTATCATGTAAAATTATTGGCAAAGTCTTGGTGAGTTTCGGTTTTAAGAAACTAGTCATTTTTAGGCTTGAATCGACATGTTTTATGTCATCAAAGTTGGCCCTAACTAAACATTTTAAAAATCAGAATATAATTTATTTAAAATCATAAATTAATGGTTTATAATCTATAAAATTTAACATAACCATAGTAAAAGTTATAAATATTACAAAGTGAAACTAGTTAGTTTCTAATTCTCAAAGAACCAAAAAATTGAAATTCTAAATACTAATATTGTTCTGAAATTAAAATTAATGTACCACAAAATTACATAACAGTTATTATGAATATTTATATTTTTTCAACACCAAATAGGATCAATATATCGTGTCTCGAGTTTGGTTTAATTTTGAAAAAATATTCTACATACAATATTAGTGTTTACACAACATATCTCATGTAACGTAATTCTGAAATTAAATAAGCATGCCCCCAAAAACCCTACTTTAACGCAACTTTCACATATATCTATCATGAAATAATTACATGGTATGGTAGGGGGTCAAGTTAGGCAAATACTAGTGAAAGTTTCGTTCAAAAAAGCACATAAAATAATAGCTACAAAAATGTCTCATAATTCTGGAACGAATATTTCGTGTGTGCGTTTAGAGGAATTTCCCTTAGTTCTATGTCAATTTAATTAAGGTTTCTACCTAGGGGGATGACATATATATAGTTATTCCCTATGTCATATAAAAATATTCGACGAAAAATGAAGGTACTTACCAATGTACAGACGTGGACTAATTTTTTGTCGCGAGATTCAGCCCGCCCGCCCTTTCGAAAATGCCCGTACCGAAGGGAATTTGAACATAACATATAGACAATTATATATCAAATTGAAGGTAATTCGAAGAGCTACGAGATTTGGAGAAGTTTTACCAAATGGTTTGGTGTGCAAACCCAATTCTTTGTACAGAATTCGTAGACAACACATTGTTCTGGACACATCGTCGTGCGACACAGGTTTGAGGGATCAAAACTTCATAAAAAATTATGTAAAAATATGGAAATGAAAGGTGTAATGCCCCGCTCCGCCTTAGCGGAACGCCGATTCCAAACGGCAAGTGCAACGACTCAAACGAGCCGTCGACCCGAAGAGTTGCTTCGTCCCGATGAAGTATCGATGCGAATCGATGCAAGGCTTACATTGGCCCGACAGGATGAATCCAGACTTAGACTTTCAAAGGCGCGCTCGGAACATCGCTCGACCGATGCGAACATCGCTAAGGTGGGTGGCTCCGATGAACCCGTCTTTGCTTAGCCTATGCACATAATAATGCGGACACAAACACGAGAATCGCTAGGCGATAACATCTTGCATGCTAATAAATGACCCAACGCACCTAGCTAAGGGAATAATCCCAACTTGTATGCTTGTATAGAATATGGAAAGTAACATGGAAAATATGAGAACTCTCGCCGCGCTCCATGCTCGTGCTACGGCACAAGCCTACGTTGATGCTCCCTATACGTCCAAACAATCAAACAATGAATGGGTTACAACAATGAAACGGAAAGACTATCAATATAGTCGCACCGTGTAGATTATAGCAACATTGAAAGGCTATGGGACCGATGGGTCGCCAAGGCGACTCCCATACGAGGAGTCGTGTAATGTATAAATGAAAGAGCAAATGAATAAGTGAATCAACGAATGAATACGTGAATGAATCGATGAACTAATGAACAAGTGAAAGAAAGAAAAGGAAAGGAAACTTGAAAAGATAAGAAAAGAAAGAAGGATTAGCGACAGGTGTGACGGGCACGTGCATCGGGGCTCGCTACCCGCGCTGCACGGACGCCAACCTGGTCGATAACGTAAGAAGGCTAAGGGTTAGCCTAAGGCTCAAAGACAGCCATTAAGTTAAAATGATAATAAAATACGAAATGGTCGTGGACAACGGCACGAGCGAGGGGTGGCGTATGCTGTGACCGTGAAAGGGGATTCCGCGGCATGATCAAAGGGGGGATATGCCGGCCTAGGCGGATCCAAAAGGGGCTTACGGGCTGCTTGGGGGCGGGCTTGGGCACCAAGAGACGTAAGTGCGGGGTATATTTCAAGAGACTATCAGGGTGAACCAGCCGCACGCCATGATAGGTGAGAAAATACCAAGGAGAAAGTCCAGGATGGCTTGTGGTGCCAGCGACCGATGCATATAGATTAAGTGGGCTTTGCTGGTGGCAATCCACGTGCAAGTCCTTGCATTGAAATCAAAGTAGTCTAAGTTAAAAGTTAAATGAACAAGTGCCTACTGAATGACTTGAAATGTGCCACTCTAAAAATGATAATGAGTACAAATGAGTTAAAGAATGCGTCTACGTTATGTTATTACACATGAACTGTTGTCTAACTTGGTTTGCTCTGAACAGGGAAGGCCGGACGGTAAGTATGGGTAAGTTGTGCATGTATTTCCATGCGACACTTGAAATCGGTAACACGGGATAGGTTATATCATATGCCATGTAAATGACCCTAAGGCAAGATTAGAAAGACAATGAATGATAGAGATGCACACAAGTAAATGGAACGTGTTCGGTAATGATAGTGATTATGGGCGAGCTAGCCTCCCCACCAGTGCATAACAATGTACTGATAACCCCACAGTCTACTTGCAGGATGCAGGAGACGCCGGCGGGTGCGGAGCTTCAATCGAACGTGCTAAGGCGCGGAGCTATCTCTGGGCCTTGGAGCGTTGCAAGGAGCTGGAGCACCATATACGGGACATAATGTATCGGAACATCGCCATGAATCATTCCATCTTGTAAGCCACTTGGCACGCCTTTTATGTTTCAGAGAGAGAGAGAGCTTGAGACTTGTAATATCGGCCTAGCGCCGCTTGTAAACTTGTTGAACATCAATAAAGAATTTGGTTTCGCTTCAATAGTGTTCATTTATATTCCGCTGCAAATGGGGACACTCTGTGCGACTCTGTGGCCTAGAACTCAATCGGCCGTTTCTGGACTTGGCCTTGCACGGGCGCAACCTAGGCCCGTGCGGCATCACGCCTTAGCGAGGACGATCGCTCCAACGGGAGCGGGGCGTGACAGATTGGTATCAGAGCACGGCTTTACGTCCTTGGACTTCATTTCGATTCTCTCAGTTTTGAAAGCTCGTTGAAATAAAAGAAATGTACGCTCTCTCTCATTATGCCTCGGGATGTTCCATACAATAAGTCTAATACTTTCAAAAGCTCGTACGATTGCTCGGTTGGACGGGATCGATAGGCGAAGGCCTTTGTGCCACCATAACGGACTTGAGTTGGAAGGAACCGATGCTAAGAGTTAGCAAACGCAGTGCGTGCTGGAATGAGCTTACACTGATAGCAAACGAGTACACGAGACCTAAGTATAGTTCGAACGGGATGGTCATGCACGCAGCCTTTTGGCTAAGTTGTGCGGAGTATCGCGCACCTAGACTCTTTGGTACAAACGAGTTGCGAACGAGAATAAGTGAGCGTGCAAACTTGAATGTAGTCCGTACGGGATAGTTATGCGGCATAACTTAGTCCGCGTGTCGCGCACCTCGACTTTTGGTGCAATCGAGTTGCGAGCGATATCAAGTACCGCTCGGTCGGGAACGAAGCTACACTTAGAGTGTATATCGAGAGGAACGATATCAAACTAACGCTTAGGCGTGCATGAAAGATTGACTTAGATTTTGTGGATTAACACGAACGACTTAGTACGCCGAGGCGACGTGATACGATTACGCTAGAGATTCGTCGAACGAATCTAAAGGATATCTTAGCGCATGACGCGAACGCGATTGAGGACTAAATAGGATGGCTTGAACCCGAGTGGTGTATGTGATAGCTTCAAAGAAGGATAAGAGTGAGTGTCGACGACTAGTCAAGTGGCTCGAACCCTGAGTGGTGTATGGACGTTATAGAAATTGTTCGAGCGAGACTAAAGGATTTACGGATAGAATGGGTATGTCGGCGAGGCGATGCGACCGTGCAAAGCCTTAGAACGCGTCACGCTTAGTTGGTCGTGACTTCGAATGTCCCGAACGAGATATCGTTCGGATAACTTGTCGTTAGGCAACGCGAGTTAGAAAATGAATGGTCTGGATCGAGGAAACTTAGAGGATCGCGCGTACGATTTTGGATGGATTTAAATGAAGTGTGACTTGGGTTTGAAATTGATCTTGAATATCGAAGAAATTATGGAATATCCAACTCGGACAATAGCATCAGTCGCACGACTCGAAATTGGTTGCAAAGGAAGATCGTCAGGTTACGCATATCGTCGATGGTATTGAGGCGTATCAAAGATCGATATGCGATAACCCGGGGGCACTCTGACTCGGCGAATGACGATCGTGCAAATGTTACTGTTCCGTTGGATGCTATACTTGAGTTGTAAAAGAATGTGTCGAGGAAAAGATAGACTTGGCTCGAGGATTATGCTTGGATTTGCTTCGTTGATAACCACAATGTTGACGTTCTTGTCTTATGCGAGCGCAACTCCAGCCTCGCACATGCGTCACGCCGGATTATGACGATCACTCCGCGTGAGCGCTGATATGGTGATTCATACAGCGGGAGTGATTGAACTTGGATGGCGTGACAATCTGATTGCTTCGACTTGTGGTTTGACGCGAAGGTGGACTCAAGATTAAATTGTGTGCTTGAAGAATTGAACTTGAGGATTGAGTAGGTCCAATCCGCGTATCGAGAATGGGTTAGTCTAAAACTCAAACAAAAAGTTACGCCCCGATGAGAATGATTATTCCACGGGAGCGTTGCATGGTGATTCATGACCCGCCGTGGATAATCGAACTCGCGTGAGATTGGGGTGCAATGTATTGTCGAGCTGGATGACCTCGTGATCGAATACATGAATTGGTTAGAACTGGTGATTGAGTAGAAATGAATATGGGCAACGTAAGTCTTGATGCGAATTAGGTGATCATGCTCGATGTTTAGAAATCTGAGTGACGCGAGCTTGGGTAGAAACTCCCGTACAAACGAACAAATGGTTTGACCATAGAATTTGGGGCGAGCGTCGTGCAACGACCTTGCATGATGAGCCGCGGACTTGACGTGTAACTATGACCTTGTGAGCTGACCTAGCGGATAGGCGGACGACCCTATGCCGAGTGATTGAACTTGTGCGATTGGCTTTAAAGTATCGTCTGGACGGACGATAGACTTGTGGCAGCGAGACTTAGAGTAGGACGGGGAACAGGGAGTGTGCGTGAACGACAATGAGATTGGCCCCAAACGAAGGGAATGAAAGGGATGGATGTTGCGCAAGTAATATCGGAATAACAAATTGAATCATTGGTCGGAAGACGTACTCGATGATAGTGCAATACTTGGTTAAATCGGACGGAAATTATATAGACTTGGTCGACCCCGCTAAAGAAATCATACTGATTTCGTGGACGATAACGCTTGAGAAGCGAATCGAATCGTCTCGAGGACCGAGATAAACGATAGGTGATATACACATGAGTTCGGTTTTAAATCGAAGTTAGTAAAACGATCGGCAAATCGAAACTATCATGAGTAGCTTGTCCGACTTCGCTAGTCGCTAAGCTTGGTTGAAATGTACGTATTCGGGGGACGCCTTGAATCCGTGCACGATCCAAACTCAGCGATATGATGAACTCGAATGCAGCTGCAAGTGGGTGTTGCGATGCGCATAAATGAAAGTAAGTTTGTCTCAGCCTACGACACTCGTATTTGACGAATTTCAACGCACCTCGTACGACCGTTTCAGTCCCATGATATGTCAAAAAGCAACCGAGTCGAAGAAACACTTGAATTGAATAAGTGCCATCAACTCTAAAATGAATGAAAAAGTTATTCAATAAAATCGACCAAACGTACGCGATGCGAAACTTGGTAGGATATCGAATATAGTTCGGTGCCATAGAACGATAGAGCCGTTCGATAGGGATTGCCTAAGAAACACGACGACGCGAGTTAGGGAACGGTAGGATGACCTGCACTCAGGAAGTCTCGAGGACGAGACTTGTTTTGAGTGGTGTATTATGTAATGCCCCGCTCCGCCTTAGCGGAACGCCGATTCCAAACGGCAAGTGCAACGACTCAAACGAGCCGTCGACCCGAAGAGTTGCTTCGTCCCGATGAAGTATCGATGCGAATCGATGCAAGGCTTACATTGGCCCGACAGGATGAATCCAGACTTAGACTTTCAAAGGCGCGCTCGGAACATCGCTCGACCGATGCGAACATCGCTAAGGTGGGTGGCTCCGATGAACCCGTCTTTGCTTAGCCTATGCACATAATAATGCGGACACAAACACGAGAATCGCTAGGCGATAACATCTTGCATGCTAATAAATGACCCAACGCACCTAGCTAAGGGAATAATCCCAACTTGTATGCTTGTATAGAATATGGAAAGTAACATGGAAAATATGAGAACTCTCGCCGCGCTCCATGCTCGTGCTACGGCACAAGCCTACGTTGATGCTCCCTATACGTCCAAACAATCAAACAATGAATGGGTTACAACAATGAAACGGAAAGACTATCAATATAGTCGCACCGTGTAGATTATAGCAACATTGAAAGGCTATGGGACCGATGGGTCGCCAAGGCGACTCCCATACGAGGAGTCGTGTAATGTATAAATGAAAGAGCAAATGAATAAGTGAATCAACGAATGAATACGTGAATGAATCGATGAACTAATGAACAAGTGAAAGAAAGAAAAGGAAAGGAAACTTGAAAAGATAAGAAAAGAAAGAAGGATTAGCGACAGGTGTGACGGGCACGTGCATCGGGGCTCGCTACCCGCGCTGCACGGACGCCAACCTGGTCGATAACGTAAGAAGGCTAAGGGTTAGCCTAAGGCTCAAAGACAGCCATTAAGTTAAAATGATAATAAAATACGAAATGGTCGTGGACAACGGCACGAGCGAGGGGTGGCGTATGCTGTGACCGTGAAAGGGGATTCCGCGGCATGATCAAAGGGGGGATATGCCGGCCTAGGCGGATCCAAAAGGGGCTTACGGGCTGCTTGGGGGCGGGCTTGGGCACCAAGAGACGTAAGTGCGGGGTATATTTCAAGAGACTATCAGGGTGAACCAGCCGCACGCCATGATAGGTGAGAAAATACCAAGGAGAAAGTCCAGGATGGCTTGTGGTGCCAGCGACCGATGCATATAGATTAAGTGGGCTTTGCTGGTGGCAATCCACGTGCAAGTCCTTGCATTGAAATCAAAGTAGTCTAAGTTAAAAGTTAAATGAACAAGTGCCTACTGAATGACTTGAAATGTGCCACTCTAAAAATGATAATGAGTACAAATGAGTTAAAGAATGCGTCTACGTTATGTTATTACACATGAACTGTTGTCTAACTTGGTTTGCTCTGAACAGGGAAGGCCGGACGGTAAGTATGGGTAAGTTGTGCATGTATTTCCATGCGACACTTGAAATCGGTAACACGGGATAGGTTATATCATATGCCATGTAAATGACCCTAAGGCAAGATTAGAAAGACAATGAATGATAGAGATGCACACAAGTAAATGGAACGTGTTCGGTAATGATAGTGATTATGGGCGAGCTAGCCTCCCCACCAGTGCATAACAATGTACTGATAACCCCACAGTCTACTTGCAGGATGCAGGAGACGCCGGCGGGTGCGGAGCTTCAATCGAACGTGCTAAGGCGCGGAGCTATCTCTGGGCCTTGGAGCGTTGCAAGGAGCTGGAGCACCATATACGGGACATAATGTATCGGAACATCGCCATGAATCATTCCATCTTGTAAGCCACTTGGCACGCCTTTTATGTTTCAGAGAGAGAGAGAGCTTGAGACTTGTAATATCGGCCTAGCGCCGCTTGTAAACTTGTTGAACATCAATAAAGAATTTGGTTTCGCTTCAATAGTGTTCATTTATATTCCGCTGCAAATGGGGACACTCTGTGCGACTCTGTGGCCTAGAACTCAATCGGCCGTTTCTGGACTTGGCCTTGCACGGGCGCAACCTAGGCCCGTGCGGCATCACGCCTTAGCGAGGACGATCGCTCCAACGGGAGCGGGGCGTGACAAAAGGTGTCACGCCCCAGTCCCCAAAATACGCAGGACCAAGCCACGTGGCAATGGCTAGCTACGAATTCAAGCGGACTCCAGTCCAACTCGAAAATACGTATAAGCTGTACATGTGATATCATAATCCATATATCCACTAGTAAACATCCACAATCTATCTAAGTACTATGAAAACACATAGTAAGAAATATTGCAGAAGAATGATAAGAAGACACCAACTAATGATACCTGAAAATTCTGAAGAAGTAAACCCTCAATATCCTATGTCAGATCTCAGCATATACCTGGAAGGAAACCAGGTCATCAGTTGGACGTATACATGCCGAAATGAAGCACAGTAAATAACATGTGAATGTAGTAGGCAGGTAATCCAGGTGATAAACAAGTGATGAAGTAACACTACAACTAGACAGACTCACTAGTCTGCGTAAAATGCACTTGAGGACAACATTAGTACGCATAAGCTGTCACGGTGTACCTCGAAGACCTGATAGGCACTCCAGCAAACTATGATATAAAACCCCACAGTACAACTGTGGCAAACTATAAAATCTCCGAAGCTCAGGTAATGAAACGACAGCATACTCTGTGGGAAAGGAGCTCATACGCCTAGTAACTGCCTTTCCCGCCCAATGATATTGTCCGCGTCGCATCCACGACACGTCCAGCCTGACTCTAACAAATGACAATTCTATAAATCCGGTCAAACATGAACACATGAAGTAATCATCAAGTAAATCCAAAGGTCATAAACGTGTAAGCCCCTGAAATTAGGGCTTATTATTATTTATTTTTTTTATAAATCAATTATTTTGAATAAATATTATTATTTGATTATTGTTTGATTAATTTTTTTTACCGTGACTTGGAATTCTAGAGCATCAGGGATGCCAGTCTCTGGAAACTTCCTTCTTGGAGTTTGTAGTAGACGAGATTATCTTCACATTGATATTTCGTGTCCCACTCGAACTTGTTCCCTTGTACTCTTTTTGCTTCGCGTAAGTTCGGGTCAATTTAGACCATTTAATTATTAATTGATTTTCCCACTCTTTTCCTTGATCCTCATAAGCGCGTTACCGTGACTTCTAATTTAGGAGCACCAGACTAGTCATTCTCTCGAAACCAACTTGTCATGCCTGATCTACTCGAGACGCTCTTCACCCCTGACCTTCGTGTCCCACTCAGACACTCTATTTTGTGCTCCATTTCCTTCGCACAACTTTTGGTTCAATTTAGACCAATTTATCGTCTGCCGTAATTCATGATTTAACTTCCAATTTAATTTTCGGGTCCGACATCGACCCAACCTAGTCGACCCCAAATATGGACATGGCTCCCATGAAGCCTACTACCCCCCTGCCACTTGTGTCCCATTTAATTGAGTCCCCGCATGTTATTTATTTATCCATAATTATAAATCCCTATTTTAATTCAAATGTTGCACCCTGTCCGATTTTGGCCCGACCCGGCTCTACCGAACCCGAACCCAAGCCCCATGTTGCCCTCCATCATGACTGTCCATACCCCCACTGATATTTTTCCTCTACCCTAAATATCTCTTTTTATGTAAATATTTAATTCTCTCATTGTATATATATACACATATATATATACATAATATATATATACATATATATATTATACACACTCTCTCACCCATCACCCTCACCAGCACAACAACTCCCCCCATGTGGCCGAACACCCCATCCCACTCTCTCTTAACTTTCTCTCTCTCTCTTAATATCTACTCCTCTCCCTTTCTATTATATATGCAACTCTCTTTCTCTCTCTCTCTTTATTAACACACACAAAACTCACACTCTCTCCCTCTCCTCCCTACACCTAACCGACAACCCCCATGCCTCAGCCGAACACCACCCCTTCATCATCATCATCTCCATTTTTTCTTCTTCTTTTCCTTCTACACATTATTATCATCATCACCATCACCATAGTCATCTTCATCATCATCCCAAACACCACCATCACCACCAACCGCCACTACCACTATACTCCCTCTCCAGTCGTGCGCCGCCGCCGCAGTGCTGTGCGCCGCTACCGTAGTGCCGTGCGCCGCCATCGCAGCGCCGCGTCGCCGCCGCACTGGCCGCGCGCTCAGGCGCAGCAGCAGCAGCAAGTAGCAGTTGCAGCAAAAGTAGCAGCGGCTGCCGCCGCCGGCGGGTGGCCGCGCGCCACCGCGTGGCCGGCCACCCATGGCTGGGCGACCCCGGCGAGCTCTCCCGTGGCGCGCGTCATCTCCAACGACGCGTTGCCGAGGCGATTCGTGCATTTTTCACGAAATTTCGTCGACGTGCGCGCGCGCGAAGTCCAGAATTGGTGTCTCGTCGCAGCAACTTCGTACGCGTTTCTCGGAGAATCCGACCGTTGGATCAGCAATTTCTTTGTTCCGTCTCAATCTCGGTATATACCCCTTCGTCCCTCTCAAATTTGAACCGTTAATTTCGTCGTTTGATACATCAAAACCGGCCACCAAGTTGACGTTTTAAATTGAACTATTTTTGGACAGTTTCGTGACGCCAACTTCGCGGGTTCGTATCTTCGCCGTATCAGCTCCGTTTTGCGTGCTACCAGTTCCGGTGCACAGCTGGTATAATCCTCTTCCTGCCCCCCTTTATATTTCATTTCAGTTTGAGCTTGTTAGGTCGGTCGAATTCGACGCCAAAGTTGGCCGTTCGAATTCTTAGTGTTGCACTTGTAAAATTCTATTTTTGAACCCGGGACTCCAGATTCAAATTCTGATACCACCAATAGACTCGTGGCGTCGTTCTGGTATGTTTTCATATAAAGTTTGCTTGATTTGGAGAACGTGGGCCCTGGCACGCATTTCGGTGTAAAGCGGGTCCCACTTTCTGAGTCAACGGGACTTTTTGACGCCGGCTCATCGGAATCCAATTTCGGATATACCGTTGAGTTCGTATCGTCATTCTGGACTCGTTGACATATAATTTGTTGAGTTTTGAGGACATTGGCTCCGACACGTTTTTTCGTGCAAATCGGAATTTCAATGTCCTGGTCAACGGACCAATTTGAGATCGGGTCAACAGAATCCAATTTTGGATATACCGTTGGGTTCGTATCGTCATTCTGGATTCGTGGACATATAATTTGTTAGATTTTGTGCACTTTTATTTTGGCACATTTTTCGGTGCAAAGTGTGTCCAACGACGGACATCATTTTGGCCCGAAATTACTGTTTTGCCCCTGTGTCCAAATTAGACTTTTGGACAGACCATTCTAGCTATTTTGACCATTCTGGACACGTTGGTGATGTTAGTTTTATCATCCGACAATATTTGTAGATTTCTTCCCTTTTTGAGTCATCCTATTATTATAATATTTTCTCCTTTTGGTTGTTTTAGAGACCCATCGATTTCAGTGATTTCTAAATCATTGAAATTCATAAGTTGACCTTGTAGATGTTTATAGAGACTAGCTTGACCATGGTTGACTACTTTGACTAGACGTCGAAGTAGAGTCAACATTTGACCTAAGTTAGACTAGTTTTGACCTTGGTTGACCACAGTTGACTATTTTTGACCAAAGTCAACCGGAAGTCAACCGTAGCCTAGGATTGACCAGAACTTGACCAGTTGACCAAAGTCAACTGTACGTCAACCTTGACCCAGTTTGTCTTAGTTTGACCTAGATGTTTAGTATGTCTTTTGACCCTAATCAGCTCTTGTATTATTTCATCTTTAGGTCTGTGGTTTTACTCTGAACCCTGATTTATATTGACAGCAGGACCCCAGGCGAGTACATTCTCTGATAATATTTTTGTTTTATGATATCGTCTATGTTTCTTGTATTTAGTGTAGATACCCTTGTTCTCTTGACACATTGTTCACACGGATTGGTATTTCCCTGGATCCCGTCATGAGATATTATTCCTCGCTTTCCTTGGTATATCTTGTGCAAGTCTTTCTTGTTCCTTGTGCATTGTATAGACACGATTCCTGCGAAGGCTAGCTACCCTCTCGGAGAATCGCGTGTCATGATGTGTCATGGTTGGATCCACTATACTAGTCGGGGATGGGAAGTATTAGTGTAGATGTGTGGTCATTAGCCACCTTGTTGTTCTTGTAGATCTTGTGAGTGTTAATCATACACCCCACGTATGATTAACCAGGCCAGTAGACCTTGTGCAAGACCCAAGCCGGCCACATATTGAAACTAGTACTCACACACTTAGATAGATGATTCTTGATTCTTGTACATGCCATGATCAGTTTTACTTGCCTTGTTCTAGCTCTAGATTTACAGCTTACCTTGCCATGATACTCACATGTACATTTCATGATTTCTTGTATATTCTCTCTATTTACTGCTACATGTTCAATATCGTATAATTAGAACTGTTATTTGAGATTTGTGCTCGTTCCATCCTGACTGGATATGTTGACAAAATTTTAGGAGTAGTTGTGCCACATTTGTTGGACTGCAGGATGATTCTAGCTGAGGTGGTTCACACTGTTCCTTTATGTGAGTTGCCTGGTAGTTATTCCTTAGTTAGTCTTGTTGTTCCTTTATTATCTTCCTGTCTTATGATCATTGTAGATTCTAGTTGTTCTAGTGATATTGTTATTATTTCTTGTCTTATCTTCCTTAGTTTCGTGATGTGACATGAGTACATTTCTAGTTATGGATTCTTAGATGTTGTAGTTAGTATAGTGCACTTGACAGCGTTCTACCGCCGATACCGCGGCGTAGGCTGGGCGTGGCCTACGTATTTGTACCCGTATATCCGGGTGCGGGTCGTGACAAACGGGTCACCTATATGCCATGCAGTGTGAATCCGTGAATTATGTCTAGTTGTCAGCAGGTATGATCATGATAATATACTGATAGGGAACAGAAAAAAAATAAGTACAGTATCCAATGTGACCAACTAATGAAAAATATAAGCATGTAAATACTGTAAGTCAAGTGGCAAGGTATACTTGCCTGGAGTTGTCCAACGTTGCTGAGACCAGGGGCGGATCCAGGGGTTGGGTGGGGTGGGCTGGAGCCCACCCCAAAAAAAAATATTTACATTTTTTTTTCTATATAAATTTTTTTTTTGTTTTTTTTATATGGATTTATCTACTTCCAGCCCACCCAAATTTTTGTCAGCCCATCCTAGATATAATTTCTGGATCCGCCCCTGGCTGAGACTTTCGTACATTGGTCTAGTCCTGGCCTAGCTACGAGATAATGTTGGTACAGTCCTCCAAGAATCTACCAGAGCACAACAAACAACCAAAAACTATCAAACATACATACATCCATATATAAAGACATGTCTAAATTAGGGTTTTATTGGGAATAGTTCTACTAGAAAAATATAATTTCTTATATAATACTTATGTGGCCTAAAATAGTAATATAGGTACCTAAGTACCAAAATAATATGGTAGGGGAAATTTAAAAAAAATTTATATATATATAACTTTATAACTTGAAAACTCTATTATAATTTTATTATATAACTCCTTAAAAATAATACTATATGTACTTTCATCTACTATATTATACTTATGCTAAATATATATATAAATTCATCCATTTGTTAATACCATAAATATATTTAAGTAAGGTTGTATGATAACCATTTATAAAGATACATGTAGCATACATTCAAAAAATATCTTAAAATACATTTCCTTATACAAGTATACATACAATATTAATATATTCGATAAATTCCACATCGTATGAGACTAGATGATGCCTCAAATATATAATAACTATAATACACACATATGTATATAACCTTTTTTTCTTTTTTTCTTTTTATGTATATAACCTAGTATGTATATACTAAATATCGTATACAATATATAAACTGATCATATGCCCAACTATATGCTTACATGTATATATAAACACAAATATATACTTAAAAATGAGGGGTGGTATATTAGTAAATTACCTATCATAGGGAATAACCGCATGCTGCTTACGGCTTTTCCTCGACCTCTTCTGAAAGGACCTTGGAAAATCCAGGTCCTGCATTCATACGACCACCCATCAGTTTCACCGCCCTTGGCATGGCTCTCGACTTGTTCCTACACCCGCGGATGACACGCTTGGCAGTGCAGCACTGAGCGAAAGCTCTACAGTCGATAGGTGGTGGTTGTTGCCGGTTCTGGCAGGGTTGGGGGCGAAAGAAGCGTTAGGGCGTAGACGAGGATAGGTGGGAGTCTGGGCAAGAACCCGGCTACTCGCACATAGAGTGACGTCGGGTACTCATGTACACACGAGCACGACGTGGCGCTCAATGCGCTGCAGGTCGGAAGCTCGACAAGGGAGGGTGGTCGCCTTGCAACGTTCTGCACCGAGCTTGTGGCATCTCGATGCGAGTTCAGCACGCTAGGAAGAGGGACTGTTCGGTTAGGGTCGAGGCGACGGGAACGTAGGAACGGCTTGGCTCGACGTTGCTCGATCCGACGCGCGGAGGTGGTCGACAGAGTCAATCCGTGACTTGATAGGATGGAGAAAGGTGGTAGTAAGGTGGTCTCTTGGTGACGAGTTTGTAGGATGAATAGGAGTGGTTGGTCGGTCCTGGCGGTGGTGGTGCATGCCTGTGATGGCTCAACGCCGACAGGAAGAGCAGCGACTGAAAGCGTGGAGAAGATGGTGGTACAAATGATGGAGATGGTGGTGGGGTGTTTGTATGGATGTGTAGGAAGTATTGGATCTGTAATAATGGAGAAGGATGATGGTTGAAGACGAGGAAGGTAGGTGTGTGGGGAAAAGACTCCAAAGTGTTGCTGGGGCTACATGAGGCCCCCTGCTGCTCCTCATTCTCCTTATATAGTACACCGTTATGTCTACATAGAGTTGGGCTCACTATGAGATGGGCTTCCATTATGAATGCTAAAGTGAATCAGTGGTATAGGGTTTAGCATGCTTTTCATAAATCAATAATGAGTTTAGGTATTAATGCTACCTACAAATATTAAATTACACCTCCTTATGCCTTGTCACAGGACTAATATATCTATATAAGAGCATATATAGACTAAAGACCCTGTATAAATATCACCAAAAAATTTGTACCCATCAACCTACATTTCTCTTATGGCCCAAGGATGTATGTACCATATTTATATAGGTTGAAGCCCTACAGAAATTTAAATACCATATATATTAACATATTGATTTTAAATAAACAAAGAATCTTATAATAAAATAATTTGTATAAAATATTAATATATCCTAGTTCATGAAGTATGCCACAATTATAACTTAACTCCATGTAAGAGACTTAAACATGGCTAGGCCATACATATATAGCATTAAGCTATTATATGTATAGTCATATTTATATACAAAATTGTATTTAACCCTATTTAGGCCGTATATCATCCCAAAATAGTTCTAGTAAGTCATGACAACCTGACATGGCTCTACCAAGTTTGGTGGGGGGAGGGGTAGGTTAGGGTCCAAATATATTTCTAGTCAAATCATACTCGAAAAATCAACCATTGAGTCTCTTGTGCCATTCGCAAATAAATAGCACATGGGAATCCGATTGAGTGGCACACCCTAGGCATGTGAGTCGTAGGCTCAAAATGGGTCAAACCATATATTGGATCGATTAGGTTGGATAGATGTCGAGTCCCAAAATTAAATTGAAAGTTTGATCAAGTTTTACGCTAGATGGTCAAATGGTCTAAATTGACCATAAAGTTTTCTGAAGCAAATAAAATACAAGGGAGCAAGTTTTAGTGTGACGTGATATATCAAAATGAATATGATCTTGTCTACTACAAAACTCATGAAAGAAATTTTGAGAGATTGACATCCCTGGTGCTCTAAAAATTTGAAGTCACGAAAAGTGCATCTAATGATTCAAAACTATTTATAATAAAATTATCTATTGAAAATAATTCTTTAAAAAAATAAAAGAAACCCTAAAATTCAGGCGGCACACAAAAGGTAAGAGATAGAGGAAGATTTTTTGTAAAGGGCTCAAGGATCGTACCTACTATTTTCGTGGTACAAAACGTATTGAAGTCAGCATTATCCAATAGTCCTATTCTGAAATTACCTTCAGTCCAACGATTTTGTGAGAAAGTTTTGGGATAGAAAATGAATGAAATGAGAGAAAAATGACCCATAGGACTGTAGGCGGTTGAGGGGGGAAGATTGTGGCAAAGTTTCAGGGGAAATGGGTTAGTGGGGAGGTGGTTTTGGCAACTAAAAGTGGTGGTCACTACTTAAATCCAAATGTAGGCTAAAGTTTTGTGTTGTCCACACACTTGTGTGTGCACCACATGGGTCAAGTAAGGGCTTCGTTAGGTTATTCTACATCTTGCAAGTGTGGATCAAGTTTGGGCTTGATCGGAGTTGATTTAATTGGGTTTGAGTGGCCTACACTAGTCACTAGTGTCACGTCCCGATTTGCCGAATCGTTCGTCCTCGCTTTGACTCAAGATGAATCGATCGTCCTCGCTGGGGCGTGATACCATACAAGTCTAATTTGGACTTGTACAAGGCAAGTATGTACAATTGATAATTCTTTTGAGACAACAACTTGAAATTAAACAGTAAAGAGAGTTGAAGATGCATTATAGGAAGAAATAAGCTTTTCAATGATAAAACTTGTAAAGTATGTGCAAAATTATTTTTACATTACATATGCCATTGCGGCTACATTCTTTGAAAAACAAAAGAAAGACTTTCGACAAGCTGCCATGAAATAATCTTTGTCGTTCCATACATTCATGCCCCTTTATACATTTGAACAAAAAGCCTTCAATCTGAATTAGGCTTCAAAATACTTCAAAAGATGAGAGCTTCGAGTCGTTTCCTGTTCTTCAACTTTAGCTTAGTCTCATGGTCCCGCAGTACGCTCGTCACCAGGGGAGTTGGAGGTTAACACACTTGCTAGTGAGCGGAACGAACCTACTCGTCTAAACCGAAACTGCTTATTAAGGATTTCAAGCATTCGAAGTGATATTTCTATTTAGAACTGAATGAGTTACAGTTTAAATCGAAGGCATAGTTTAAAGCAGTAAACAACATAACCATTTTCAATGAATCTTACCACGATTGTGCTCCTTCCTGCATAAAATAGATATAATACTTACCATCCGCACAAGGCAATAGGTGAGCATGTTATCATCTTATATGCGGTCATTGGTGTTACGACACCACAAGGGACAATTCTCAATGGCATTGTGACACGTCCTACAGTCCAGGTTGTGAGCCAACTAGGGATCTCACAATGTCTCGTACAAAGCATGAATCTCAAATTTCTCCTAGGTCGATTCGGTCCCGGCGCGCCCGGATACCGCATCGAAGAAAACAATACCTTTTGCTCAAATTGTCCATGACCATACAATTGTTCGAACAGTTTAAGCTAGGCAACATAATGCATGACACAAACAGAGTTTAGCAGTAAGGATCTATGTCTCGCACAACAATTCATCAATTTCCCTCAAAGTCGTATATTCGATTTGGCGACTCGCAAGTACCAAATACTGCGAGGGATCGTGCCACAAATCGATGTTTCAATATCCTTCCTTTCAACAATTTTTCGATTTTGAACCAAACTGCCCGCCTCGATGTGAGCCGCTAAGTTAATGTCTCTAGGCCTATTTATCCTAGTTACGTTACAGTTATCCCATGTTCTTTATCTTAGTGGCACAGTATATATATTCAACCAGCATCATCGACTTGAATGTTGGACTTGGAATTTTGTTGGCGGAAAGGAGTAGAAAAGAATGGGCCGAAACACTCACCTAAAAGAAATGCGCTGAGAGTAGGAGAACGCTTCGCTATGATCAAACGTTAGTTACACGAACTCCTGCAATAGCACGAACATCATATTAGAATTCCTCCTTTAATCCTTTCACTTTAAAATTTCCAAAGGCACATTAAGAAATCAACACGAAAGCACACTCATCAAAACCAAGCAGCAAAATATCGAGAAAACCAACAAAACCAACAACAGGCTGGTCCTGTCACCCTTACTAGATCTCATTCGCCAAGACACAGTCCGCTGCATCTAGGACTTATTCCAACAGAAGCTGATCCATTAGTTGGAACGGTTGTCATATCATTCGTCCAAATCGATTTCATTGATGCTCAAAGGTTTTTGTATACCAAACTCGTTACTGAGTAAGGCTAGCCTTATATGTTCCCGACCGTGTCTGACATGCCACGAGCCTATTACATAATATTTTATCCCAACGGGAGCGGGGTATTACATAATATACCACTAAGAAAAAGTTTTACCCCGAAAGTTAAGAACAAGGGTCTGACCTTAATCGACGAATAGTGAATGGTATTTCTCCTTCATTTCTAACTCTAGCTCTTAAGTTGACTCCTCAATGGAATGGTTGCACCACAGCACGCGAACCAAGGATATTGACCAATTTTGTAGGAATTTATTCTTTCGATCCAGAATTTGCACGAGCTCTTCTGAGTATGATAGATCGGCGTGCGTCTCCAACTAATCGAAGCTAACCACGTGACATGGATCATGCATCTACTTCCAAAGTTGGACGACATGGAAGACGTCGTCCACTTCAACCAGGCAGGGGGTAGCATGATCCGGTAAGCAACGGTCGCCACTTTCTTGAGGATCTCAAAAGGGCCAACAAATCTCGGACTTATTTTTTTCTTTACTCTGAACCGCATGACGCCCACATCGGTGTCACCTTGAAGAATACATGTTCCCCGACCAAGAACTCTAATGGTCGTCGACGAGTGTCCGCATAACTCTTTTGCCGGCTCTGCGCAATACGAAGTCTGTCTCGAATCATACGGACCTTCTCGACAGCTTGTTCCACCAGTTCCAGCCCGAGTACTTGTCGCTCTCCGACTTCATCCTAATATATCGAAGATCGGCACTTCCTCCCGTAGAGTGCCTCTTAAGGAGCCATATGAATGCCTGATTGATAACTGTTGTTGTATGCAAACTCCGTATGCGGCAAATGCATGTCCCAACTTGTCTTCAAATCTATTGCACACAGACGTAGCATGTCTTCCAGGATCTGATTCACCCTTTCCGTCTGGCCATCGGTTTCCGGGTGGTACGTGGAGCTAAAATTCAGCTTGGTGCCCAGTGTCACTTGTAGACTCGTCCAAAAATACGATAAGAATCGTCCATCTCTATCCAAAATGATCATAGCCGGTGCCCCATGAACTCGAACAATCTCATCGATATAAATCTGAGCTAATCGATCGACGCTCCAGGATACTTTGATAGTGATGAAATGAGCGAACTTGGTCAATCAATCAACAATGACCCAAATTGTGTCATTTTCCCAAGGCATCTTCGGAAAGCCTACGGTAAAATCCATAGAGAATCATTCCACTTCTATGCTAGAATTACGAGATTGTGTAGCTCCACACCGGGTCGTTGATGCTCGGCCTTCAACTGTTGACAGGCCATGCACTGTGACACAAATGTTGCCATATCTTTCTTCATATCGTGCCACCAAAAGGTTGTGCGCAAGTCCTTGTACATCCTGGTGCTGCCAGGATGCAACGAGTACTTTGCATAGTGATCCTCCGTCAGAATTTCTTTTCTAAGTTCGATATGGTCAGGCACGCATATTCTTTCCTTCACCCGCATCATTCCGCTTTTGTCTACCACAAAGTTGGTCACCTTCCCTGTCAAAATCAGCTCGCAACATCTTCTTCAGGAATGGGTCGCCCTCTAATGCTGTCTTTATCTTGTGGTGTAAGCTTAATTCAAGTGCAATTGAGCCAACTGTGCTCCTCTATATGGAATTCGGAGTTCGATGCCCATTTCTGCCAAGTCTCGTTGTATGTCGCGGTTGATAGCTAGCCACCCTGTGAACATTCTGTTCAAAGCATCCGCTACAATATTTTCTATACCCAGCATGTAATCGATCGTCATGTCATAATCTTTAATGAGTTCGAGCCAACACCGCTACCGTAAGTTCAAGTCCCATTGAGTGAAAATGTATTTGAGGCTTTTGTGATCCATTTTGATGCTACAAGCCACACCATAAAGATAGTGTCGCCATAGCTTCAACGCGAACACAATTATCGCTAGTTCCAGATCATGCGTAGGATAAAAAAATTTATGCTGCTTCAACTGTCTCAAAGTAAACAAAATTATCTTATCCCTTTGCATGAGCACGCACCCTAAGCCAGTTCTCGATGCATCACTGAATATCTAAAACCCTTCGGGCCCATCCGAAAGTACAAGAATTAGAGTTGAGATGAGCCATTTCTTTAACTCCTGGAAGCTAGATTCACAGTCGTCGTTCCACTCGAATACGACTCCTTTCTGGGTGAGGCGAGTCAGAGGTGATGCAATCTTGGCAAAGTCCTTCATAAATCTTTGGTAGTAGCCTGCCAAGCCGAGAAAACCCCGGATGTCGCCTGCCGAGGTAGGCCGTTTCCACTCAACTATCACTTCAATCTTCTTTGGGTCCACCGTGATGCCTTCAGCTGAAATAACGTGTCCAAGGAACGTCACACTGCTCATCCAGAACTCACATTTACTCAATTTAGCATACAATTGATGTTCAAGCAGGGTCTGTAGCACCATCCTTAAATGCTCGATGTGCTCGTCCTTGTCCACTACTAAAATAAGGCAAGTTAGAGACGTCAGGATACGTCGCTAATTAATAAAAATACGTCGCTAAAAATAATTAGCGACGACTTTAGCGACGAAACACGAAGGTCGCGGAAAATCTAGTCGCATATGACAAATTCGTCGCCCTCCGTTGCTGTTTGCGACGTCACCCCAATGTCGCTAGGACGGCGCAAAATTAGCGACGGAGGGCGACGAAATTGTATGTCGCCAAAGTAGCGACGTACTGCGACTACTTAGCGACGTTATTTTTTTTATGTGATGACATGGCATGCCTGCCATGTCAGCAGTGTAGCGACGTACAGCGACCAAATTAGTGACGTCATCTCTCTGCCACGTCAGCTACTCAGCGACGGATTACGACGGATAGTGACATAACGGCGCTAATTAGCGACGTCAGGATACATCGCTATACGTCGCAGAACGTCGCTATACGTCGCAGATATTATGAAAAAAAATTTAAAAAAATATGTTTGGTATTTTTGTTATGCTGTGTGTCTGTGTCACACATCATCACAAAAATACCAAACATATTTTTTTAAAATTTGGACAGCACCTCCTTTGTATATCAGATCATCGCTTATAACCCAGCGTAGGAATATTTGTCATCCCCGTCGCAGATATTACAAACATACACGTCCAAGTAAATATCATACATGTACTCAATAAAAATACCAACAAAGTAAATATCACAAACATACATGTCCAACAAACATACATGTCCAACAGAGTCAAATAAGAATAAAAATCAGTATACCAATAGGCGCCGTAGGATCCCGTACCGTAGTACGTACCCTTCTGAAGACCACCAACGGCGATCATCCAGAGGTCGTCCGGTGATGGAGCTGTAGGTGGCTGGGAGGAAGTACCAGCCCCTCCCTCTGCTGGCGCACTAGCAGCAGCAGCCGCCTCCTCTTGTAGCCGAAGAAACTCGGCCTAGAACATTGTTTGCTAACGTCTAAGTGTTTGCTAAAGTCTATATTGATATCTATTTTCATGTTTTCTAAATTATAGTAAATTAATATAAAGAATAGAACGTACATATGCCTGCGTCTCCCTCTCGTCAATGAACTCCCCAACCCTCCGATGGGTGACCAGGGAGACGGTCACCATGATGGGGTCCTCACCCTTTTTTACCTGTTAAAATATATTATCTATTATTAGTACTAAACATTCTATCCAACTATATATAAAATGATGTCCGGTACGGTAAAGAAAACGTACCAGACGACGAAAATGCTCCGTCATAGGAATGGAGCCACCACACCACTTATTGGCGCTCGACCGCGCCACCTTGGCCTTGTCAGACCGCTCCTGGAACCTGGCCTCGCCGAATCTAGCCTACATCGCAGTCCACTGCTCTGGTGTGATCCAACCATGGATCGACTTTCCGGAGCGATCACGAGACTTCTGGTCGTGGATCGCACTACGGACAAGCCCCCCCTCAAGTTTCGTGTCGGCTGGATGCATGTCGGATACCAAATTGCACGTGCACGGGATTTGGACTATGCGTGCACAATTATCCATTGGTTGGGGTTGATTATGAAGATGTGGTTTTGTCTGATACTTGAGTTTTACAATGTAATGTGAACTGTTCGGGTCTTCATTTGATTTTTAGTTTTCAAATTCGTAAACTGTTTTCACTGATACTCGAGTATGTAATCTGGTTTGGTCAAGCCTTAGTTAAAGGTCAAATTTAGTCAACTAGTCCTTTCTAAGTCATAAAACCCAATCCTAGGACCACGGACAAGCCCCCCCTCAAGTTTCGTGTCGGCCGGATGCATTTCGGACACGAAATCGCACGTGCACGGGATTTGGACTGTACGTGCACAATTATCCATTGGTTGGGGTTGATTATGAAGATATGGTTTTGTCTGATACTTGAGTTTTACAATGTAATGTGAACTGTTCGGGTCTTCATTTGATTTTTAGTTTTCAAATTCCTAAACTGTTTTCACTGATACTCGAGTATATAATCTGGTTTGGTCAAGCCTTAGTTAAAGGTCAAACTTAGTCAACTAGTCCTTTCTAAGTCATAAAACCCAATCCTAGGACCTATAGGTGAATCCCTGGATGACATTGATACTCTAGCTAGTGTATATATATATATATATATATATATATATATATATATATATATATATATATATATATATATATATATATATAATATATATATATATAAAATATATATATATATATATAAAATATATATATATATATATATATATATATATATATATATATATATATATATATATATATATATATATATATATATATATATTTATATATATATATAAATATATATATATATATATATATATATATATATATATATATATATTTTATATATATATATATATATATATATATATATATATATATATATATATATATATATATTTTATATATATATATATATATATATATATATTTATATATATATATATATATATATATATATATATATATATATATATATATATATATGTATGTAAAAAAAAAAAAATATGTATGTATATATATGTATGTTTTATATATATATATATATTTATATATATATATATATATATATATATATATATATATATATATATATATATATATATATATATATATATATATATATATATATATATATATATTCACACGTACTCTTCAATAACTCACTCAAAGACAAGTGGCACTCTCAAGATACAACCCACTTCTATATGAAGTATAACTATACATATATATATATATATATATATATATATATATATATATATATATATATATATATATATATATATATATATATATATATTTTTTATATATATATATATATATATATATATATATATATATATATATATATATATATATATGAAGTATAACCCATACCTTATCCAACTACCCTTTATATCAATATATATTCAAAACAAAACCTATCTATAAACATTTATACATATATATAGCATACACTCACATGTATATATCAAATCCTTAATCTAAGCTATGCATAAATCCTCCTATCTATATAACACCTATAGATATCCTATGCAAAGTATCCCTCATGGTAAAATATCAACTCAACTAATACTCTCCTCCTCCTCCTCCTCCTCCTCCTCCTTCTTACACTCACAAATCCTAACCACAACCTCACCTCAACTCTCTACTAATACCAAACCATACTCCTATGGTACTGCTGCTGATAACACATTCCTAAGCCTACTGTATTTCACTGTCCATGCCAAATCAAGGCAACGCCAAGGCAGGGCAAATGCTATGCCACTGCCGCTGCAAACATCTACTCATTGCAAACAGTCACTGAGCTAAAGCCACACTTCAACCCACTACACTAGTCTACTAAAAGTAGATCAATCGAAAACCAAATATCCCAAAATCAACATAACCCTATACTCTAACTCCTACAGCTCATATACTTATATACATAGGTATATCAACTCAAATACATATATATAATCCTATAATCCTTGCCCTCTCTAGTACAGTACATCAAAGTATCAATTCAAAATATCAAACTCAAAATTAAACCCAAACCTAAAACTCGAATACAACACATACTACTATATTAAATCTCTGATACATATGTATATCTATGAATATAACAAAACATTCAAAATCCTAAAATCTCAGTAAACCATTCGAAACCAAAATTCTCATGCAAAAACCTAACCATTGTATACGTGTCAGAGGGGGTATATGTGTGTGTGACACACGTGTCTAGGGGTATCTAGACTCGTGTCCAAACGAGGTCAAAATCGTGTCAATAACATGGTGTCAGCACATTTGCAGCCCCAGTTAGGGTTAGGGTTCTCGTGTAACCTAGGGCTAGGGTTAGGGTTAGGGTTCTCATGTCTGTGTCGTCTGTGCCCACATTTGTGTCCGTGACTAGATAGCTAGGGCTAGGGTTAGGGTTTACCTGAAGAGGGCGGCTCGGTCGGAGGAGGGAGGAGGGAGGCGGCGAGGGGGCTTCGTCGGAGGAGGGAGGCGGCGAGGAGGGGGGCTTCGTCGGAAGAGAGCTTCGTCGGAGGAGAGATTGAAAAATTTTGGAAAATTTTTGGGAGAGAGAGAAGGGGAAAATGAAAGTTTCGAACGAGATATATTAAAATATTAGCGACGTCTGATTTAGACGTCGCTGAACGTCGCTAAGGAGCGACATAACTTAAGTCACGTCGCTGAACGTCGCTATTCAGCGACGTACTTTATCTCTTGTCGTGGAACGTCGCTATTCAGTGACGTTTTGCGATGTCTATCTAAAGGAATCGCTATATTCAATATTTAGCGACGTTATTTTATTCCATCGCTAAAGTACGTCGCTAAAAGAGCATATTTTAGTAGTGGTCTTTCGAATAGATAAGGATGTCGTCAATGAATATGACGACAAATTTGTCTATGAATAGTCGAAATACTCGGTTCATTAGATCCATGAAGGCGACATGGACATTTATCAAACCGAACGGCATGACTAGGAACTCATAGTGCCCGTATCGAGTTCGAAAAGGGACTTCGGCACGTCTTCGGGCTTGATCTTCAATTGATGGTAGCCTGAGCGAAGATCAATCTTGAAAAATATGGTGGCCCCTTGTAATTGGTCAAACAAGTCGTCTATCCTCGGCAATGGGTACATATTTCATACCGTGGCCTTGTTAAGTTTCCGATAGTCGATGCATAGCCGCATCGATATATCCTTCTTCTTTACGAACAATACTGGAGCACCCCACAAGGAGATGCTAGGGCGAATATATCTGCAATCTAGAAACTCTTGTAGCTATGCTTTCAGTTCCTTTAGCTCCGCCGGTATAATTCGATATGGTGCTTTGGATATCGGTCAATTGTCCGGAAAAGTGTCAATGCTGAATTCTATCTCTCGATCCGACGGCATCCCTGGCAACTCATCTAGAAACACGTCGGGAAATTCTGTCATGACTTTAGTCTGTGCCGTGCATGCAATCTCCTTTCTCGTGTCTCGAACTGATGCTAGATACCCGCTGCAACCAGAATGCAACATACGCCTCGCCAAAATCGCCGATATCACCATGGCCGTCTTCGACGTTGTCCCGTACGAGTATGAGAACTCTATTTCACCAAGAAGACTGTCACACCCTAGTACCGGAATACAGAGACGAACTAGGCCAGCTGCCTCGTATGAGGTACGAAGACGTCATACGGCGATTATGGCTGTCAAGAGACTAGGGGGTACATGCTACAATCAAGTCGCCTAGGGTCATATAGAGCATCTATGTCTCAATCAATCAACCAAGAAGGAGTAATAATAATCATATAAGACAAAGTAGTAAGGCATCCCCGACGCTTCATCAAAATAATTCATGGGACTAGCTATACAAAATGACGAGCTAGTGTCGAGAGTCAATAATACATAACCGTAGTCAGCTGCAGTCTGATTTAGTTACAATTATGTGAGAAAACTAAATATCCAGAACATCCGACTAAACGGGTGCCGACGGCTAAACGCAAAGTACAAAAATGGAAGATATCAAAGCGATGAAGAAGAAACCCACTGATGGTCCCTAGCGCCCATACTCCTGGTGTAGACCATTGTTCGGGTAGAAGACTGGATCCTCTGGCGCTGCTACGAGATCTGACCAAACAAAACCAGCGGGATCAGACCCCGAATAACAAGTACCACAAGGGAGCACATAAGAATGAGACAAATCAAAGCAATAGATATAATAAGACTTGGCTCATGAGGTATAGGCTTGTAACGTATCATCGAGACCATACGGCACCCTTACAACCAAATAAGAACAAACGGTGCCAATATCGTGCCGAGATAAGATATATCCTATAACCATAGTCAAGTTATGGCTTTTGGTTGCAACTTCGGCCCATAGCCTGTCATAGCACAATAGCCCAACCCAACAACCAAATAAGGACATGAGTTGGACCATGCACCATGACAGTCCATGTTCTTCGGCTGCTAACAGAAGAAACATATCACAAGCAAGCCGTTTTATAAGCGGTCAATCAATCCTACGACTTTCTATGATTTGTCTGGGTTATCCCAGTAATACATATGATATGGGAATCCTCAGATCGTGTCATATCCAAGAAAGGCTAGATGAACCAATAATAACGCATAGCACATAACTTATAGAATGCACCGATCCCCCATAAGGCCACCGTGCTAAACAGATCATAACGGTTCCAACGGTCCTATAAGGAGAGTTGGCTCGGCATATAATAATTAGATACTGCACTCCACTAGTGTGGATAAATATACAGTATCCGTGGTGGCTAGCCAACATGTTAGGATATGGCCTAGGGTGGCTGATAACGTATGATCTCGGGATTCTGTTTCTGTTTATTGATTCTACCAATTTAAGTTGCTTAGATTAACCCTATATTGCTCTTGGAATCACACGTCGTGGTTACATGGTCATCCTTCTATTCACACCATAGTACATGTATCCTAAGTAAGAATCCACATCCAGCTCAAAGAGTTCCAAATCTATATCTATGATTAGTGTAGTACATCAAACAAACAATCAATATACCACGTCAATATTACTGACAAATTACCATGACTGTGCTGGAAAGTAAGAATATACTGACATATAACATGCATGATCATAAAGCAGGTAGAGTCGCACCTCAGTGCACTCATATATTAGCACCTTAGTGCATATATAGATTGTACCTCATTACACACATAGAAAAGGTACCAGCACTTATACAGGTAATCTAGTCAGGAACACGGTCAAGTCAGGCAGTCACCTGGAATCCTCGTAGCACAAAGGTCACATATGACACATAGTTTGGGTCTTCTCATAGGACACTAAGGTCGGAACAGAAAATCAAAGTCAAATCAATAAACTCATCAAAACTAGATAAACTACCAAATTATCAAATCAGGCGTATGGGACAAGTCAGGCGTATGGCAGAGAAATCAAAAAGTCTAAAGTCCAACAAATAGACGTATAGGTCACGTGGTCTCATATGCCATAGGCACAGCGGATCAGGTGAAGCAAAGAAGGCACATGTGCACATAGAAACCCATGTGTCAGGATAATCTGGAGCACGACGATTGTGGCACGTGCCTACAACGCACGGGGAACAGACACAAAGTACGCAGGGAACGAGAATGGGTGCAGGCACAAAACTGGCCTAGGTGCACGGAGAATGGGTACATGACATACGGGGCACAGGCACACAGGACACAGGCACGCATCACGTGCAGACATGCGGTGTATGTGGACAAAACTGCCCAGGCATGCGGGGCACGGATGCACGGCGTGCGGACGCACGAGGTGCATGGGGACAACCTGGCCTACGAAGCATAGCGTGCAGGGCCCGCAGGAGCACGGCGCGCGGAGCATGACATGCGGGGCACGAGAGAAGTCATCGTCCCAGAACAACAAGTTTTTGGCCATGGAGTTCTCAAAACTTCCAATGTCCATAACCTGAGCTATATGACTCGAAATCGAGCGAAATAAAAGCCAAAACTGAATGAAATCAAATTCTCTACAACATGGAATAATTAGTTTTTGAAAATAACCAAGCTTGATATATCAAAACCACAAAAACCCATAAAATCCTAGTTTTAGAAATTTAGATCTACACAAAATAGCTATTAAAACTGAAAACTCCAAGAACTAAACATATAGAGAATTAAGAGATGAACAATCTAGACTAATAATATCAAAGAAATAAAAATGCAAGTGGTCTCTCCATTTAGTGCAAGATGTACTTGCCTAAGTGTTGTTGAGGGAAATAAATGAGGGCTAATGAGGAGAGAAAGTGGAAGAGAATATTTACAGTGGGTGGGTTGGTTCATAAAACCCCAATCCTAGCATGCCCTAACCATGTGACTAATATGACATGTTAATTATTACATGCTACAACTAGTAGATTAATTAATTAACTAAAATCCTAATCATAATATGGTCCAGAAATCTTATAATCAAAGTAGTAAACCACGCCTACAATCAAACAAGGACAAGGGGTGGTACACTATTCTACAACGAGATATTGTTTCACGCCGTGACCAGGTGTAAATACAGGATACATGCAATCAAGATGCATGTGCCAGATACCATATACAGGAAAAAATAAAATTTTACGTATTTCGAAATGGAGAGTGACAAAGATAGAACACAACTCTTTTTTTCACGCACTCGATGGTTGTGTGGCATGTTGACACAAAGTCACAGTCAACCAAATATTGACTACATTGACTAAATAATATCTGTATAAATTCAATACGACACACGACGTCTGCATTCAGTTCAGGACAGACAACAGCTCAGTTTCCGACTCTCAGTGTATTTTCGAGTCTGTACTTTTACATTTTATTGAGTCTAGAAGTATGTACTCTGAGTTATGCTGAGCTCTTGGAACTTAGTCTATAAGCCTACCCAAAATCCCAAGCTCCACCAAAACAAAATTGCCCACAAGTCCCACTTAGAACCACTCTGTGCTCTGGAGACAGAGTTCGGGCCGAACTCTGCCTCCACACAGAGTTCGGGCCGAACTCTGTCCCCTAGAAATCAGGAACCCTAATTTTAGGGTTAGCTGGTTGCTAGCTGTCCAACGGCCAAATTTTTGAATTTTCCTACCCGAATTCTGGCCGAATTCTGCCTCTAAAAACACTATAAATAGGGGATGAATTCTCTCATTTCAATTCACTCAATCTTCTCTTCTCTTCTCTCCTACAAGCTCAATAAGCCATACCCTTCCTATCTACTAGCCACAAGCCTCCTAAGTCTCGAGTGCTCAGCATCTCTCAGTTAGGATTCTTGTGCAAGAGTGAAGAAGTCGCTTGGACAATTCCAAGCAAATCGCCACTGCGATCCTCTGTTAGAAGTTGACGTGCTCTTCTGAAGAAAAGGTACGGGTTGTAAGCTACTATTTCACAAATAGTGGATTTAATCCTGAGCTAGAGTTCTCAGGCCTGGACTAGTCCTCCACGAGGGAAACCAGGTTAAAATTGCTGTGTTTGCGTATGCTCTTCTGCTCTTCATTTATTTTCCGCACTTTACTCTGATTATTTATTGTTGGTGAAAGAGTTATTTTTAATTGGCTATTTTTCTATATAAACTCTATTCACCCCCCTCTAGAGTTGCCAAACTGTTCTTCAATTGGTATCAGAGCTCTGTTCTCTTTACAAGGACTAACATCCTAAGAGCTGATCCATGGCAACCACACAATCCTTGATTTCCAATCATGGTGAAGGTCAGTCCACTCATAGGCCTCCCCTATTTGATGGGACTAACTACACATATTGGAAAACAAGGATGAGCTTCTATCTTAAGTCTCTAGACTTTGACCTGTGGACTGTCGTCACTGACGGTTACAAAAAGCCCGCCAGGATAGTTGTCGATGGTGACCTCATTGAGAAACCACACGACAAATATTCTGTCGAGGAGAAGAAACAGGCAAGTCTAGATGCTAGGGCTATTAATGCTTTATTATGTGCTATAGACAGGAATGAGTTCAACAGGGTCTCTACATGCACCACTGCTCATGAAGTATGGAGACTTCTAGAAGTGACGCATGAAGGAACCACACAGGTCAAGGAATCTAAAATAAGCCGTCTCACTCAAGAATACGAAGCCTTCAAGATGAAGCCAAGTGAGACGATCACTCAAATGATCACAAGATTCCTCGACATCATCAATCCTCTATCTTCGCTTGGAAAGCAGTACTCAAACCACGAAAAGATTCGTAAGCTGCTCAGAGGGCTACCAAAGATTTGGAACCCTAAGGTGACAGCCATCATAGAAAGAAACGATCTCACAACAATGTCAATGGAGACCTTGATGGGTAAGCTTATGACTCACGAGCTTGACCTCAAGGACTTCGAAGAGCCTGCTCCGAAGACCAGGGAGATCATACTCAAAGCTCATCAACGAAGAGCTAATCATGATGAGACCGAAGAAGATAACTCGGATGATGAAGACCAAGCTCTCATGGTTCGCAACTTCAGGAAATTCCTTCGCTTCAATCGAAGGAAGAAGGAATCTCAAGAAAACGATAAAGAGGAACCAACTTGTTATGGTTGCAAGAAAACTGGACATGTCCGAAAAGACTGCCCATTCCTGAAGAAGAGCAACCGCTTTGAGAAGCCATACAAAAGGAACTCATCAAAGAAATATGCCAACACAGGCATCTAGCATGAAAGTGAAGCGAGTGACTCTGAGGAAGAAAAGGACTCTCCTCAAGATACAGCAAATGTGTGCCTGATGGCAACTTCCAACAAGGTATCTAACGAAACTCTGGATGACTTCTCTTTTGATGAACTTGGCGATGCTTTCACTGATTTACTCGATGATCATAAAAAGGTCATCGGTAAATATAAATATGCCAAGGACAAAATCAAAAGTCTAGAAGATGAGATACAAAGAATTTCTTTACTTCTTGATAATGTTAGAAACACATCACCCACTAATGACACTGATGAAGTATCCAAGCTTAAATTAAGCTTACATGATGCTGAAGCACGTATTGAGCAACAAACTCAAGAAATTACTACTCTCAACACGTTGCTTGCTGAAGAAAAGAGTAGACACAAGATTTCCATGACTAAGATTTATGGCTTAAATATTAAGGTTGATGAACTGCAAGCTGTTTCTAAAAGATTAGAAACCAAATTGGGTAAACAGGTTGTTCAACCTCAAACCCAATCACATGGGCACAATGCCACTCATGCTAGTCAATCACGTCATTCTCATGCAGCACATAACCATGCATTTATATACACAAACTTTCACAAACCACGTGCACGTAAGAACAATTCTCACTCAGTACACACTCATCATGCACAAAGACACAATCAACATCACTCCACACATAAAAATCATCATGCCATGCCATATAGACAAGGTCCTCATATACCATATAGACAAAATCATCATGCCATGCCATCTAGAAAATTTCAGCAAGTCACACATCATAGACAATACCATCATTCTATGCCTCATAGACACCATCACCATGCCACTTATTCCATGCATAATCATCTTCACCATGCTAACTCTTCACATCATGTCCATCCTCATCCTGTTGCTTATAGATATTATTCTCATGCTCCTAGTATAAATAAGAATGCTATCTGTACTTATTGTGGATTACATGGACACATCTCACCACAGTGCAGAGTTAGAAGACTTGTAGATAAAAGGATATATGCTTGGTTCCCAAAGACTAACTTTTCAGGACCCTCAAGAACTCGGGTACCAAAGGTCACATCTACTCTTGATGTAGGTGGACCTTCCCTCCTCAACTGAAAGTAAGTGGATTCTCGATAGTGGATGCTCGCGACATATGACGGGAGACGCAAATCTTTTTGCATCACTATCGATGAAGAGAGAAGGATACGTATCCTTCGGTAACAATCTCAAAGGGCACATTATAGGTAATGGTATCATTGGTCATCCTCCTTCTCCTGTAATAAAGGATATCTGCCTAGTGACCGAGTTAAAGCATAACCTGCTCAGCATTAGTCATCTTGCTGATCATGGATATGATATTAACTTTGGACAAAACAGTTGCTACATCTATGATAGGTCAACAGGAGACATTGCTTTTGAAGGGAAAAGAGAGGACAACATCTACATTTTCTATCTTTCTATAAATACTAACAATGCAGGTAGATGTCTATATGCCCACAAAGACGAACGACTACTTTGACACCAGCGTCTTGGTCATGCCAACATGGATGCTATATCCAGGCTTTCCACCAAGAAGCTAGTGAGAGGATTGCCTGACATCACGTTCAAAAAGGACACGGTATGTGCCGAATATGAACTAAACAAGGCAACTAAATCCTCATTTCATTCTATCAACTCTGTAAGTACTACTAGACCCTTGCAACTACTTCATATGGATTTATTTGGTCCTAGTAGAATAGCTAGCCTTGGAGGCAAACTTTATGTATTTGTTATTGTTGATGATTTTTCGAGATTTACATGGGTTTTCTTTCTCGCCAATAAGAGCGATGCTATTTCTGCTTTCAAAATTTTTGTAAAGAAAGTTCAAAACGAAAAAGGCTACATGATTACTCGAATCCGAAGTGATCATGGAGGCGAATTCGTAAATTATGATTTTGAAAGTTTTTGTAATGCAAATGGTTTTGATCATGAATTTTCTTGTCCTAGAACTCCTCAACAAAATGGTGTTGTGGAGCGGAAGAATAGGACTCTTGGCGATATGGCTAGAGTCATGTTGAATAAATTTTCTCTTCCGAAATATTTTTGGGCAGAGGCTGTAAGTACAGCATGCCACATTTTGAATAGGGTGCTTATTCGTCCCATTACGAAGAAAACACCCTATGAGCTTTGGTTTGGGAGAACCCCCAATGTTTCGTATTTTAAAGTTTTTGGTTGTAGATGTTTTATCCTTAACACCAAAGACAACTTAGGCAAATTTGATGCCAAAGCTGACGATGGTATCTTTCTTGGTTATGCCGCCAAGAGTAAGGGATATAGAGTTTTCAACAAACGCTCACTTATTGTGGAGGAGTCAACTAATGTGACTTTTGATGAAGATAACAGTGCAGTAAGCGCTCTTGATGATGATGTTGAGCCATCAATTTCTACTCCAATGAACACTTCAACTGAAACTAATTCTCTGGAGGGTTTGCCTAAGAAATTCTCTTTCAAACCTTCTCATCCAGAAAATTTAGTTATAGGAGAAGTTTCACGTGGAGTAACTACTAGATCATCACTAAGAGACTCCGTTGCTAGCACTGCCTTCATTTCACAAGTAGAGCCTAAAAACATTTCTGAAGCTTTTAATGATGAATTTTGGATTTCTGCTATGCAAGAAGAACTCAACCAATTTGAGAGGAGCCAAGTATGGGAACTAGTTCCTAGACCGGCTAATCACTCAATAATTGGTACCAAATGGGTGTTTAGAAACAAAGTAAATGAAGATGGTTCAGTCACTCGTAACAAAGCCCGTCTAGTAGCTCAAGGATACAATCAAGAGGAAGGTATCGACTACGATAAGACATATGCTCCTGTTGCTAGACTAGAATCCATTCGGATGCTTTGTGCTTTTGCCAATCATCAGAACTTTAAATTATTTCAAATGGATGTTAAAAGTGCTTTCTTGAATGGCTTTATTAAGGAGGAAGTTTATGTCAAACAACCCCCTGGCTTTGAAAATCACAAATTTCCCGACCACGTGTTCAAGCTGAAGAAAGCGCTTTATGGCCTTAAACAAGCCCCCAGAGCTTGGTATGAAAGGCTAAGCAGTTTCTTGCTTGAGAAAGGTTTTTCAAAAGGGAAAATTGACACTACACTGTTTATCAAATCTTTCAAAGACACCATTCTATTAATTCAGATTTATGTTGATGATATTATTTTTGGGTCTACTGATAAAACTCTTTGTCAAGAATTTGCCAAGTGTATGCAGACGGAATTTGAGATGAGCTTGATGGGAGAGCTCAACTATTTTCTTGGCCTGCAAGTAAAACAACTGGCTAATGGAACTTTCATCTGCCAATCAAAGTACACCAAGGACATGCTGAAGAAGTTCGATCTTGACAACATCAAACCAATCAGCACGCCAATGGCTACTTCAACCAAACTCGAACCAGATGAGAGTGGCAAACCTGTTGATCAACGTAAGTATCGAGGTATGATAGGCAGCTTACTTTATTTAACTGCTAGTCGTCCCGATATCATGTGCAGTGTTTGCCTATGTGCTAGATATCAAGCTAATCCTAAGGAATCACACATGACCGCGGTTAAGCGTATCTTTAGATACCTTAAGGGTACGGTTACAGTGGGCCTATGGTATCCCAAGTCAACATCATTTGATCTTATTGGTTACTCCGATGCTGACTTTGCTGGATGCAAGGTCGACCGTAAAAGTACGAGCGGCACGTGTCATTTATTAGGAAAAGCTTTAGTCTCCTGGTTTAGCAAGAAGCAGAACTCTGTTGCACTATCCACAACAGAAGCTGAATACATAGCAACTGGGCGTTGTTGTGCACAAATTCTGTGGATGAAGCAAACCCTTGAGGACTATAAGTTATCTTTCATGCATATTCCTATATTCTGTGACAATACTAGTGCAATCAATTTGACTAAGAACCCTGTCTGCCACTCACGCACTAAACACATTGAAATCAGACACCACTTTTTGCGTGATCATCAGCAAAATGGCACGATTAACTTAGAATTTATTGACACTGATCATCAGCTGACAGATTTCTTTACTAAGCCACTATCCGAAGAGCGCTTCAATTTTCTTTGTCGTGAACTTGGAATTTTAGATGAAGCAGTTATAAATTGAAACTCACCTGCGTAAATATCGAGTATATTGTGATTCTTTTACGAAGAATTTGGTATGGGTACAAGCCGAAAGGGTCCTTCTGACAACAAGGCGTAAAAGCCTAAGCGACACGGTGCACTAGTCCTCAGGACTACCGCAAGCTGGGATCCGGCCCCTGCAGCTAACCCATGGCAAATTTGGACTATTGAACCACAGTATATGTCCTTATTTATTATATGGCTCGTTTTTGATTTAATATTGCCTAATTGATATTTTCTAAAGTTCATTCTGTTTTCTGAGTACCTCTCTATCTATTTTTTTAAATTCAACACTCTTTGTTGTCCTCAACTATCTTTTGTTTAACTCTTAAACATTTTCTTCATGTTCTTTGCCTGTTTTCAGTTCTGGACCATTGATCCAGAACTCGGGCCGAACTCTGCCCCTATCAGAGTTCGGGCCGAGTTCGGTTCTTAGGTTCCAGGGTCGGGATCTGGCTCTGCCGTTGGATCAATTCTAATCCAATGGTCAATATTTCATCCGACCAAAGACAAAGCCCTACTTTATGTCGGGATTCCATCTCTCTCCTTCACTATTACCACCTTTCTTACCTATACAAACTCTTTCCTTGAAACCCTAACCCTAGTTTTTGATCTAGAGTGCTCCATTGCTTCTCAAAATCAAGAAAAAGGGGTTTCTCTCCATTCTCTTCCATTGTTTATTACTTGTTTGAGGTACCATTCCTATTTTCTATCTTCTAGTTAAAATCTTTTAATGGCTCCTTGCTTGTTCAATCGTGGGAAGAGAATTCGAGTTGAGAGTATTTCCTCTTCGGATTCTCCTCTATCAATTGAACAAATCATTGAACAACTTCAACCACCTCATCCTTTGTTCAATCCACCTCGTCCTCAAAATCCTTCCACCTATGACAACAGACTTTTTGTCTCACTAGATGCATCAAACAACTGGTTTAGTGACTTTCGGAATCGTCAGGTATTCACAGGACATCCCATTAATTTTTCCATATTCTCTCAATATGATTCTTTATTCCATGACCTCTATCTTGATGAACTAGTTACTACAACTTCTGCTATCTATCGTCATGCCGTTCAAATGTTCTACTGCAACTTAACCTTTGATGACCTTCATATTTATTCACGAGTTGCAGGTATCAATATATCTTTTGATGACTTTGACTTAGCCGAATATCTTGATCTTCAAGAGCCCAATTCTTGGGAAAAGCTAGTTGACGCTCGCTCGTTCCGTTTTCCCGACGGAATTTCCCTTGAGAGCTTCAAGGATGATTTGTGTACTCCATACACACGTCCTCGCAAGCTCACGGCTAAATATCTCAACCCATATTTTTCTGACCTTCATTGGATTATTTCTAACACCATTCTACCCAAAACAGGTTCCCATGATGACATCACTTATCTTGAAATATCTGCTCTTTATCATCTTCATTTTGGAATTCCTTTCAATCTTCCACGTACCATGATGGACTGGATGATTCGCTGTAGGAGGAAACCACGAGCTTTGGTTTATCCTCTGTATCTTCCTTTGATCTTTCGTGCTTTTCATATACCACTTGATGCTTGTCCGTTCATGCCTGCACCTGCCTTTCTATCCAAGGCACGACGCCTTCAGCCTGTCGCTGCTTCTGAGTCATCTGAGCATTCTGCTGATGAGGAGGCTGATGCCCCTCCACTCGGTCAGGATGCACCTCCTCCTCCTGCCAACCTGGATTCTCTTCAGACTATGCTTCGCGATCATTTTGCCGTTGAGGATGATCGCTGGACGCAGCAGGATTACCGTACCACCTTGCAGATCAGTGCCCTTGGGAACTCTCTTCATGATATGCGGTATTCGCTTGCTCGTCATCCTGATCTGCATGTGCCTATTGAGCGGGATCCAGATCACGCGGGTCATCGTATAGACGATCCGTGGGTCATGAGGTATATGGATCCGGATGATGCTTTTGTGGATCTTCAGATGTTCCAGGACCTTTTCGATGTTCCAGGACCTTCTCGTGCTCCATGATGGAGATTGGCTTGATATGCTGCTGCCACTGCTGATGGTCTTAGTTGCCTTTTGATTTTAGTTATTTCAGTTTGTTATGGATTTATGTACTGGATTTATGTCTTCAAACCCTGATGATGTGCTGGTTGGTGGATAACATTTTATGCTATTTTTCGTAGTTTTACTTTATGTCAGTGACTTGTTTTATTAGTATTATACTATTTCTTCTCTACTTGGTGTGGTTGGATTACTTTTCATTGTCTATACTGCTATTTCCATGCTTTTCCTTATGCAGTGATCCTTTATATTGCTAACTGCCAAAAGGGGAAGAAATATGTATATTTCAAATGTATATCTGTCTGTGCTTGTGTTTGCTTTTGGGAAAATATTTTTATCAGGCCACAGGTTCTGTGCATTATTTACGGGGGAGAGCTATTGATTCTAGCTCGGCACCGTTCACTGATTACGGGGGAGCTATCTTATTCTAGCTCGGCATTATTTATGGGGGAGCTGTGTTTTAACCAACTGTGTCCAGGTATGAATATTGAAATATACATTTATTATTTTGTCAATTATCAATATGGGGGAGATTGTTGACACAAAGTCACAGTCAACCAAATATTGACTACATTGACTAAATAATATCTGTATAAATTCAATACGACACACGACGTCTGCATTCAGTTCAGGACAGACAACAGCTCAGTTTTCGACTCTCAGTGTATTTTCGAGTCTGTACTTTTACATTTTATTGAGTCTAGAAGTATGTACTCTGAGTTATGCTGAGCTCTTGGAACTTAGTCTATAAGCCTACCCAAAATCCCAAGCTCCACCAAAACAAAATTGCCCACAAGTCCCACTTAGAACCACTCTGTGCTCTGGAGACAGAGTTCGGGCCGAACTCTGCCTCCACACAGAGTTCGGGCCGAACTCTATCCCCTAGAAATCAGGAACCCTAATTTTAGGGTTAGCTGGTTGCTAGCTGTCCAACGGCCAAATTTTTGAATTTTCCTACCCGAATTCTGGCCGAATTCTGCCTCTAAAAACACTATAAATAGGGCATGAATTCTCTCATTTCAATTCACTCAATCTTCTCTTCTCTTCTCTCCTACAAGCTCAATAAGCCATACCCTTCCTATCTACTAGCCACAAGCCTCCTAAGTCTCGAGTGCTCAGCATCTCTCAGTTAGGATTCTTGTGCAAGAGTGAAGAAGTCGCTTGGACAATTCCAAGCAAATCGCCACTACGATCCTCTGTTAGAAGTTGACGTGCTCTTCTGAAGAAAAGGCACGGGTTGTAAGCTACTATTTCACAAATAGTGGATTTAATCCTGAGCTAGAGTTCTCAGGCCTGGACTAGTCCTCCACGAGGGAAACCAGGTTAAAATCGCTGTGTTTGCGTATGCTCTTCTGCTCTTCATTTATTTTCCGCACTTTACTCTGATTATTTATTGTTGGTGAAAGAGTTATTTTTAATTGGCTATTTTTCTATATAAACTCTATTCACCCCCCTCTAGAGTAGCCAAACTGTTCTTCATGGCATGCACCCAACTAACCCATGCCGAGGATTATATCGTACTCCTTGATGTCGAGGACGATAACTTCTGAGGATAGATTCCTTCCACCGATGCAGATGTAACCATCCCTATAAATTTGAGTGGCATGCATATCTACTCCCGATGGAGTGCTAACACTAAGATTCATATCTAGTAATTGCATGGGTAATTTATTTTTTTCTACAAAGTCAGAAGATATGAAGCTATGCGTAGCACCCGAATCGAACAATACTTTAGCGGACACATTTTATAGAGTAGTATACCTGTTACAACCGTGTCAGATGCGAACGCTTCATCCCGAGTAAGTACATAGACTCGGCCTTGCGCCTCCTGGCAATTTTGTTGGTTTACGGGCACTGCATTTGCTCCATGTGTGGGAGGCACCCTATTCTGATTTTGAACGTTTCTTAGAGGATGTGGGTTCGCCCTCCACATTCGATAATCTGCCACCTTGTGGCACACCTGGCCAGACGTGAAGCATCCCCGTATATGACAGTCGAATACATAACGTCCGTTCATTCCATATTTGTTACAGCGTACCCCCGAATTCTCATTTGCATGTTGGCACTTTGGCACTCCTGATCTTCCAGCGTCGAAGGGACACTTGTTGAAATTGTTACAGACTACTGACACTGCCCTCTGTGATACTCGACCAAAGATTCGCTTGCTATCAAATGCAGTATTATAGGACTCTCTGTAGGTCTGACATTTTTGTTGGCCCACTCCATGGTCACACCCAATTTTAATAATCGACATAAACTTAAGTCAATACACAAAATATACAAACTGCTGCTAATCATTTTAGGTCTTGTGAAATCAATATCAACAAGCGTACTACTGTATCATAAAGCACGTAAATCAGCAGTCTGAAGCTTACCTTCATTGGAATCTAGTCCAAGTCATTTTACAATTTATTATGTATTTTATCTTTATTGAGTCTAGGATATAAATTGTAAGATCGACTGGGTAATACTGGCTTAGGTTAATCTTAGTCCACTTTTCTATATAGCTTACCTATCCTTATTCCATATACCAAAAAGTTTTATTTCATTCTGCAAAAATATTTTATAAATATTCAACATTTTTACCTAGACAGAACTCAAACCGAGTTCGGCCTGAGTTCGGTCCGAACTCTACCCGAGTTCGGTCAATTTAAATTTAAATATTTATTGCCTCCAAATCTACATGTAACGTTCATATGCGAAATCTTTGCATCAGAACTCTGCCAGAACTCTGCCCGAGTTCGAACCCAGAAAACACCTATAAATAGAAGAGAATTTCTCATTCCGAATCACTCAATCATTTTCATCTTCTCTTCTCTATTCAATAAGTATTTTCATCTGATCAAAAGTTTTCATATCACACCTACACTCCTCTTAGCCAAAAGTCAGTAATATCTATTTCGATCTAGAGTCTTTTGGTTCTCAAGAGTTGTAAAGAGGTTGTTCAAAGTACAGAAGGTATCTCTGTTGTGGAGCCGGTCATGCGCTCGTTGCCAAACACGGTGTTATGAAGTTGGTCGTGCACTTGTCACCAAGCACGGTGTTGTAAGAGACTGCAAGCTCTCAATTAGCTTGTGCCTTAGTAGATTAACATCGAGCAAGAGTACTCGAGACTGGATTAGTCCTCTCAGAGGGATACCAGTATACATCGTTGTGTCACTGAGTTTGATCTCTCTATCTCTTGCTATATTTATTTACTGTCTCTTATTCACTGCCATAGTTATCTGCTTTTATTTTTAAATTGGTGATTATTTTCTGCTGCACTCGCACTTACTCTATTTACCCCCCCTCTAAAGGTGCTCAAATGGTCCTACAATTGGTATCAGAGCGGGTTATATTTAAATATAACAAACATCAGAGAGTATATATGGCATCCGTGAAATCAATATCCAACGGTGAAGGACAATCCACAAATAGACCTCCACTATTTGATGGTACTAATTATACCTACTGGAAAACACGGATGACTTTCTTCTTAAAGTCTCTTGACTTTGATCTTTGGTCTATAGTTGTTGACGGTTATAAAAAATCGGCACCTACAGTAGTTGATGGCCTGCTTGTAGACAAGCCTCATGACAAATATACAGAGGCTGAAAAAGTAAAGGTTAGTCTAGATGCTCGTGCTATCAACGCACTGTTCTGTACAATTGATAAAACGGAATTCAACAGAGTTTTAACCTGTAAAATGTCTCACGAGATTTGGAAACTTCTTGAGAAAACTCATGAAGGTACTACCCAAGTGAAGGAATCCAAAATCAGTAGACTAACACAGGAGTATGAATCTTTTAAGATGAAATCGGTGAGTCAATTACACAGATGTTCACACGTTTCCTTGATATTACTAATCCTTTGCAATCTCTTGGTAAGAATTACAGTAATCATAAAAAGATCAGAAAAGTGCTACGAGCTCTAACCAAGAACTGGAACCTAAAGGCAATAGCAATCATTGAAGGAAACGATCTCACCACCATGTCTCTGAAAACACTGATGGACAAGCTCATGACCCATGAGCTTGATCTGCAAGAGTTTGAAGAAGCAACCCCAAAAGAAAAGTCTATCGCCTTCAAAGCTCAAGCCAGAAAATCTACATGCAATGATTCTGAGGAAGAATCATCAAGTGGTGACGAACAGGCCCTACTAGTAAAAAACTTCAGAAAATTCCTAAAGTTTGAGAAACCAAACAAAAGGAAGAGAGATATCCAAGAAAGCAATGAAGATAAAACAATATGCTTTGGATGCAAGAAATCAGGGCACATGAAGAAGGACTGTCCAACTTCGAAGAAAAGCAGTCCATACGATAGATTAAGATCATGCAGAAAAGCAACAACCAGTCGAAAGTATGCTAACAGAAGTATCTAGCATGAAAGTGATGTCAGTGATACAGAGGAAGAAGACAGAACCTGTGAAAATGCCAATGTCTGTCTTATGGCTTTTGATAAGGTATCCTCAAACCCTTTGTATGACAATTTTACTTTTGATGAATTAGAAAATGCCTTTAGTGAACTACTTGAAGAACACAAAAATGTGCTTGACAAGTATAAGCAATCTCGAAAAGAGATTAAGGCATGCACAACCGAAGTAGCTAGACTGTCCAGTCTCATTGAAGACATTAAAGAGACATCTACTACTGGTAACACGGAAGAGATAGCCAAACTCAAAGTAGACTATCATGAGGCTATCCTCAAAGTTGATAAGAAAGAAAGAGACTTATGTCAAAATACAAGAGTTATATGATAGAGAAGAAAAAGCACTTAGTCACAGAACAAAGACTCTCAGATATGCCTGCTAAATATGAAGAGTCTTTTGCGGTTTCTAAAAAGTTAAAAATCAAGTTAGGCAAATAGGCAATACCTGTAACACAGCCTAAGTTTAGTCCTAATGCTAAGCATATGCCTAAGAGGACTAAAACTCAGAAAGCACAAAAGAAACACGACTATCACCATGCTTTCACTTATAAGTTTTCAAAGAAACCAAATAGGCATGTCAACATAGTTTCAACTACCACCATTTCTAAACTCATTTGCACATATTATGGTACTCAAGGACACATATCACAGTATTGTTTAGCAAAAAAACTTGTTGACAATCACACTTTATTTTGTAGACCTAAGACTAATCAATATGGACCCTTCAGTAAATGGGTACCAAAGGATTCATCTACTTATTTTGTAGGTAGACCCTCAACCCTCTCATGCTAAAAGCAAGTGGATCCTTGATAGCGGATATTCGCAGCACATGACCGATGATGCGTCTTTGTTCGACACGCTATCGATAAAGAAAGAATGATACGTCTTCTTCAAAAATAATCTGAGATGTGATATTATTGGCAATGGCACTGTCTGTATATCTCCTTATCCTATAATAAAAGACGTTCGTCTAGTTACAGAATTGAAACATAACCTACTAAGCATAAGTCATTTGGCTGATAATGGTTATGGTATCAACTTTGTAAAAGACAAATGTACCATATATGATATGTCATCTGGTAATCCCATATATGAAGGGATTAGAGAAGACAATATTTATGTTTTCTTTTTGGATAGTACTAATAATGCAGGAAAATGCCTAGTAGCTAATCTAGATGAAAGCTGGCTATGGCATATGAGGCTAGGACATGCAAATATGGACACTATCTCACGTCTGAGCAATAAAAAGCTGGTAAAAGGACTACCCAAGATTCCATTCAAGAGAGATATGGTATGTGCTGACTGTGAAAAGAACAAAGCACATAGGTCTACATTTAAAGCCATCAACGTTGTAAGTACTTCTAGACCTTTGCAGTTGATACATATAGATTTATTTGGTCCTAGTAGAGTCGCTAGTCTTGGCGGTAAGCTCTACGCTTTTGTCATTGTTGATGATTTTTTTCGTTTTATATGGGTTTACTTTTTATCAAACAAAAGTGATGCTATTTTTGAATTTCAGTTATTTTGTAAAAAAGTAGAAAACGAAAAAGGCTTCATGATTACTCGTATCCGAAGTAATCATGGTGGCAAATTCGTAAATACTGATTTCAAAAAGTTTTATGATGATAGTGGATACTACCACGAATTTTCTTGTCCTAGAACTCCTCAACAGAATGGTGTTATGGAGCGGAAGAGCCGTACTCTAAGCGAGATGGCTAGAGTCATGCTGAATCAGCATAATCTTTCTAAATATTTTTGGGCCAAAGCTGTTAGCACAGCTTGTCATGTTTTAAATAGGGTGTTAATTTGACCCATCTCGAAGAAAATACCTTATGAACTTTGGTTTGGAAGGATTCCAAACATTTCTTATTTCAAAGTTTTTAGATGTCGCTGTTTTATCCTGAACACCAAGGACAACTTGGGTAAGTTCGACTCTAAAGCAGATGAAAGGATATTTCTCGGATATGCTGCTAAGAGTAAGAAATATAGAATTTTCAATAAAAGGTCTATGATTGTTGAAGAATCTATTAACGTTACTTTTGACGAGCTCAATAGTCACAGATCTAGCGACAGTGATGATGAAGGTATACAAGCAAAAACCGATAAGAGTCCTGTGGAAGATCTGACTCATAAATTTGAATCATTGAAGTTTTTACCAGATCATCCAGAGACACTCATTATAGGTGATGTATCAAAAGGTTTAAGTACAAGCACCTCTCTTAGAGATTCTGAAATAGCAGCAAATGTAGCTTTTATTTCTCAAATAGAACCTAAGAATATAGAAGATACCTTTACTTATGAGTTTTGGATTAATGCCATGCAAGAGGAACTTAATCAATTTGAGAGAAATCAAGTTTGGGAACTCATTCCTAAACCTATTAATCAATCGATAATTGGTACCAAATGGGTGTTCCGAAATAAACTTAGCAAAGATGGACAAGTTCTACGCAACAAAGCACGTCTAGTGGCACAAGGTTATAATCAAGAAGAAGGTATTGATTATGACGAGACATATGCTCCTGTTGCTAGACTAGAAGCTATCCGCATGTTTTGTGCATTTGCATGTTTTAATGATTTTAAATTATTTCAAATGGACGTAAAAAGTGCATTTTTGAACGGATTTCTAAAAGAAGAAGTTTTTGTGAAACAACCCCCTGGCTTTGAAGATTTTCAAAAACCTGATCACGTCTTCAAGCTTAAGAAAGCACTCTATGGACTCAAACAAGCACCTCGTGCTTGGTATGAACGCCTGAGTGCCTTCATACTTGATAATAGTTTTTCAAAAGGAAGAGTTGATACAACTTTGTTTATCAAATCTTTAGATGATGACATTCTTCTTGTGCAGAAATACGTTGATGACATTATATTCGGTTCTACTAATAAAAAACTTTGTCAAGAGTTTGCTAAGTGTATGCAGAGTGAATTTGAGATGAGTATGATGGGAGATCTGAACTTCTTCCTAGGACTCCAGATCAAACAACACTCAAAGGAAACATTCATTAATCAAGCCAAGTATACAAAGGATATACTGAAAAAGTACGACTTCGACAATGTAAAGCCTATCGAAACTCCAATGGCTATATCTACAAAGCTTGACACTGATGAAAGTGGCAAACCTATCGACCAACGTAAGTATCAAGGTATGATTTGTAGCTTATTATATTTAACTGCTAGTCGCCCTGATATTATGTTCAGTATTTGCATCTGTACACGATACCAGGCAAATCCTAAGGAATCACACCTAAGTGCCGTTAAGCGTATCTTCCGAAACCTTAAGGGAACTTTTACAGTCGGCTTGTGGTATCCTAAAACCAAATTCTTTTACCTGATCGATTACTCGGATGAGGATTTCACAGGATGCAAAGTAGACCGTAAAGTACCAGCGGTACGTGTCATTTCCTAGGAAAGGCCTTAGTCTCATGGTTTAGCAAGAAACAAAATTTTGTAGCATTATCAACTACTGAGGCTGAGTATATCGCCGCAGGACGTTGTTGTGCTCAAATTTTGTGGACGAAGCAAACCCTAGCAGACTACAATCTGCACTACACTAAGATTCCCATTTATTGTGATAACACTAGCACTATAAACCTGACTAAGAATCCTGTATGTCACTCACGCACAAAACACATTGAGATTTGTCATCACTTTTTACGTGATCACCAACAACACGGGGACATCTGCCTTTAGTTTATTGACACAGATCATCAACTAGCAGATATTTTCACAAAACCACTGGCTGAAGACCGATTTAATATTATGAGGCACGAGCTCGGTATACTTGAATTTTTTGATTCATAATGTAGGATGTTTATTAAATTTATTTTTATAACTTGAAACTTCGTATTTTATTTAACAGAAATTATTTTAGGTACAAGCTGAAAGGGTCCTTCTGTCATACAGGCATAAATAGCCTGAAGCGACACGGTGCACTAGTCTTCGGACTACCGCTAGCTGGAATCCGGCCCCTACAGCTAACCCAAAGTAATAGAAGTTATTAAATGAAGAAGTCAAACAGTTATAAATTCATTTTTTTAAACAAATACTGCATTTATGGCATTGGAAATACGAGCAGCCAAACTCGGACCGAACTCTGACCGAGTTCGGACTGAGTTCGGTCGGCGCTGTTCAGATTCCAGAATCGAACAGCCGGCCCTAGCTCTATTCTCTTCCTTTCACTTTTTCTCATCACCCAACCGAGAAAAACCCTCTATTACTCCCAAGAGCTCTTCCTCCTCCTTCCTTTCAAACTTCTCAGGAGTCTAGTGGGTTGTTCCTATCCATCTTCTTCCTCCTTTCTAAGGTATTCTATTATCTCCTTCTTTTCATCTATGGCACCCAAGAACCAAAAGAGAAAGGTTGATTCCTCACATGCAGGATCTTCCTCTTCTGACTATGTTTCTACTAATATCTTTTGTCCAGCTAGACCTATAGGATCCGATGATTTTGATTTCGATCTCTTTCCCGACAAGAAATTTTCGAACCTTTGGTTTGACTCTTTTTCTGGTCGTAGAATTTGTACTGAAGCACGTGTAAACTTCAATATCTTTTCTGAATATGCTCCCACGTTCGACCGTCTCAGCTTTCGTGACTTTTTCGAAGTAGCTGAGAATATTTATGATAACGTTGTCCCTATGTTTTACTGCAACCTGCAAGTAAAAGCTAACGAAAATTTCTATTCTTGCGTTGCTGGGCAAGAACTAGAATTCAGCGCCACCGACATCAGTGAATACTTCCATGTTCCTGATGTAGGTGAAGCTTTAGTGGATATCCATCACATCCAATTCCCTGAAGGTGTCACTCTTGATTCCTTCAAAGAACTTTTGTGCCATCCCAAACCTGTTCCTAGAAGAGTCTACTCCAAACATCTCAACCAAAACTTCTCTGAACTCCATAGGTTTGTATTCTTTGTTCTTCTTCCGAAGAAGGGATCCTCTGATGAGATTACCTTCCTGGAGTTGCCATCCATGTACCACATTCACTTTGGCATTCCATTCTCTGTTCGCAAGACTATGATGGCTTGGATGCTCAACTTCAGAAATGCAGGACGTAACTTCGTCTATCCCGTGCATTTGGCCTCTATCTTTAGAAGGTTTGAAATCGATCTTCAAACATGTTCTTATTCCTCTACTACTATAGAGCTTAGTAGGTCTAGGTTATACCCTACTCCGCCTCTACCTCCTGGTGCTGAGCCTATTCCAGATGCTGACCCCGAGGCTCCTCCTGCTGCTGCTCCAGCCCTTGCTCCAGGTTTTGACCCTGGCTTCTATCAGCATTTTGATGATTTCGTTGCCCTCTCTGCGCAACGTCATCAGGGCTATCTTGACTCAGAGTTCCGCCATATCACCCAGGCTCAGGTGTTACGGAACAACATTGCTAATCTTCACTGGAGTCTCTCCCATGACCAATCATATCCAGTTACTATACTTCCTCACCCCAGCTTCCCTGGACTCAGGTTCGACGATGAGGCGACATTTCCTCACTTCGATCCTACTGCTGCACATTTTTCACCGGATGCTCCTGGAGGTGACAACACTCTGATGTGATGAGGACTTGAGCTAGTGGATTTTTTGGATAGGGCTGATAGATGACGATCTATGATGTAGTTTTTTTTATATCTAAACTTTTCAGTTAGACATTTATTAGCACTTTGTGGTTGTATCATTTCAGTTAGACATTTTGGTTGTATCTTTCTATTATGTATGACATTTTCAGTATTTTTCAGTACTAGTTATTTCTTTTATGCACTTTGTGAGACTGTTGTTATTTAGTTATCTCTCTAGTATTACTTTGTCTGTTTGATGAACATTGTTGGCTTCACAAATTACGGGGGAGCCAAAACTATTTTTTTATTGACAATGGGGGAGAAAGAGTGCAAATACCAAAATTAACATTCAAAGAAAGACTACCACCATTTTTTTAGGTAATTTTATTTGTTCTATTTAGATATATTTTGGTATAGACTCATGTTTGTCAATTATCAAAATGGAGAAGATTGTTGGCCCATTCCATGGTCACACCCGATTTTAATAATCGACATGAACTTAAGTCAATACACAAAATAAACAAACTGCTGCTAATCATTTCAGGTCTTGTGAAATCAATATCAACAAGCGTACTACTGCATCATCAAGCACGTAAATCATCAGTCTGAAGCTTACCTTCATTGGAATCTAGTCCAAGTCATTTTACAATTTATTATGTATTTTATCTTTAATGAGTCTAGGATATAAATTGTAAGATCGACTGGGTAATACTGGCTTAGGTTAATCTTAGTCCACTTTTCTATACAGCTTACATATCCTTATTCCATCAACCAAAAAGTTCTATTTCATTCTGCAAAAATATTTTACAAATGTTTAACATTTTTACCTAGACAGAACTCAAACCGAGTTCGGTCCGAACTCTGTCCGAGTTCGGTCAGTTTAAATTTAAATATTTATTGCCTCCAAATCTGCATGCAACGTTCATATGCGAAATCTTTGCATCAGAACTCTGCCAGAACTCTGCTCGAGTTCGGTCCCAGAAAACACCTATAAATAGAAGAGAATTTCTTATTCCAAATCACTCAATCATCTTCATCTTCTCTTCTCTATTCAATAAGTGTTTTCATCTGATCAAAAGTTTTCATATCACACCTACACTCCTCTTAGCCAAAAGCCAGTAATATCTATTTCGATCTAGAGTCTTTTGGTTCTCAAGAGTTGTAAAGAGGTTGTTCAAAGTACAGAAAGTATCTCTGTTGTGGAGCTGGTCGTGCGCTCGTCGCCAAGCATGGTGTTGTAAAGTTGGTCGTGCACTTGTCACCAAGCACGGTGTTGTAAGAGACTGCAAGCTCTCAATTAGCTTGTGTCTTAGTGGATTAACATCGAGCAAGAGTACTCGAGACTGAATTAGTCCTCTCAGAGGGATACCAGTATACATCACTGTGTCACTGAGTTTGATCTCTCTATCTCTTGCTATATTTATTTATTGTCTCTTATTCACTGCCATAGTTATCTGCTTTTATTTTTAAATTGGTGATTATTTTTCGCTGTACTCGCACTCACTCTATTCACACCCCTTCAGAGGTGCTCAAACGGTCCTACAATTCTTGGTTACATCCCTACGAAGTTCATCATTCAGGCCTTATTAAAAGTGCTCGAACCACACTTCCTTGTTTGACAGGTGTCACGACCCGTACCCGCTTTTCGGGCGCAAGCTCGTGAGCAAGCCAGCTACGTATCGAGTGGACTCTAGCCTGGCTCGAATATGTAAATGCTGTGTAAGCTGTCAAGAGCATGGTATCCTGTCTAATATGGTAATCTAAACTATATCTTAATCCATAATAAGAATATGAAACATAAATAAACAATTATGGGTCATGGTCTGCAGCCCATTAGCATATTGTTCGATTAGACTCCAAGAATAATATGAGTCTATAAAATAAGCTAACAAGCAGAATATATTATGGTATAAGCACGAGAGGATAATAAAGTAATATCACAAGCAAATACCTGTATCCCTGCAGGTGTAATCACTACCATCATGATCCGCTAACTAACCCCATGCAATCAGCTACCTGAAGAGATCAT
>JANAVB010033420.1:13695549-13697386 GCA_029216955.1 Iris pallida
TGAGTTGCAGTTCATATCGAAGGCATAATTTAAAGCAGTAAACAACATAACCATTTTCAATGAATCTTACCACGGCCGTGCTCCTTCCTGCATAAAATAGATATAATACTTACCACCTGCACTAGACAATAGGTGAGCATGCTATCTACCTTATATGCGGTCATTGGTATTACGACACCACGAGGGACAATTCTCAATGGCATTGTGACATGCCCTACACTCCAGGTGTGAGCCTAACTAGGGATCTCGCAATGCCTCATGCAAAGCACGAATCTCAAATTCTCCCTAGGTCGAGTCGGTCCCGGCGCGCCCGAATACCACGTCGAGGAAAACAATATCTTGTGCACAAGTTGTCCATGACCATGCAATTGTGTGAACAGTTTAAGCTAGGCAACATAATGCATGACACAAACAGAGTTTAGCAGTAAGGATCTATGTCTCGCGCAATAATTCATCAATTTCTCTACGTCGTATATTCGATTTGGCGACTCGCAAGTACTGTAACCCCCATTTCAAAAAATTTAATAAATGAAAAACAATTCCAAATTTGCCCCAAATTGATTCCATTAGGTTCTAAATATTTTTCTATTAATTTTAGAATTTTTTTTGCGATTTGTTTGGAGTCGTTTGGACGTCATTTGATTTTTTTTATAATTAAATAACTGCTACCGTAAAAGCTGCATTTCTTTCCGTTTTGGCAAAACGGTAAAAATCTAACCCGAGGAGGGTCAAGTTAGTAATTAACCATGGTTAGTTTGTCCTAATTATTTTTTCTATAAATAGACACCATTCCCAAGGAAGAAAATCCCAATTTCAAAATCAATTTTAAATTAAATCCTCAAATTAATTCATTTTTTAATTCCCTGTTACTGTTACTGTTCTGTGCGGAGCGCCGTCGGCGATCAACTCCGACGACAACCCCCATTCCTTGCGACCCGACCTCGCCGTCGACCGCCAAGGCTACTGTCGGGTCGAGCACGACGAGCTGGTCACAACGCCGCCGCCCATTCTCGCCCATGGCCGCCGCACCGCCGCCGCCATAGCCCGCCCGACGGACGAGGTAGGTCGGACTTCGGTTCATGCATTTTTTTTCTTCACTTAGTTAACACGGATGCGTTCGTCTCCTTGAGACAAATCGATCGCCCCTAGTTTCGACACATCCCGGCACCCTTAGACCGAGGAAACCCTAACCCTAGTTTGGACACGGCGCGTTTTTGCGTCCTGGTGACACGTGCTTGACACCGTCGTGTCGAGAATCTTGTGACGAGCACATTGATATGCTTCGACACAAGTTTTCGTGTCTTAATAGCCCGACACGAGCTCTGGACACGTTTCAGAGTGTCCACACACACTTGGACACGAAGGTGATGACAGACTCCCCCCCCCCCCCCCCCCTTTCTTTCATATATATTTACAACCCCTTTCTAAACCAGCGGGCCACATGGGCCTACTGGTCAGCTGAGCTGTGTTAAGTCCCCCCCCCCCCCCCCCCCCCCCCCCCCCCCTTTCGGTCGAACAGATTTCAAATCCATCCTATGTATGTTTTAGTCATTTTTTTGAGAATTGTATATAAGTTTGTATATTTTTTTTTTTTTGTATATAAGTTTGTATATATATATACATATATATTTATATATATCTAATTTATATATTAAAATACTATATAAATACAGTATACTGCTAATACTATAATTTTCAGTCTAACCATATTTTTCTGCTATTTAGTTAATTAAATTTTATTATATATATATATATATATATATATATATATATATATATATAACCATATAGATATATACATATATATATATATATATATATATATATATATATATAT
>JANAVB010033420.1:13798289-13845789 GCA_029216955.1 Iris pallida
TTTTTGGTCCTGTATGCCAAGTTTGGCCAATTCTGAGATAGTGATGGACCACCGTTTTACGGGCCCACGACGGTCTGACTCAACGGGCAACTTTGTGCACGGCCCGCCGGAATCCAACTTTGGACATACGGTTGGATTCGTATTAGAAACCAGACCTGTAGAAATATAGTTGACGACTTTAGAGACCATAGACTTTGGCATGCTTTTGGTGCAAAGGGGGTCCAACGGCGGATACCATTTTGAACTGAAATTACCGTTTGCTCCTGTGTCCAGAATGGACTTAAGGACAAGCAATCTAGATAATTTGAATATTCTGAAAGCATTGGTAGTTTATTTCAGTATCTGGGAATTCTGCATGGTTGATGATTGTGGCTCATTGAGTGGTATAGTAGTATTGGTTTCACCAGCCAAGGACCTCAGGCAAGTGGCACTTTCTGATTGCTTTTCGATTCATAGTAGTTTTACATTTCATGTTTATACATATCTTGCTGCTGTTGACACGCTCGTCACACGGAGTAGTCGGGAGGGGAAATATCTTAGTAGACATGTAGACTACCCAGAACTATCCCATGATGTCTATTCGTGAATAATAGCATCGGTACACGACCACGGGTAGGTGCCAGATTCTACCCTAGACGTTTACATGTACAAAACAGATATTCACATCACATAGGTAGTTGTATTTATTGTTTCCTTGCCTTCTTCCCCACCTGCCATGTCATCAGTTACTTTCTAGTTTCCATATCTCATATGTTATTTTCATGTCTGTTAATTCTATTGTGTTTCGCATTGTCGTCGGTTTGTGTGCTTGTTCCATTCCTGACTGAAAACTAATATTTTCAGGTTTAGCCGCGATCACTCTTAGCACGGGAAGACATGGGTACGCTGAGGTCAACCTAGATAGTGGAACTAGCTGTCTCACTATTTGTGAGGCATTGTATTTTCTTTCAAATATAAATGTTGTAAATGTTGTAATAAGTTAGAATGTGAATGAGCAATAAAGTTTATTTGAGCATTTATTTTTGCGGGCTTGACAGCGTATACCGGACTTTGCGGCGTAGGCTGGCTTGGACACGTCCGTATCCGAAAAGCGGGTGCGGATCGTGACAAATTTTTGTGTGGCCCATGTAGGTCCGTTTTCGCAAAAGGTTACGAACTCGTGGTAGCCACATTGGTCGTACTGCTGCGAGCCTGTGACTAGAAAATGCTCATTCAAACTAGGAGTAAATCACATTTAAGAGATGGTTAGGACTAGGAGTCCTAATTTAATTGATAATTGGGTAGTTAAGGTTGCTACATAGGTCTCACTAGATGACTTTTATAGAAGGATGCACTATCGTATTTTGATTCGACGATATTTCTAAGGAGGATAGATTCGTAACATCTCCCAAAATTTTGAAAATAGCATTATTTCTTTATTTGAATTAAAAATGTGATTTTTAGAATTTTGTAAATATTTAGTATAGAAGGCCTAGTCACGGTTAAGTTTCGGAGTGCAGATGACCAAGAATTCTGGCACTGAGAGTGTGGTCGAGTGACTTGACTAGTATTCTAGCCATGGTAGTGGAGGCCGAGTTATAGGTATGCCTAACTAAGAAAACCAGGCCAAATCATGACAAACCCTAGGAATAATTTTTATTATTAAGATTATTGACCTTTTAGAAGACCCGGTTGTTCCAAATAGCCCGAACTCAACCCAAGTCCTGGTGGTCATGTAAGGCGACCAACGTCGTCCAGGTAGCTATATAGATGTGTATATATATTTGTAGTCCATTTTAGTATGGAATAATTTCTATAAATTATATTGATATAATATGTATTATTGTTATTTAAATTGTATTTCTTGAAAATAGGATAACTCCTCTGGAATGATAATTTGGAATTTTTGGGATTTACTTAGGCTATACCTATATATTTGTGCATGAATAGGTAGACATAGTGCTTTATACATATTTTTCCTCGATCTTGAATATTAGAGAAATATAAATTAATATTATTCTTTTGCCTTCGGTCTTTCTCTCTAATAATGATCAATTGTACAATTTTATGTTACGTCTTTCCTAAACACCGCCATATCATCAGTTCGTATCACTTATATTCTTTCCTTGGACCTAAGGAATTATTTCAAAATAACTTCTCCCTCGTTGTCTACTAATCTAGAGTTAAGTTTTAGATTCAAAAGTTTTCCTCCCAATCGTTGAGTATTGAATACCCATGAAATAAGGATTAAAAACTTTATTATCTCGACTTCGAATCATCCTACCTAATCAATTGTTTTTTCTTTCAAGAAGCTGAATCTTATACTTGAAGAACAAATAATTATGCTTTCTATCTTATCAATTTGTATGATATTTTACTCCTTGATATTCCTGGAGGATATAGTTGGAATAATTTTGATGACTTATGATGGCAGACAGCCGCACACTGTCGCCGCTATTTGACTTATGGAGACTGTGGGTTCACTGCAGCCAACAGCGTACTGGCGAGGCATGATCCCTAATTGAAGTAATCTTGAGTAAGTATAAGTTATTGAATGTTGTCAAAGCTATATCGGTCGTCCTATCTCTGTCTTTAAGTGTTATGTCCAGATTGGATAGAGTTGATAGGGTATTCGTTACTGTATCCTTGCTTGAGTCGTGGAATCAGAGTCTTGAGCATTTTAGCTGTAACTGGCGAGGCATAAATTCTCGGCAAAATGACTTCGATCATGTTTACGAGTTTCGAATACCCATAGAGACTACATCTGATTAGCATATAACTATTAAGTTTCAAATTGATTGGTGCTTATCCCTAGTCACAAATATTCTCAATAAACCGGTAATTCTCTCCTTTCTTATCCTTCTATTTTTCAGATTGTCACTTTAATAGAATTTTGACCGAGTTCCTAAACTATCTAGATTTTGATTCTAAACTCGTGCCTAAATAATCGTGGATAAATATCCTAAGCATATCGAAACAATTTTGGATTTGATCATCCTTAAACAATCTCGATCATGACTAGACTCCTTTCATCATAATTCGATCGAGTCACAATTTGTATCCTTTTAGGTTTGATTCTATAAACAATCGTTCATGATTAGAACGATTTTGATTATACCCTTAAATATTGTAAATCACGACCAAACTATTTGATTCTATTTCGTTGTCATCCTAGAATTCAAACATGATCATGCCTAAACAATTTTGTCCAACTAGTTGTTCGTACCGGGATGATTCAATTATGATCAATCTTAAACCATTTTATCCAGATAAATCATAGTCGTGTCTATAATTTCAGCTAAATCATAGCTAAGGTTATACCTTCTTCCAACTATGATCATGACTAATTGATCATGATCATACTCGTGCCAAACTTTCTTTTTTACCTGCCTGGATGACTTGCATAATTAGCCTTGATCGTGACAGCCTATTATGCATCTAAAATCCTGTTTAGATTCATCGCGAACTTTGGTGTTCCTTAAAAAGCTGGTAATGACTCAACCATGCTGACCACAGATTGGTCGTGCCCAATCATTTCACTCTTGATCGTTCTTAAAAACAATTGCTTGTCATCTGGACCATTTGACCGAATACTGGTCGTACCAAATCACACTCTCCTTTGTTTATTATCTTTATTTTTACGTGTGACAATTAGATCATGAATCATATCACTCCCTTGATAATATAATTCGCTTATTTATATCAATTAAAAATTTGGTTCCTTGATTATTTCATAGTCGTGCCTAATCGTGCTCTTTGAAATTTTAGATCTGAATATTTTAAGGTGGGTAGGTCGTAAGCCCACTTCTGTTTCCTACATTCTCCATTTAGTTTATTTAGTTTATTTTTTCCAAAATCGAAAAATAATTTTTATTATATTTCTATTTTAGATATTTTGGGAAAAAAGGGTAAGGAGATATTTGCAAAATTTAAGAAGAGATATATTCTAGGATTACTAGAATTACCATTTTATCAAGAGAGTCATATAAATTCAAGTTACTACCATTATTTTAGAAGCTATTATATTTATGGAAATATACAGCTATAAGTATCCGAATTGTTCTTAACAATATTTGATAATTAATTGTATTCAAGGGTTATTCAAAGTAATAGGTATTATTTTAGACAATATTTATGAATAATTTTGGCAGGATGGGTCAAATACCTAGATTTTCTTTTTCGGAGTTTCAGAAATTTTATTCAGTTATTATTCACATATTTATTGTCGGGTTGAAGGCAGATTTCGTCGATACTTTGCACATGATCATTTTCCTTATCAAACTGTTTCAAAGTTAAGTTGAGAGCATTTAGGGCTTTAGTGTTTCAAACATTTTCTCTATTTATTATTTTATTCGATCAATTTCTTTGTCATAAAGTTCTACTACCTCTCACCAACTACCAAGTCTGAATACCATGGTAGTCCTTAATTCGAGGATGAATTTATTTTAAGGTGGGTAGATTTGTAGCTCCCTTTCTGAAAATTTTGAAATATTTTTATATTTATTTATTAAAATGGTGATTTTTAGATTTTATAATATTAATTAGTTAATATTACCGTAGATGATTTTAGTTATGATTAGGATTCGAGTACAGGCGACTAGGAATCATGGCACGGATAGTGCAGCGGCGGCATTGACTAGGTATTACATCGTAGGGATGGCCCGGGCCATTAAGTATGTCCCAACTAGGAAAACCAGGCTAAGTTGCGACTTAACCCTATAGATTAATTATAATATATTAATTAAGATTATGATTTTAGGAGACCCGGTTGTGCCAAATTAGTCCAAACTGGACCCGAACCAAATCCAAGCCCATGTAGGCATGTAGAAAGACAAATGACGGCCATGTAGACATTAGGTGGGTAAAAGATTTCTTATTTATTTTAGCACTGAAAAATATCTTCTAAATATTTAATAGTTTATTATTAATTTAAATGGTGTTTTAGAATATTTGTACGAATTCTAGGACTAAATAAAGATGGGGACGAAAAGCGTTCACCAAAAAACTATTCGTCATTTAGTGGTATTTGTGTCATTGTTATCATTACTATTATTTTAATTATCATTATTATGAATTAATTATTTATTGTTAACATTATTATTATTATATTATTATTAATATTATTATTATAGAGCATATATGAGCATATATGGATACCTATAGTTGGAGAGAGAGAGCAATATATATTATATATAGATATATATATATATATATAATTATATATATAGAATATATATATATATATAATATATATATATATATATATTATATATATATTAGGCTCTCTCTCTCCAACTATAGGTATCCATATATATATTATATATATATATAGATATATATATATATAATATATATACATTACCATATTTACATATACGTATTACATATAATATAATATTATATATATATATATTTTATATAAATATTTATATATATTTATACATTTGAGGGCATACACCAGCACCTTTCAGATTTGTACACCTCCATGACGGACATGGCTTGCGAACGGAGTTCCGCGACGTCATCCGTTATCAGGCGATTGCAAACTCCTTAGCTGATCTTCGTTTCGCCCAGACTGGACATTCAGCCGGTTCCATCCCTAGAGATCCAGCTTCTCTGGTTACCGCTGTGAGGATGAGGCTGTTCATGCCTACTTCCAGCCCGGTAACGCATATGATTGGTACCGTTCTGACCGTGCTCCTCCTCGTGATTATGTGGTGAGTTTTACACTGGCGCTCCTCCTCACCCTTCTGGCGCGGGTACCTCTGGAGCTGGTCCTTCTGGACATGCTGGTCATCATACTGATAATGATGATGGATGATGAGGAGTTGTGATATGTTAGTTGATGAGACTTAGACATTATCTACTGTATACTTGAAATGCTCCGACATTCCAAGTTTTCTATTTTCAGACTTTATTATCAGTATTTTTGAGGACTTGTACTGGATTTGTTTATTGATGTCATATGAACATCTTTATCTTTATCTTTATGAGATTCGTACTTCATGATTCACATCAGTGTATTTACTTAGCATTTCTTTATCTGCTTCTCTACTATAAACTGCCTGTGATATAATTCTTTGTTTATTATAAACTGCCTGAGTACAAATACATGCCTGTGATGTTATTCAAAATTTCTTTACTATTATTTATCATATGTATTTTCTTGTGTTTCTTCACTGTTGTTATTTATGCATTGATTGCGGGGGAGTTTTTACTCTTTTGCAATTATTTGCTAAATGACAACGGGGGAGAAAAATAAAGATCTAACATTCTTTTAAGAAAATGCAGGACATGAACAATTCTTTTTGATTTTATTTCAAGCTTAAATGTTATATCATTCATAGTTTGTCAATTATCAAAATGGGAGAGATTATTGGCCCATTGGTCATATGGTCAACCTGATTTTAATAATTGATCAAACTCTGTCTCGATATGTGAAGCTAGTCAGGATGTATCGGACTCTTGGACATGAACAAGAACAACTATCTACACAGTTCAAGACCGAAGCTATGTTTGCCTGTTCAAGTCTGTATTTCCTTTGAGCAATGTATTTTTTATTTTATTGAGTCTAGGAATACGTTGTACATCGAGTCGTACTGGCAAATAGGCTATTCCAAAATGTTTTCAAAATACTTTTAAAATATCCTTTGTTTTGAAAAACATTCTTTTAAACAAAAGCTTCAAAAAGGTTTTCAAAAAGGTTTTCAAAAAGGTTTTCAAAAATCCCCAGAAACTGATTTTAAAACCCTAACCTAACCCTGACAGAACTAGGCCAGAGTTCAGCCAGAGTTCGGTTGGTGGCCATTTGATTTTTGAATTCTCTAGAACTTGGTCCTCCTGCAGTTGCGGATTTGACCGAGATTTCCTCATCGAGTTCTGCCCGAATTCTGTCTGAATTCTGCCAGAATTCTGTCTTTGGAATTCCTATAAATAGAGAAGGATTTCGATCATTTCAACTCACTCATTCACTTTCAATCTTCTCTCTATCTAAAGCTTTCAGTCTTCCAAAGAGTTTTTTTGAGCTTTAAATTTCAGATCCCAAGCCAATTACAATCCTCTAGTCGATTTGCCAGTACGGTGCGGTCTAGAAGTTTCTGAGAGATTGTAATCAGAAGGCTTGATTGAAGAATACCTCTTCACATTTGAAGTTGGACGAGTTCTTCGTATCGAAGCTCGCGTTGTAGAAGTTGCAAGGACTTCGTAAGAAAACTTACGATTTTGCCAATAGTGGATTCAACTGGTAGCAAGAGTTCTACCGACTGGATTAGTCCTCAACAGAGGGAAACCAATATACATCGCTGTCTTTGCGTTTGCTTTCTTACCTCTGCCTTTACTTTACTTAGTTGTGATTATTATTCTGTGATCTTGCTGCTAACATTTTTTAATTAGCAATATTCCGCTGCCTACTCTATTCACCCCCTCTAGAGTATTGTGCTTTACGATTTCGTTCCTACAATTGGTATCAGAGCGGGTGTTACAGGTAAAGCAAGGTAACATTGCAATTATTTATTCATTTTAATTAATTGTTATATAGATCACAGCACAACACATGGCAACTGTGAAATTTACAAGTGAAGGCCAGGCCACAAACAGACCTCCACTGTTTGATGGTACGAACTATACCTATTGGAAAACACGGATGAGTTTCTTCTTGAAATCTCTTGACTTTGATTTATGGTCTATTATTATTGATGGCTATCAAAAGCCACCTCTTATAAATGTTGATGAAGTTTTAGTTGAAAAACCCCATAGCAGATATACAGAGGAGGAAAAGAAAAAGGCCAGTCTTGACGCACGTGCTATTAATGCTCTATTTTGTGCTTTAGACAGAATTGAATTTAACAGGGTGTCTATCTGCACAACGGCTAATGAAGTGTGGAAGCTACTTGAAGTCACACATGAAGGCACGACTCAAGTCAAAGAATCAAAAGTCAGCAGACTTACTCAAGAGTATGAGGTGTTCAAGATGAAGCCCAACGAAACAGTTACTCAGATGTTCGAAAGATTCTTGGATATTGTAAATCCTTTGTCCTCCCTAGGCAAAGAGTACAGTAACCATAGATTCGCAAACTCCTGCGAGCACTTACCAAGAACTGGATTCCAAAGGCTACTGCAATCATTGAAGGGAACGACCTCACAACTATGTCCCTCGAAGTACTCATGGGTAAGCTACTCACTCATGAACTGGAGCTACAAGATTTTGAAGAGCCTGCACCAAAGGAGAAGACGATCGCTTTCAAGGCTCAGCACAGAAAAGCTGCTGAAGGTGACTCAGACAGCAGTGAATCTGATGCTGAAGATCAAGCACTCCTAGCAAGGAAATTCAAGAGATTCATGAGACATGAGAAGAGAGCCAAAGAAAACAACAGCAACAACTGGTATCAAGATGATGTTGTCTGCTATGGCTGTAAGAAGAAGGGACACATGAAGAAAGATTGTCCTACAAACTCATCATCAAGCAAGAAGAGCAACAGGTATGAAAAAGGGAACCTGAAAAGATCAACATCACGGAAGTATGCCAACACCAGCATATGGCATGAAAGTGAAGTCAGCGACTCAGAAGACGAACAATCAGAAGACGCTGCAAACGTATGCTTTATGGCATCCGATCAGGTACCTACTGAACCTGTAGTTGATACTTATGATGTCTTCACCTTTAAGCAATTAGGAGATGCCTTCAGTGAACTGATGACTGATTACAGGAAACTGCGTAGCAAGTATCAGACCTCTAAGAAGGTACTCAAAGAGTACAAAGGTGAAATAGGTAGACTTACCGACCTACTAGCTGAGGTTAGAAATAATGTTAGTGAGTCTGGTGAGCTTTCTTCAATAAAGCTCTTATTATACGAGACTACCAAGTCATCTGAAGAGAAAGACAAAGTTATTGACCAACTCAAGAACTTTCTAAAGAGAAGAAAAGTCTTCAAAGTGCACAAATCAGAATGGAAACACTCACTTCTGATTATACTAAGTTGTATGACACTTCCAAAAGATTGGAAATTAGGTTAGGAAAACAGCCTGAGCCTACTGCTTCCTATCCTAACACGTGTCACTTACCGAAAAAATCGGAACATTCCTAAGCCAAACACTGTCAGACCTAACCCTATCAAACCTTTACCCCAAAAGGTTAAGCCCAAACATGATTATAGGTATGCTTTCTTCTATACTAGAAAACCTAAACCTACCAACCATGCACACCACTCAGCTTTCAACACTCGACATGCAAAATGTCATTATTGTAGCCTCATTGGTCATATTTCATCTGCATGTAGAATCAGAAAGCTTGTTGATTTAAATATTTATGCTTGGATACCAAAAGCTAACATTTCAGGACCCTATAAGAAATGGGTACCAAAAGTTTCATCTGCAAACTGTTTTGTAGGTGGAACACCTTTCACATGCTAGAAGCAAATGGATCCTCGACAGCGGTTGCTCAAGGCATATGACCGGTGACGCTACACTATTTGCAACACTGTCGAAGAAAAAGAAGGAAGGCTATGTTTCCTTCGGTAATAACTTGAAAGGATATATTATTGGTATCAGCGATGTTGGTAAGTCTCCCTATCCTGTGATTAAGAATGTCTGTCTGGTTACCGAGTTGAAACATAATCTACTCAGCATAAGTCATTTGGCTGATCATGGTTATGGCATCAACTTTGGCAAAGACAAATGTATTATAGTTGATAGCTCAACTGGTAATACTATCTTTGAAGGTATCAGGGAAGACAACATATATATTTTCTATTTGTTGGAAGAAACTAACATTTCAGGTAGATGCTTAATGGCTAAAAGCGATGAGAGTCATCTGTGGTATATGAGACTCGGTCACGCAAATATGGACACAATATCAAGATTATCCACAAAGAAGGTAGTACGCGGTTTACCGGACATTACATTCAAGAAGGATTCGGTATGCAGTCAATGTGAAAAAAACAAAGCTACCAGATCCACATTCAAATCAGTAAACGCAGTATGTACTACTAGACCTCTACAATTGCTTCATATGGACTTATTTGGTTCTAGCAGAATTGCTAGCCTCGGAGGTAAGCTTTATGCTTTCGTAATTGTAGATGATTTTTCTAGATATACGTGGGTATACTTCTTGACACACAAGAATGATATATTATCCGAATTTGTCGCCTTTGCAAGAAAGTACAGAATGAAAAAGGTTACATGATCACTCGCATAAGAAGCGATCATGGTGGCGAATTTGAGAATACAAAATTTGAGCAATTTTGTGATACACACGATTTTGTACACGAGTTCTCCTGCCCTAGGACTCCACAACAAAATGGACTTGTGGAACGTAAGAACAGAACTCTATCCGAAATGGCCAGAGTAATGTTAAACCAGTTTAGTCTACCCAAATATTTCTGGGCTGAAGCTGTCAATACAGCTTGCTTTGTTCTCAATAGAGTTCTAATTCGACCCAAATCGAAGAAGACTCCATTTGAGTTATGGTTTGATAGAATTCCATCTGTTTCATATTTTAGAATATTTGGTTGTAAATGTTTTATTCTTAATACAAAAGACAATTTGGGAAAGTTTGACGAAAAGGCCGATGAAGGTATATTTTTAGGTTATGCGGCCAAGAGCAAAGGATACAGAGTCTTCAACAAATGAACCATGATCATCGAAGAGTCAATCAACGTCACTTTTGATGAACTGAATCAAATGACTATCGATAACAATGACGAAGATCCAACTGTACCAAGCTCAATAACAGCTGATTCTCAACCAAGCTCGGCACTAGCTGATCCTCCTAGAGAAGATCCAGGAACCAGCTACCTTCAGAGTCTGCCGAAAAGATTAAAATTTATAGCTGATCATCCAAAGGATTTGGTAATTGGTGACATTACCAAAGGTGTAAGTACTCGTACATCCAGTAGAGATATTGTTTCTAGTGTTGCATTTATTTCACAGCTAGAACCCAAAACTATTGATGAAGCATGTAGTGATAGTTTTTGGATAGATGCTATGCAAGAGAAATTAAACCAATTTGAACGGAATCAAGTTTGGGAACTTGTTCCCAAGCCTATTGATCGTCCGATCATTGGCACCCGTTGGATATTCCGAAATAAACTGAATGAGAATGGTTTAGTGACTCGTAATAAGGCTCGACTCATAGCTCAAGGATACAATCAAGAAGAAGGTATCGACTATGATGAGACTTATGCCCCAGTTGCGAGATTAGAATCCATTCGCATGTTATGTGCATTTGCATATTTTCATAATTTTAAATTATTTCAAATGGATGTCAAGAGTGCATTTTTAAATAGTTTTATAAAAGAAGAAGTTTTTGTAGCACAACCTCCAGGTTTCACAGATTTTAAAAACCCTGATCATGTTTTCAAGTTGAAGAAAGCTTTATACGGTTTGAAACAAGCCCCTCGTGCTTGGTATGATCGTCTAAGCTCTTTTCTACTTGACAACGATTTTTCAAAAGGCAAGGTTGACACTACACTTTTTATTAAGTCCTTTAATGGTAAGCTTCTTTTAATACAAGTCTATGTAGATGATATCATATTTGGATCTACTGATGAATCTCTGTGTCAAGAATTTTCTAAGTGTATGCAGAATGAGTTTGAGATGAGCATGATGGGAGAGCTGAAATTCTTTCTTGGACTGCAAATCAAACAAACTGACAATAGGACGTTCATAAATCAAGCCAAGTACACAAAAGATTTGCTAAAGAAGTTCGATCTGGACAATGTCAAACCTATTGGCACTCCGATGGCAACTTCAACAAAGCTTGATATTGATGAACAAGGCAAGCCGGTCGACACATGTAAGTATCGAGATATGACCGGCAGTTTACTTTATTTAACTGCTAGTCGTCCAGATATAATGTTTAGTGTTTGCCTGTGTGTACATTTTCAAGCTAATCCAAAGAAATCACATCTGTATGCGGTTAAGCGTATCTTTCGATACCTTAAGGGCACTTCTTCTGTTGGCTTGTGGTATCCCAAAACTAAGTCCTTTGACCTTACTGGTTATTCGGATACAGATTTTGCTGGATGCAAAGTTGATAGAAAAAGTACCAGTGGCACATATCATTTCTTAGGCAAAGCTTTAGTCTCATAGTTTAGTAAAAAGCAAAATTCTGTAGCTCTATCAACAACAGAGGCTGAGTATATCGCCGCAGGACGTTGTTGCGCTCAGATTTTATGGATGAAACAAACCTTGGAAGACTATGATTTATTTTATACACATATTCCCATTTTCTGTGATAACACGAGCACTATTAATTTGACTAAGAATCATGTATGTCATTCTCGTACAAAACATATCAAGATTAGACATCATTTTCTTAGAGATCATCATCAAAATGGAGATATTGACCTTGTATACATAGATACTGAGAATCAATTAGCTGACATTTTCAGAAAACCTCTAGCAGAAGATCGTTTCAATTATTTACGTTGAGAATTAGGAATTTTGGACGTCAATAATATTAATTAATTTTGTTTTATGATTTTATTTCAATATGCAAAAACTGTGTTAAAGACAAGCCAATAAAGAGTCTGTCTGTCACCACAACTACGGTTGAAGCGAAGCGATACTTAAGAGTTCCCCGGTGAACCTCCGCCAGCTGGGACAGTACTCCTACAGCTAATCTGAAACAATCGCTGTGTAATGATATTTAATCTATAAAATAATATTAATTATATTAATTGAAGGTTGAAATTACTAATCTTTGAATTAAATATTTTAAATGAGCCAATGAAAAAGAAAGTATTTCAAACCAAACCCAGGCGAATTCGGCCAGACTTCGGACCGAATTCGGCCCGAGTTCGGTTGAGGGTGTCAGGTTATATATACCAGAACCCGAGAGCCTTTCTTCCTCATTGCTTCTAAACTACATCATAACCAGCAACAGCAGCCGCGAAGGAGCCCCGAACCCTAGTTCTTCACCACCCCCTATCTTCTAATCCAAGTGGTGGAATTAATCCAAACTTTGGATTCGTGCGGAGTTCGTCGTTCTCTTCGACATACTTTGATTTCGGGAGGTATAACTCCATCTTTCTCCACTTTTCAATTAGTGCATATTTACTTCTATTTGCACAAATGGCACCTAAGGGATTCAACCCCTTTAAGAGGAAGAAGACAACCAACCCAAGTGAGGAAGGTTCATCTTCGGATCCACCCACTAATTTCCTATTTTTGCCAGTCCAATCTAGCGACGACACGTTCGACGGGTTTTACTTTCAAACCCTAGACCAAGCCTTACTGTGGTATGGAGACTTCTCCATGAGATCCATATGCACAGGCACACCCATCAAATGGACTGTATTTCCTGATCATCGCCATTTCTTTGAGGCATTAGGGTTACAGCATTTTGTTAAACTCTGTTTTCCCGTAGCAACTAATGCCATTAGACTGTTTTACTGTAATATCATATTAAACACTTTTGATGTAAGCACACGTGTTGGAGGATTAGATATCAATTTCAATGATGTTCTCTTAGCAGAGATCCTTGGTATTCCCAACGAAGGTGAACCGCTTGTTGACATCACTGAGTTTGATTTCCCCGAAGGCACGACACTTACAAGTTTCAAAGCTGAACTTTGTGCACCTGATAGAGTTCACTCTGGAAAGTTCAAGGCAAATAACCTGAACTTGTTTAATTATGAATTGCACCGTATCATTTATTCTACTCTCCTTCCAAAATCTACTTCGAAGGATGATGTCACGTCTCTTGAATTATCTGCTATGTATCACATTCTTAAGGGGATTCCATTTTCTGCCCCTAAGACCATTATTCAGATGATGGGACGTTGTCGTGCAAGAGATAGAAATCTCTCTTATGCGATGATTCTCCCATGCATCTTTCAACGTTTCGACATTGACTTATCTACTTGTGCTCAAGACCCTGAGCCCAAGGTTCTCAAGTTATCTCGTCGCAGTATGACTGCATCTGCTCCTCCTACTGCTCCTGCTACTGCTCTACCTCCTCTACCTCCTCAGCAGTATGCTATGACATTTGAGGGCATACACCAGCACCTTTCAGATTTGTACACCTCTATGACGGACATGGCTCGCAAACGTGAGTTCTGCGACGTCATCCGTTATCAGGCGATTGCAAACTCCTTAGCTGATCTTCGTTTCGCCCAGACTGGACATTCAGCCGGTTCCATCCATAGAGATCCAACTTTCTCTGGTTACCGCTGTGAGGATGAGGCTGTTCATGCCTACTTCCAGCCCGGTAACGCATATGATTGGTACCGTTCTGACCGTGCTCCTCCTCGTGATTATGTTGGTGAATTTTACACTGGCGCTTCTCCTCACCCTTCTGGCGCGGGTACCTCTGGAGCTGGTCCTTCTGGACATGCTGGTCATCATACTGATAATGATGATGATGATGATGAGGAGTTGTGATATGTTAGTTGATATGAGACTTAGACATTATCTACTGTATACTTGGAAATGCTCCGACATTCCAAGTTTTTCTATTTTCAGACTTTATTATCAGTATTTTTGAGGACTTGTACTGGATTTGTTTTATTTGATGTCATCTGAACATCTTTATCTTTATCTTTATGAGATTCGTACTTCATGATTCATATCAGTGTATTTACTTAGCATTTCTTTATCTGCTTCTCTACTATAAACTGCCTGTGATATAATTCTTTGTTTATTATAAACTGCCTGAGTACAAATACATGCCTGTGATGTTATTCAAATTTTCTTTACTATTATTTATCATATGTATTTTCTTGTGTTTCTTTACTATTTATTATTTATGCATTGATTGCGGGGGAGTTTTTACTCTTTTGCAATTATTTTGCTAAATGACAACGGGGGAGAAAAATAAAGATCTAACATTCTTTTAAGAAAATGCAGGACATGAACAATTCTTTTTGATTTTATTTCAAGCTTAAATGTTATATCATTCATAGTTTGTCAATTATCAAAATGGGGGAGATTGTTGGCCCATTGGTCATATGGTCAACCTGATTTTAATAATTGATCAAACTCTGTCTCGATATGTGAAGCTAGTCAGGATGTATCGGACTCTTGGACATGAACAAGAACAACTATCTACACAGTTCAAGACCGAAGCTATGTTTGCTTGTTCGAGTCTGTATTTCCTTTGAGCAATGTATTTTTTATTTTATTGAGTCTAGGAATACGTTGTACACCGAGTCGTACTGGCAAATAGGCTATTCCAAAATGTTTTCAAAATACTTTTAAAATATCCTTTGTTTTGAAAAATATTCTTTTAAACAAAAGCTTCAAAAAGGTTTTCAAAAAGGTTTCCAAAAATTCCCATAAACTGATTTTAAAACCCTAACCTAACCCTGACAGAACTCGGCCAGAGTTCGGCCAGAGTTCGGTTGGTGGCCGTTTGATTTTTGAATTCTCTGGAACTTGGTCCTCCTACAGTTGCGGATTTGACCGAGATTTCCTCATCGAGTTCTGCCCGAATTCTGCCCGAATTCTGCCAGAATTCTATCTTTGGAATTCCTATAAATAGAGAAGGATTTCGATCATTTCAACTCACTCATTCACTTTCAATCTTCTCTCTATCTAAAGCTTTCAGTCTTCCAAAGAGTTTTCTTGAGCTTTAAATTTCAGATCCCAAGCCAATTACAATCCTCTAGTCGATTTTCCAGTGCGGTACGGTCTAGAAGTTTCTGAGAGATTGTAATCAGAAGGCTTGATTGAAGAATACCTCTTCACATTTGAAGTTGGACGAGTTCTTCGTATCAAAGCTCGCGTTGTAGAAGTTGCAAGGACTTCGTAAGAAAACTTGCGGTTTTGCCAATAGTGGATTCAACTGGTAGCAAGAGTTCTACCGACTGGATTAGTCCTCAACAGAGGAAAACCAGTATACATCGCTGTCTTTGCGTTTGCTTTCTTACCTCTGCCTTTACTTTACTTAGTTGTGATTATTATTCTGTGATCTTGCTGCTAACATTTTTTAATTAGCAATATTCCGCTGCCTACTCTATTCACCCCCCCTCTAGAGTATTGTGCTTTACGATTTCGTTCCTACAACAATGACAACGCAAACCTAAAAACCCTAACCCCGACTTCAGCTCTGGACGCCCCTCCCCTGCGCGCGCGTGCCATCGCAGTTTGGCCGAGGGTCGGCCGTCGGTCAGCGGCTGGCCAAGAGCAAGCCGCTCGGACTGTGACAGCAGCAATCGCAGCCGAGGGAGGCGACTTCGCGCCGAGGTTGCGTCATACACGCTCATCCTCTTGACGAACCGATTCTTCAGGTATAATTCCGACATGACCCCCTCCAAGCCTGTTCTTTTATTTCGTACATAGATGCCTTCAATCGCTCGTAAAATTGAACCAAAGATTGGCAAAAACCTGTCCAAAACAGGACATATAGCAGTCCAAACACCCAAGTTAGAAGGAAAATTCCTGCCAATCTATTGATCTATTCGGAAATCTATTTAAACAACTTTTTAGACAACATATACATGATTACAACACCTATTATAGACTCTGAATTCGTAAAGTATGTAGAAAGTTAATCTACCCCAAAGTTTTCCAAAAACCTGTTTTAAAATCAATAAAATTCTTCGATACGACGTACGTCCTGCCAATCCGGGCGACGTGGTCACAAACTGAAAGCATCGAAAGGTGCATATCGGCTTCGTGGACGTGTGGGCTTTGACGGAATTTAAATTTGTCGCGTGTGCGCAACGAATTTGATGCGTATCCGTCAAAATTTATCGTATCGACCTCTGTGCAAATTTCTCAATTACTTTGTGCACGTTCGTCAGAACGAAACGAAACTTGCACCAACAGGACCGTATCATTTTTCTTGTCCTGTATACGAAGTTCGGTCTAATTCTGAGACAGTTGATTGGACCGCCATTTTGCGGGCCCCACGGTCCGACTCAACGGGCAATTTTGTGCACGGCCCGCCGGAATCCAACTTTGGACATACGGTTGGGTTCGTATCGAAAAATTGGACCTGTAGACATATAGTTTAACGACTTTAGAGACCATAGACTTTGGCACACTTTTCGGTACAAAGCGGGTCCAACGGCGGATACCATTTTGACCCGAAATTACCATTTTGCCTCTGTGTCCGGAATTAGACTTAAGGACAAGCAATCCTAGCTAATTTGAATATTCGAAAAGCATTGGTACTGTTTATTTCAGTATTTGGAGACTTCTGTATGTGTTGACTGATTGTGGCTCATTGAGTGGTATAGTATTATTGGTTTCACCAGCTAAGGACCTCCGGCAAGTGTACTTTCTGATTGCTTTTCGATTCATAGTAGTTTTTACATTTCATATTTATACATATATCTTGCTGCTTATTGACACGCTCGTCACACGGAGTAGTCGAAAGGAGAAATATCTTAGTAGACATGTGGACTACCCAGAACTATCCTATGATGTCTATTCGTGAATAATAGCATCTGTACACGACACGTACAGGTGCCAGATTTACCCCCTATCCGTTTATATGTCGAAACAGATATTTCACATCACACAGGTAGGTGTATTTTATTTGTTTTTCTTGTCTTCTTTCCCACCTGCCATATCATCAGTTACTTTCTAGTTTCCATATCTCATATGTTATTTTCATGTCTTGTTAATTCTATTATGTTTTCGCATTGTCATCGGTTTGTGTGCTTGTTCCATTCTTGACTGAAAACCAACATTTTTCAGGTTTAGCCACGATCACTCTTAGCACTGGGAAGGCATGGGTATGCTGAGGTCAACCTAGATAGTGGAACTAGCTATCTTCACTATTTTGTGAGGCATTGTATTTTCTTTCAAATATAAATATTGTAAATGTTGTAATAAGTTTAGAAATATGAATGAGCAATAAGTTTATTTTGAGCATTTATTTCTTGTGGGCTTGACAACGTACTACCGTCGACTCTGCGGCGCAGGCTGGTTTGGATACGTCTCGTATCCGAAAAGCGGGTACGGGTCGTGACATATTTGGCTTCTGTGTCTGATAAACATCGTAACAGTAGCCCATCGTAAGAGCGTCAGTACAACATCTTGGTAGCTGTATCGTAGTAAAATCTGAGGGATTGCCTTTGGATAGACCCTGCTTCCTTCAGATCCTCGAGAAGGATTCCATAGAAAGCGTAATCTACAAAAAGGAATCTCCAGTCTTTAATATCGACGTTTGTTTCTGTTGTGTAATTGTGATGAATATGCAAGGCATCTTTCACATAGAATAGCTCTCGACCAGACACTGTGATCGACTGCTGAGTATTGGTAGGAACGGTCAAGGAAGTAGCGAGACCGGCTAGAGTATCTGCTTCTATATTATGTAGTCGAGGTACGCGCTCGATGAAGAATCCAGCGAAAATAGATGCCAACTCGATTGTTTCTCTGTGATAGGGGATGAGATCTTCATGACGAACTTCATAATCCCCTCGGATTTGACTAAATATTAGCTTGGAATCATCGTATGCTTCTAGATAGTCAACTCCCACTTGTTTTGCCAGCTGTAGGCTGATTAATAGGGCATTATATTCGGCCACGTTGTTGGTGCATGGTTTCACGAGAGAATATGTACGATATATAACCAGATGATCAGGTGACACGAGCACGATACCTACTCCAGCCATAATATTTTCCTTGGGTCCTGTTCTTGATGTAATGTCAAAGAACATTCGCCAAATGGGAATTTTTTTAGTTGCAGTGTTAGACTCTATTACTTCATCGGGGATTTCGTCGTAGAGTTTGGAAGATTCTGGCACCGGATGAGCTGCCAGGAAATCAGCTAATGCTTGGCCTTTTACTGCCTTCTGAGGAACGAAGAGCATATCATACGGAGTCAATAGCATTGCCCATGTAGCTAAACGGGAATTGAGAGAACCCGATTTAGTCATGAGTATTCTGAGAGGATTAACTTTAGATATGATGTGTATAGTCTGCCCAGACACGTAGTGGCGTGTCTTCTGGATGGCAAATACTAGTGCAAGGCATTCCTTCTCCACAGGTGTGTATCTGTGCTCGACACCCACCATTGTGAGGTTGAGGTAGTAGATTGTTTGTTCATGTCCGCCTTCATTCTTCTGAGCTAGGAGGGCACCAAGAGAATGGTCCATAGCGCAGACATATAGTAAGGAAGGCTTCCCAATTATTGGAGCTACCAATACTGTAGGGCTTGTGAGATACGCCTTGATGTCCTCGAACGTATGTTGGCATTGTTCAGTCCAGACGAAAGATACGCCTTTCTTCATGAGCTGAGTGAATGGTTGACACCTTCCAGAGAGGTTCGAAATGAATCGTCTGATGTAGGCTAGCCTTCCTTGTAGTCCGCGTAGCTCTTTGAGGTTTCTTGGAGGATGCATATCGAGGATAGCCTTCACTTTCTTCGGGTCAAGATGTATACCCTTTGAAGTGATGACGAAACCAAGGAACTTGCTGCTGGAGACTCCCAGAAAAGACTTGGTTGGATTCATCTTGAGTTGGTGTGCACGCATTAGTTTGAACACCGTTCTCAAGTCTTGGAGGCGGTTGCCCTTGAGACGACTTTTAACTGCGATATCGTCTACGTAGCATTCTACTGTTTTGTGCAAATGATCACAAAAAATTGTGTTCATGGCTCGCTGGTATGTCGCCCCTGTATTCTTTAATCTGAAGGGCATCACCGTATAGCAGTATACCTCCAACGGTATTCAAAAAGATGTGTGCTTCTCGTCGTCAGGGAACATCTTGATCTGGTTGTAGCCTGAGAACCCATCCATGAAGGACATCCGCTCGAAGCCTCAAGTATTATCGATCAATACATCGGTGATCGATAAAGGGAACTCGTCCTTCGGGCATGCAGAGTTCAAATCACGGTAATCGATAGAAACTCGAACTTTACTGTTCTTTTTTATGACTGGAACGATGTTGGCAACCCAGTCAGGGTGTTGTTCTTCGTGAATGAATCCACTGGCAATGAGCTTATTGACTTTATTTTTGATGGCCTCCATGACATCTGGTCGGAATCATCGTTGTTGCTGCTTCACTGGCTTAGCTTTAGACGAAATATTCAGGCAGTGCATGGCGACTTTAGGATCCAGGCCTGGCATGTCTTCATAGCTCCATGCGAAGATGTCGATGTATTCTCTTATAAGCTGTATAAGTGATTGGCGTTCTTCGTCAGATAGGCTTTTGCTGATGAAGATTGGTTTAAAGGATAATTCATCTCCTAAATTGACTTGGATGATTTCGCCTTCGCTAGGTGGTTTGCGTTGTTCGAAGCGCAGCTTCCACCTAGTGTCCATCTTTTGAGCCCATTGTTCAAGCTCGATCGATTGGACATCGTCTACAATTTCGTCAACGAAAATTATGTTGACGGACAGAGTTGCTTTGAATATGTCGCCAATGCTGGAGTTTGAGTCCCAGAGGGAGGAGTCAGAAGAATGAGAACAACGATCTACTTCATCATCTGATCTTTCAGGAGTTGTTGGAGGAGTGACATAGCCCAAACCAGCACCATTTTGTTGATAATAGTTCTCAGGTTTGCCGGGAGGAGCAAAGTGTCGTATTGGCAATCGTCGTCCACGGTCGTAATTTAGCCCCTGGTTGCTTTTGATGTCATATCCCATATTCTGGATGATGTTCTTGGCCTGTCAACTATATTGAAAAAGTTACATTTTTCTAGAGTCATAGTCGTTGTGCTTGGGAGAAGTAGAGTCTGGAACGAACTTTCTCTCGCCAATTATACGACCGAAGATGATTAGTTCTTCATCCTTCTTTCTGGCTGGAACGATGAAGTAGTAGATATCTTCTGGGTAAATTTTTTCCCGTAAGTGAGGCGTCGTGACCGGCATACAGAGGTGTGGTCCTATGCCGTGCTCCAGAGCGTATATCGTATCTATGTAGTGGTTTACAGATTGATAGACATCGGAGTAATTTAAAGATAAACCTTTACTAAGGAAATATGCAAGTTCTTCTTCAGGGATAACGTCATCCGCTGAAGGTACATTATTATGAGTATTGATATACTCATTGAGAGGATCATTAGCTAGAAGAGGAGCCATAGTCTTGGCCGAATTCACCACATAGGGTAATTCTTCAGGGTTGGGAGGACGAGCATCAGTAGGTTCCTCCTGGGGTGTTTTGCTGAGAGTGATGGTCAATGGTTTGACTTTGTCAGGGTTCTTCTTTTTCACCCAGATTGTGAGAGACTTCGGAGTACTTTTTGGAGTAGTACGCCCTTTGACTCGGATGATCAGGGGACCATCATTGGAGGATGAATTTGCTTCAGCTTTATTGTCAGTTTTGTTGCCGTCATCCTTGGGGGGATGAGATTGGTAAAGTACCGAATGTCTATAGTAAGCCTCGATGCCCTTAAAAGGATCGACATCGGCAAACTCTGTCTTCACGATACCGTCGCTGTTGACATACTTGAAGCACTGGTGAAGTATGGAAGGAACGATCATGTTCTCGTGTATCCATAGACGTCCCAATAAGATGTTATAGGATACATTGGCATCGATCACGTAGCAGGAAACCTCCTTTCGAAGATCACCAATCTGGCACTTGAGACAGATTTTGCCCAGCGGGTGGCTTCGACTAGCATTGAAAGCCATGATAGTTGTGTTGGTTGCAGATAGCTTGTGCAAAGGGATCCCCAGAATTTGAAGCAAACTTCTAGGGATGATGCTGAGCGAGGATCCTGGATCGATGTACATGCGGTCCACCTTAATCGCCCCGATATACCCTGTATAGTACAGGGGTCTATCATGACGATTGTTTTTGAGTAACATGTCCTCCTGTGAAAAGGTGATGTTGGGCACCACTTCCATAGTACTGTGGCAGTAGGGACAGGAGACAGGGTCTTCAGCAGGGGCTTTGACTTTAGCGAGATAAGAGTCAGCATGTAGTAAAGCTTCGCTTAAGGCCTTTCACGTTTCTTTGGAGAGTCGCAACAGATCGAACAGAGACAACCTGGCAGGTGTATTGGCTAGCTGTGCCAGTATGTCAAAGTTGTAGGGCCGGTCCATGCCTTCGGGAGCTGGCACCTTCAGAGACTTGTCAAACCGCGTCTCTTTCTGCTTGGCTTTGTCCGAAGTTGAAGGCTTAGACGGTCCGACTTCTGAGCTTGTGGAGGCAACAGGAGGTTGAGGAGGTACTGCTTCTTCCGTGGGATTGTAAGTTCAAAGATAAGTCTTCCCCGATCGCATCTCGCCAGATAGAACCTCGTAGATGGGAGAGGATACCATATGGCATGACTTGTATTTCTTGCCCCTTTTTGCTTTAGGAGGTACCACCCCTACGTCACTTCTTGCACAAGGTCCGGATGGACCCACATGATCTTACCACGTTCAGTTGTGAGTGGCACTAAGGTTGAGTTGCGAGCTGGCGGTAGGTTGACGACTTCCATTATTGCCTTAGGAATCGGGACCATGTCGTCTGGGACTTCTGTAGGAGGAAAGTCACCAAACTGAAGAGAGATCATGTTAGAAGATACGACCTTGTCTTCAGCTTCGAGATTGATCACTTGGCTGTCGATAAGCTGTTGTATCTTCTTCTTCAGGACGATGCAGTCTTTGGTGGAATGATGCACGTACTGATGATAGAGACAGTATTTGGGATCGTTGAGCTGGTTCGCCTCTGCAGGACATCGTGGTGGAGGCAATGTCAGTTTGTTACCCTTTGTCAATGTATGAAAGATGGTAATGACATCGTCTTCATCAAAGGAGAAGGTCTCCTTAGGCTTGTCGGAGGTGCTTTGAGAATTGGAAGCTCCTTTGTATGTATCGACCTTCATGACTTCTTTCCCTTTACCCCGCGGACAGGGATAGTTTGAAGATGTTTGCCCTTGTCTTCGGATTTGGGTATTTTCAACCCCAATAGTTCTAAGTTGGGAACGTTATTTTCAGCAGCATCAGCGGCTCCAATGAAAGCAGGCCATGTATCATACTTATGTATACCCAGACAAAACTTTACCGTGGGAAGGAAGTTATGTCGACAGGTATCCATAAGTTCTGAGTCTGGTATGTCGAAGGGCATCTTCAGTGCTAGCCGCCTGAAGCGTTCGATGAAGGCGATGACAGACTCGGTCCTCCTTTGCTTGGTCTCGATGAGAGTGGACATACTAACATGTATGCCACTCTCGTAAAACCTGTTGAGGAACAACCTCTCCAAGTCTTTAAATGAATTGATACATCCGTCAGGCAGACTGCAGAACCATTCGAAAGCTACTCCTGCAAGGTGCTAATAAACAGCTTCGACAAGAATGGATCATCTCTGGGCAAGTACAGAGTCTGCGTGTTGAAGTACGTCATGTGTTGACGAGGAAAAGTCAACCCGTCAAATGAATTCAGCATCAGCGACTTGTAGTTAGGAGGGAAAGTAGCATTCTCCCACTCATGGGGATAAGATTAAGATATCCCCATCTTCTGTAGCTCGTCTTTATGAGAGATAGTATCGAGATGGGCGACCAGGGAATCAATTGCATCCTGTTGATTGAGCATGTATTGGGAAATAGCTGCTGAACGGTTGTCAGGCGTCGTTGGCGAAGGACCACCCCCAACATTTGTAAGATTTGGAGGAGGCACAATGGAATGATACTCCTTTTGTAGGGAAGGATGGTTGTTGCTATGTGCCGGACTAGCGTGAGCCGAGATATTTTGTTCAGGTGGGGGAACAGCTCTAGCAGCTTGAACCGCCATGATATTGGTAAGCATATCGGTGATCTTGGCGAATGCTGCTTCAAGACTCTCTAGCTGTTTGCTGGTCTGGTCACTAGCTTCTTCAGGTCTTTCTCCGTCCGCCATGTATGTAGATAACATGTGAGGATGAACAGAGAAAATAGTACAACTGGTGCTGATACTGTCTGTCTTTTAGTGGGCAAGTCCCTCGTCTTCAGGTAGAGGAGGTAGATAGTCACCATCAGACTCGAAAAGATCGTCGTCCTCTGGTAGGCTACCCCTAGTGTGGGGGTCATCTGCTTCAGACCCTGAGGGAATACTACTCCCAGCTTGGGATTCTTCGTCTTCTGTACGGAATCTCGTCTTTGACCGGGTGCCCATATAGACTCCTTCAGATGTGACAGCCTGTTGGCCATCTGTTGGTAGACTTCATCTTCTCCTTCTAGTGGAACTGAAAGAGAAAGTTGGGTTTGTGGTCCACCGTCTTTGATTGGGGCTTCCATAAGGAGGACCCCATGAAGCCATGTTGGATGAGACACATAGTGGCTTCTCATCGTCAGAGAAGTACAACCGTCGAAACACAGACTTTATCTAAGGTACTCTTGTTACTTTGGAGCAATAATAGTTGATAATAATACTGGTGCATGGGTGTGCACTATGGATTGTTATGTCCTCCCTTGCTTTACGCTTATGATTTATCATGTCGCATAAGTCAGCGGAAGGGAGTTGTGCCTTACAACCCATGTTGCATGCATCACCAAGCTTTGCATGCGGGTTCGTAAGGAGAGTTGGCGCATCCAGACTTAGTTCATGTGTAGGGAAAACCCCTACACCTAAGTTATGTGATGTCCTTGAAGACAGCCCCATGCTATACGCGTTGGGCCTGCCTTTTTGCTGTGGGCGCATAGGCCTTAGAGACTGGGCTTGGACGCATGCTTCTTGACAGCATGTTTGAGTCTCCTTGATGTGGGCACATAGTATGGATCCAGTGAGCCTGGGCGCATAGCCTTGGGCGCATGACCCTGGATGCCCAGTTTGTTGAAGACAGAGGCATTCTGGTTGGGGTTATGCGCCCAAACATCCCCTTGGACGCATGGCCTTGGGCGTATGCTTGGTGGAGCAGCGCTGCTTTCTACCAGTTTTGCCTCCTTCGTTTGTGAGCCTCGCTGGGTTTGCCCAAAGTATCGCACACCCCGATTCTTGTGCCCATGTGACAGAGTCCTCTAGCTGTATATCCGCTATGGCACTAGCAGGATATACGTAGCGAGCTTTCGGAAGCCAAGTCTTGCGAGGCTTGTTTGGCTTCGCTGATTTTGAGGGGGTAGAGCCGTCCCTCGAGAGCATCTCTTCGAACACCTGCTGATCGAATTTTACGATCAATATCTTCTGAGTGCTCCCCACTTTGTCGGTATCGGATTGCGTCACCACCTTCTCGTCAGAGGAAAAGGTAGTCCCCAGCAGAGTCGCCATTTTTATGGACACACACAAACAAAAGAAGAAACGCTATCTTTTCTTTATTGGCGCAAGGTACCACAAATCGAGTACGCTTGAGAGGTCCTGCGCTGAGGATCCCCGAGTACAAAAAAGAATTCTAGGGAATGGGACGATGGAGGTCGAGCGGCAGTTGCTCCTTTACTCTGTTGACACTCCGATTACAAAAGTGTGAGAAAACCTAAGAAAATTGCTAACTCTCGGCTCACTGGCAAGAAGTGCATCAATTTGGCTCTTGAAAATACTCTTCGTTCTGTGTTTTGAAGAGGGATGAGACCCCTTTTTATAGTCGTTCTTGAGCTGGAATGATGTTATGCGCCCATATGAGGGAAGTATACTGGTTTTCATGTGGGCGCATAACCCTGCCTTGGGCGCATAGGATGTAGGCGCATACAAGCTGTGAGATCGTGGGTTGGTCGTGGTGTTGACGTGGCCGCATGCTTCGGTGCACGACTTCTCGTGGAGACTGACGTAGCCGTGTGCTTTGGTGTACATTTTGATCATTGCTTTGACCGAGTCTGGCTTGGGCGCATAGCCCTGTTTCAGGCTATGCGCCCTCCTTTACAGGATGATGGGCGCATATATCTTCACAGGATGATGGGCGCATATAGCTTCACAGGATGATGGGTGCATATAGCTTCACAGGATAATGGGCACATATGAGCTTCACAGGGTGACTTGAACACATAGGAGCTTCACTTGGGCGCATATGTCCTCCTTTGGCTTGGGCGCATAAGGCTTTGTTTTGCTGAAATTTTCATGCTTCTACACCTCAGCCGTAGGACGGCTCCGCCCAACGGCTGCAGCTGGGATACACCACCTCCGCCACCCCGTGCACCATCTCTCCCTCTGGTGGCACAATCCCCGGCGGCCCCCTATGGCACCCTCATCCCCCTCCGGCTTCGACCGGAGAGTCGGGCAGCCGTGGAACCAGCTGCGCCGGGTTTGAGCGGTTCCCGTCCAGCCAGTTTAAATATCAAATTTCCCCCTAAGGCTTCCTATGAGACTTCTCCTCCTTCGGGGAGGAACCATGCGCCCTCTTTCCTGCGGGGCTGCTATGCACCTCCAGTAGGCCTAGCGCCCCCCCTCCGCTATGCGCCTCCGCTTCCTTGTGCGGGGGGCTATGCGCCCATCGCTGGTGCCTATACGCCCCCCTTCTCAGGTAGTACCGTCGTTCCCCAGCATGCGCCCCTGCTTCCTTGTGTGGGGGGCTATGCACCCATCGTTGGTGCCTATGCGCCCACCTCCCCCGCTTCGCGGCGTATAGATCCGACGCCCCATCCAGTTTCGGTCGGACCGCCGAAATAGGCCTTGGCTCCTCCTGCTGGAGGCCATGTGCCCCCCCAAGCAGCGCCCGATCAGTTCAAGGGGGCTAAGAGCCAGGCGCCCACCACCTCTTCTGCCGGAGGCCATGTGCCCACTCAACCCTGCCCGGGTGGATGCGCCCCCCCATCTGTGAGTGAGCCATCTCTAGGTGGCCATGCGCCCATACCCCCCGCGGCACATGCGTCCATTAACTCCGGGGTCTCCTCCGGGAAATATTTTACAGAGATTCTGAGGCCAGATCGTGGGACATAATTCTCTCCTCCAACCATAGACACCGAGCTGCCAGACATCGAACTCCCGAGCCCTTCCGACGGGCATACCATCTGCGTCCCGTTCTCCTCCGTAGAGATATCCTCTCTTTCGACCAGCTTCGCAAGGACATTCGTGTTGAAGTTCCCCTCAGGGTGTCCTAAGATCACCATCGCTTAAGAGGCTATCGCAGGTTGGGGGCTCATCTTCGCTTACAAGATTGCCCTGCTGGACCCTAAACACCTGCTTCTCCACCTTTCCTCAGACCCCGACTACTTTTTAGTCTATGCCATAGGCACCACCCGCTTCGGAACCCACAGTATTAAGATCGCCAAATGGTCCCCCGGCTTCAGCCCTACAGTCGACTCTTTGATCATCTCGGCGTGGATCACCCTCCCAAACCTTCCCTTAGTCTGCTTTACGCCCGCAGCTCTGAAGAGAATCGCAAGTTCTTTCAGAACGCTGGTGGCCATCGCTGAAGAAACTCGTACCCTATCCAAAGGCAACTACGCGAAGATCTGCGTGGAGCTCGACCTGTCTTCAGACCCCCCCAACCAGATTTAGATCGACCTCGAAGGACAGTCACACTTCCAAACTCTGGAGTACGACAATAACATAATCTTCTGCAGACACTGCCAGTCCAGAGGCCACCTCGCAAGGCATTATTTCAAGGCCCACCCGGAGCTTCAAAAGAAAGCCCCCCTCAAGCCGCGACCCCAGAAGATGAACCAAATCATTTCCACATCCCCCATCCTCCCCTTCTCCAATTCTCACTTCTACTTCGTAGACAGCGACAGCTCCCCCAGCCCCCGATCCCCCACCCTTCGGAGAAGGCCATCACCCCTTTTGAACCCCCAGGCATCTTTTTCAACAACCAGTTCGACATCCTCAACTTCACCCCTTCCGACACTCTCCGGGAGAGACCCCAATCCGGCCCGATCCCTCCGAGGTGAACGAGAAGTCTGTTGAACTACACCCGACCAACGATACTTCTCTGAGCAGCGAAGAAAAGTATTAGATGGCTTTGATCATCCACCCTGACCCTCCCGCTTCATTCCCTCTTATCCTTGGGAGTGATTTCACGAACGACCCAACGACGCTGAGTATAGTCCCGACAGACAGGCTTCATCAAGCCATAGAAGCAGATTTCCTGGACCCTGACAACCCTCTCTGTGCTCTTGCCGAGATAGACAAAGAAGATGTCTCCCCCCCGAAGGAGGTTACCGGGCACTCCACTCGTAGCACATCAGACTCGGCGGACGATGCCACCGGGACACCACCGAGATCCCTTAAAAACCCCTCAACAAGAAGAAAAAACATGCCCTAGAGCCCACGGCCATGACCACTCGGTCGGCCACTAAGCTCAACACCCACCCCCTCCATAAACAACCTAATGCCTAACATCCTCTCGTAGAATATTAGGGGGCTGGCCAATAAACCTAACTTGAGAAGATTAATGAGCCTCAAGAAAATCCACCGAATCGATATTTTGATCATCATTGAACTCAAAATTCTCCAAAGAAAACTCAAATCCATCCAACTTCAACTCGGTTTCCCGTCCGCTGTCGCCGGATGCCATGACATTTGGATCCTTTTCACCGTCGAATGCAGATTTGACATCGTGAATGACTCCAATCAGGCGCTTTTCTGGTGGGTAGAGAACCCCTCCCTTAAGTCCCGAGCCCTTATCTCCGCTGTTTACGGCAGCTGCGACCCCTATGAGCATAAGAACCTCTGGGACACCCTCATGGACATCCACCAATACCTCAACAACCTTCCGTGGCTCTGCCTTGGAGACTTCAACATTATCTCGCGGCGAAAAGAGAAATCTGGGAGGCGCCCTCCCCCCCTGTCACCCCCATTTCCTGTATTTCGTATTTATGCTCGTATTTGATTTTGGCACGTATTTTAATTTTCTCGACTTGCGGATTTTGGTTTCTCGTAAATGGGTTTGGACCAGGGCTTGGTTTTATTTTGTGGAGTTGGTTTGGTTTGGTTCATCATGAGTGGAACACTTTAACCTACACTCCTCCCTCAACACACCACAACTCCCCCACTTTATAACTCCACCTACTTTTCTCTCTCCTCTTTATTCTCTCATTTATTTCTTACAAACTTCTTCTTCTTCCTTCTTCCACACAACTTCCCAACCAATAGGCAAGTGCACCTTGCCAACAAATAAGCACCCAATTTTATTTGTCCATTTGATAGATTAGGACATGTAGATCAACATTAGAACTTGAAATTTTATGATTTGGAGCTTTCATTCTTCTAGATCTAGGTTTTAACCATTTTCGGAAATCCTTGGTTTTGATCTATTAAACTTTGATTTTTGCTTGTTTTGATGCTTCCATGTGGAAGAGAATTTGATTTTACTCAAGTTAGAACTTTGTAAATCTAGATTTGGTTTTGATTTGACAAAGTTATGAAGAATTGAAGTTCTTGGTGTTCTTGGACTTGCTCTCGGCCAGGAAGAACAGCCCCCTACCTTGCGCTTTTTAGCGCATGGCCGATTGCGCACCCCCGACCTGTGCTCTTTAGCGCATGGCCGATTGCGCAATCACTTGGCCAGTGCCTTGTGCTGCGCTGGACTGCGCTGGCACAAGCCAGCCATGCGCAAGCCAGCCTTGCGCAAGCCATCCCTTGCGCAGTTCATGTCTGCGCAACCCATTTCCTGCGCAATCCATTTCCTGCGCAATCCATCTGCCGCGCAACTCATCCTGCGCACTTGGCACCCTGCGCAGTTGGTACCCTACGCAGCTCACCCTGCGCACTTGGCACCCTGCGCAGTGCATACCCTGCGCAACCTACTTGTCTATGATGAATCTGTTATTTCTTGATCTTGGCTCTTCTATAGTCCTATTTTATATTAGTATTTTATTAGGTATTTTACGCCCATTTTATATCCTTACGCCTTTTGGCATGAACTTGATTTTGCTTAATATGTTTGGAATAACTATTGTACACAGCATGGTATGACAAGGAACTAGCATAAAACGACAGTGACCCGTAGTGGTGCACTCCTGACATGACCAATCTGACATGATAGTGGCCCGTCGTGGCGCACCCCTAACAAGTACCCTGACATGATTTACCTTGATAACTTGATAGTGGCCCGTGGCGGCACACTCTTGACTTGACTTGTAACTTGTAACTTGACTTGACTTGCCTTGACACCGTGGGTGTTCCCGCTGGCTTGCTTGCACAATCCACTTGTCTTGTCTTGCATCATGTCTAGGACGTGACTTCCTGGGTACCACGGCCAGGGACTCGCGCTAAATTGGATTAGGCTAATTATTAGATCAAACTAGAACATGGAGAATTCCCAGTCACAGGCAATCTTGTTATCTGGGCGCTTTAATGGACTTGTAGCTTGCCGACGAGTAGAGCACATTTCCAGCACACTGTCATGTGTTGCACCCTCTAAGTCACCTAAGGGTACATTTGTCTCCCGGGCAATGTACCCACCTATAACTCTCAACCCGCGGAAGGATAACTGGATGGTCTGCAGGGCTTGGGACTGGGAGTTTCTAACTTGCATCTTGTTAGTAATTAGGCTTGTTATAACCCTAGTTAGTTAAAGTAGTAAGCCGTAGTACTTGCTTGGCCGATTGTGAATGAATGGTGTCCAGCCCTGTCTAAGTCTTGTCTAGCCATTGTACCTGGAACTCTTGATCATGATTGTTTTACTTATCTCTAACGATAAATGGGTAGAGACAGTGAGCTATTCAGGCGAAGGGTTACAATCCCGGTCCTTGTTTGGTTTAAGGATTGTAACCTGGCTCCCGTAATGGTTCCACGTCCCTAGTCGTTTATCGCCCTGTGTACTTTTACTACTTGTACCTTCTTTTATTCTTTATGTTCTGATATGCTGGCTTTTGTTCTTATTTGTGGCCTCCTTTGTGGCACTTGCTCTTTCTGGGGTTTGACCCAGCTGGTTTTGTGTGGCCAGATTTCGGAGCAGCTCCCGAGGATCTACCAAGCTTCCAGCCCAATGGTGAACACTAGACGGAACCCGGGCTACGAGTGGGTTTTCCCCTTTTTGTTTCACCCACTTATATGTAAATTTATTCTTTTGAGGCGTTTAGCCGACGAGCACCTGTTAGCTCGATGCACATTTACTTACTGTCTGCCTACGGGTTGTAAACATGATTAACAAATCCTAGGGTTGATCATGTATGACTGAACTCTTGCTAGTCCTATCATTTTGTACGACTAGCTTCATGATCATCCAATATGTAATATTTGGGATGCCTTATATATATATATATTTGATGCTCTAACATCTTGTAACTCTGTTAATTGCTTGAGATTGAGACAATAGGCTTGACCTTAAAAGACTGCTGGCTTGTAGTAAACCCTCATATCTAGACAGCCGTGACCGTATAGTTGAGATGTATTCTATTTCAATATACGTAGCTGGCTGTGTCCGCCCCCGCTCTCCAGTATTCTGGTTCTGGGGCGTGACACGGTTTAAGTGGTGGCCCATGCAGGTCTTGGCATTCAAGAAATGTGAGGGTTTACCGAATAGATGTCTCAATCAATATTTCGTCCTTGATCTCTGCTCGTATCTTCAAATCCCTGGGAATCTCGACCTGATCACATTGCTTGTATCATTGATCTGTCCTGGTCCTTTCCTTATTGTTCCCTATGTCGTCTTCTTCAGCGGTATTACTCCCGGACCTGCCAACCAGCCAGAGGAAGCTCGACAAGCACCCCAGCGCCAGGAAGATCAAGCTCAGCACTCTGGAGTAGCCTCCCGAGTTATGCTTCCCGGAGCCTCAGAACCTCCAGTTCAAGCAGCTCCGCCCATTCAACCAGCTAGACAGGATGAGGGACCTTTGGTAGGGCTTATCAGAGAACTGCTTGCATCCCAAGATCGTCGAGGCGACGCCTTGCACCAGGAAGTTCATGATGCACTAAACCGAGGAGGTCCCCAAGGGAATCAGGCGGCTAACAGTTTCAAGCGTTTGAACCCTCCCTTCTTTGACGGCAGTGAAGATGCGATTGCCGCAGACACTTGGCTTTAGGATACCGAGGTGGTTCTAGAAGCAGCTAGGACACCTGAGAATGAGAAGGTGGCCGTGGTACGGCTACAGTTGTTAGACTTGGCTCGCGATTGGTGGGCGGCTCAGGCCATGGGGTTAGTGGCACCAGTCACTTGGGCGACGTTCAGAGAGAGGTTCCAGACGAAGTACTTCGATGCGGTAGCACGGTACGACCTGCAGACCCGGTTTACCAACTTGAAGCAAGGAGGCAGGACGGTCGATGGCTATGCGACCGAGTTTTCCAGGCTGAGTAGGTTCGCCCCCACCTTGGTGGCAACCGAATTCGATAGGGCCCAGCGGTTCCAGCAGGGACTGCATTTAGAGATATTATTGGCTGTGGAGCAGTTCGAGCACCAGACGTTCGATGCAGTGTTGAAGGCAGCTAGGAGGCATGAGTATACCTCCCGGAGAATTGTGGACAGGACCGGAGGCAGGAAGCGGTCCCACAGTCAGATGCACCAATCATCAGCTCCAGCCGCGGCAGCTAGGGGATTAACCATTGGGACTCCGAGGCGGGCGGCCTCAGTGACGTCGGTTCAGCATTCGACCCCGACGTATCCGCAGCAGCAGAAGCAGAAGCAGTCTTCCGCGGTGGGATGTTCTCATTGCGGGAAGCCGGGCCATGTAGTGGCAGAGTGTCGCAGGGCACAGGGATTGTGCCTGGCTTGCGGAGGAGCAGATCACAAGATAGGGACCTGCCCGAATAGGAGAGGTCCAGCCCCAGTTCCAGTCCAGCAGCAGCAACAGTACCCGAGGCCATTGTTGCCCCAGGCCCAGGCCTTCCAGCAGCAGTTCACCCAGGCTCCAGCACAGAACCGACAGAGGGGTTTCCAGCAGAGAGGACCCACAGCTAGAGGTCAGGCTATGATGATGACCATGGAAGAAGAAGTTGCACCAGGTGAGGTAGTGGCAGGTACTATTCTCGTCAACACCTTTCCAGCATCTGTATTATTTGATTCTGGTGCATCGCATTCATTCATGTCTGCACGATTCGCGACACGGATAGGGTTGGAGCCCGAGTCATTATCAGTGAGGCTCAATATACTTACTGGCAATGGTTTTGTGGGAGTAGATCGAGTATTTTCCTCATGTCGGATCGTAGTTAGCGGTAGAGAGTTCCCTGCTAGGCTCATAGAGTTCCCTATGGCAGACTATGATGTAGTCCTAGGCATGGATTGGTTGAGGAACCATTATGCTAGGATAGACTGCCATGTTGGCAGAGTTGTCTTTAGTATTCCCGGAGGGCCAGAGTTTTCATTTTCCAGAGGCGCCGTAGAGTCTTCTCCTCCAGTATTGCGGATGGCAGTAGCAGCAGTGCAGTTGCCCCGGATAGTTGAAGAGTTTCCAGATGTCTTCCCAGAGGAACTTCTAGGGATGCCACCAGAGCGGGAGATCGAGTTCACCATTGACTTGATTCCCGGGACAGCACCAGTATCAGAGCGAGTCTACAGAATGGCGCCTTCAGAGTTGGAGATTTTGTACAAGATGATTGAAGAACTCAGGACCAAGGGATTCATTCGTGCAAGTGGATCGCCTTGGGGAGCCCCGATGCTTCTTGTGAAAAAGAAGGATGGTACGTCCAGGCTATGTGTTGATTATCGTACCTTGAACTCAGTGACAATCAAGAACAGATACCCTCTCCCGAGGATAGATGACTTGTTTGATCAACTCAAGGGGGCTTCAGTTTTCTCGAAGATAGACTTGCGGTCAGGATACCACCAGATCAGGGTCAGAGAGCAGGACATCCCGAAGACGGCGTTCAGATCGAGGTACGGGCATTGGGAGTTTCTAGTTATGCCCTTTGGAGCGACCAATGTGCCGGCAGTGTTCATGGACCTCATGAACCGTATTTTCATGCCTTACTTGGATTAGTTTGTGATAGTGTTCCTTGATGACATCCTGGTCTATAGCAAGAGTGAAGCAGAGCACGAGCAGCATCTCAGAGTTATCCTCCAGATTCTCAGAGAACACCAGTTGTACGCCAAGTTCAGTAAATACGAGTTCTGGCTCGATCGCATTTCTTACTTGGGTCACATCATTACCAGAGGAGGAGTGGAAGTGGATCCCCAGAAGATTGTAGCTATCGAGGCATGGCCAGTACCCAGCTCAGTAGCAGAAGTTCGCAGCTTTCTTGGATTGGCCGGTTACTACCGGCGGTTTGTCTCTGATTTTGCAAGGATTTCAGCGCCGATGACCCAGTTGACCCGCAAGGATGTGCCGTTCATTTGGACAGCGGAATGTCAGGAATCATTTGAGAAGTTGAAGCGAGGATTGATAACGGCTCCCATTCTCACCCTTCCAGATGGGATCAGAGGATTCACAGTTTATTGCGACGCTTCAGGCAGAGGATTGGGATGTGTTTTGATGCAGCATGGGAAGGTAATTGCTTATGCGTCACGTCAACTCCGTGATCATGAGAAGAATTACCCGACCCACGACTTGGAGCTTGCAGCAGTAGTGTTTGCACTTAAGTTGTGGAGGCACTACTTGTACGGAGACAGAGTAGAGATATTCACTGATCATAAGAGCCTGAAGTATGTTTTCACCCAGAAGGATCTTAATATGCGGCAGAGAAGATGGCTCGAGCTACTGGTGGACTACGATGTGGATTTGCAGTATCATCCAGGGAAGGCCAACGTTGTAGCAGATGCGTTGAGCCGGAGAGCCGGAGTTTATTTCCTGACGGCGCAACCAGAGCTATTGGCGGATCTTCAGAAGATGGGAATTGAAGTGGTTCTTCCTTCCAATGTGGCCAGCCTACAGATTCAGTCCACCATAGTTGAGAGGATCCGGACAGCACAGTTAACAGATTCCAAGATTCAACGGCTCAGAGCAGAGTGCGAGGCAGGGAGAAGGCCAGAGTTATGTATTCATGAGGATGGTACACTACGACACGGTACGCGTCTTTGTGTACCCAGTGGAGATATCAGACAGGAAGTCATGGCAGAGGCTCACAGTTCGCAGTACTCCATTCACCCAGGCGGCACGAAGATGTACAGAGATATTCGTCAACACTTTTGGTGGAATGGTATGAAGAGAGAGATAGCCCGGTATGTCTCTCGATGTTTGGTTTGCCAACAAGTCAAGGCTGAACATCAGAGGCCAGCTGGACTTCTTCAACCTTTACCGATCCCAGAATGGAAATGGGAACACATAACCATGGATTTCGTGACTGGGTTACCCAGATCTCCGGCAGGCAGAAATGCTATTTGGGTCATTGTGGACAGGCTTACCAAGGTGGCACACTTTCTTCCATTTAGAGTTGGACAGTCGACGGCACAGCTAGCAGAGATGTATCTCAGACAGATCGTCAGACTTCACGGAGTGCCAGTCAGCATAGTATCGGACAGGGATATGAGATTCACATCGCACTTCTGGCACAGTCTTCATCAAAGTTTGGGGACTCGTCTCAAGTTCAGCTCAGCGTATCATCCGCAGACAGATGGGCAGTCAGAGCGCACTATACAAACTCTCGAAGATATGTTGCGGTCATGTACCCTTGACTTCGGTGGTTCGTGGGAGGATCACCTGCACCTGGTGGAATTCTCGTACAACAATAGTTTCCAGGCCAGTATCCAGATGGCACCCTTCGAGGCTCTGTATGGCAGGAAGTGCAGATCTCCATTAGCATGGGACGATGTCGGAGAGAGGCATATGCTCGGTCCAGAACTGATTTCTCAGACGGTTGAAGTGGTTAGGAGAGTCAGAGATCACCTCCGAGTTGCTCAGGATCGCCAGCGCCATTGGGCCGATGCTCATCGGCGTCCCTTAGAATTTGCCGTCGGCGACCATGTATTCCTTAGGATCTCGCCTACCCGTGGCGTCATTCGTTTTGGCGTACGGGGAAAGCTTAGTCCTAGGTATATAGGGCCGTTCGATATCCTAGAGCGAGTAGGCGATGTGTCCTATCGTCTCGCTCTTCCGCCGTCGCTAAGTGAGGTACATGATGTATTCCATGTATCCCAATTAAGACGGTACATACCGGACCCGAGCCATATCCTAGATCATTCGGAATTGGTTGTTGGTACCAACCTTTCATATGAGGAGAGGCCCGTGTCTATATTGGACCGGAGAGAAAAGACGCTCAAGAACAAGACTATTAACTTAGTCCGTGTTGCTTGGGGTCATCACTCTCTAGGTGAGTCAACGTAGGAGCGTGAGGACGACATCCGATCGCGATATCCCTACCTGTTTGACTCGTAAGGTATAATGTCTTCCTTGTGCCTTACGCTTTCCCTTCCTTGCTTGTATTGTATGATTGTATGATTGAACTGCTTAGTGTAGCTTGTCTGTGCTTAGTATAGCTTGTCGTGGCAATCTCTAGCTCCTTGATTAAATTCCGAGGACGGAATTCTTTGAAGGTGGGTAGAGTTGTCACCCCAATTTCCTGTATTTCGTATTTATGCTCGTATTTGATTTTGGCACGTATTTTAATTTTCTCGACTTGCGGATTTTGGTTTCTCGTAAATGGGTTTGGACCATGGCTTGGTTTTATTTTGTGGAGTTGGTTTGGTTTGGTTCATCATGAGTAGAACACTTTAACCTACACTCCTCCCTCAACACACCACAAGTCCCCCACTTTATAACTCCACCTACTTTTCTCTCTCCTCTTTATTCTCTCATTTATTTCTTACAAACTTCTTCTTCTTCCTTCTTCCACACAACTTCCCAACCAATAGGCAAGTGCACCTTGCCAACAAATAAGCACCCAATTTTATTTGTCCATTTGATAGATTAGGACATGTAGATCAACATTAGAACTTGAAATTTTATGATTTGGAGCTTTCATTCTTCGAGATCTAGGTTTTAACCATTTTCTGAAATCTTTGGTTTTGATCTATTAAACTTTGATTTTTGCTTGTTTTGATGCTTCCATGTGGAAGAGAATTTGATTTTACTCAAGTTAGAACTTTGTAAATCTAGATTTGGTTTTGATTTGACAAAGTTATGAAGAATTGAAGTTCTTGGTGTTCTTGGACTTGCTCTCGGCCAGGAAGAACAGCCCCCTACCTTGCGCTTTTTAGCGCATGGCCGATTGCGCACCCCCGGCCTGTGCTCTTTAGCGCATGGCCGATTGCGCAATCACTTGGCCAGTGCCTTGCGCTGCGCTGGCACAAGCCAGCCATGCGCAAGCCAGCCTTGCGCAAGCCATCCCTTGCGCAGTTCATGTCTGCGCAACCCATTTCCTGCGCAACCCATTTCCTGCGCAACCCATTTCCTGCGCAATCCATCTGCCGCGCAACTCATCCTGCGCACTTGGCACCCTGCGCAGTTGGTACCCTGCGCAGCTCACCCTGCGCACTTGGCACCCTGCGCAGTGCATACCCTGCGCAACCTACTTGTCTATGATGAATCTGTTATTTCTTGATCTTGGCTCTTCTATAGTCCTATTTTATATTAGTATTTTATTAGGTATTTTACGCCCATTTTATATCCTTACGCCTTTTGGCATGAACTTGATTTTGCTTAATATGTTTGGAATAACTATTGTACACAGCATGGTATGACAAGGAACTAGCATAAAACGACAGTGACCCGTAGTGGTGCACTCCTGACATGACCAATCTGACATGATAGTGGCCCGTCGTGGCGCACCCCTAACAAGTACCCTGACATGATTTACCTTGATAACTTGATAGTGGCCCGTGGCGGCACACTCTTGACTTGACTTGTAACTTGTAACTTGACTTGACTTGCCTTGACACCGTGGGTGTTCCCGCTGGCTTGCTTGCACAATCCACTTGTCTTGTCTTGCATCATGTCTAGGACGTGACTTCCTGGGTACCACGGCCAGGGACTCGCGCTAAATTGGATTAGGCTAATTATTAGATCAAACTAGAACATGGAGAATTCCCAGTCACAGGCAATCTTGTTATCTGGGCGCTTTAATGGACTTGTAGCTTGCCGACGAGTAGAGCACATTTCCAGCACACTGTCATGTGTTGCACCCTCTAAGTCACCTAAGGGTACATTTGTCTCCCGGGCAATGTACCCACCTATAACTCTCAACCCGCGGAAGGATAACTGGATGGTCTGCAGGGCTTGGGACTGGGAGTTTCTCACTTGCATCTTGTTAGTAATTAGGCTTGTGATAACCCTAGTTAGTTAAAGTAGTAAGCCGTAGTACTTGCTTGGCCGATTGTGAATGAATGGTGTCCAGCCCTGTCTAAGTCTTGTCTAGCCATTGTACCTGGAACTCTTGATCATGATTGTTTTACTTATCTCTAACGATAAATGGGTAGAGACAGTGAGCTATTCAGGCGAAGGGTTACAATCCCGGTCCTTGTTTGGTTTAAGGATTGTAACCTGGCTCCCGTAATGGTTCCACGTCCCTAGTCGTTTATCGCCCTGTGTACTTTTACTACTTGTACCTTCTTTTATTCTTTATGTTCTGATATGCTGGCTTTTGTTCTTATTTGTGGCCTCCTTTGTGGCACTTGCTCTTTCTGGGGTTTGACCCAGCTGGTTTTGTGTGGCCAGATTTCGGAGCAGCTCCCGAGGATCTACCAAGCTTTCAGCCCAATGGTGAACACTAGACGGAACCCGGGCTACGAGTGGGTTTTCCCCTTTTTGTTTCACCCACTTATATGTAAATTTATTCTTTTGAGGCGTTTAGCCGACGAGCACCTGTTAGCTCGATGCACATTTACTTACTGTCTGCCTACGGGTTGTAAACATGATTAACAAATCCTAGGGTTGATCATGTATGACTGAACTCTTGCTAGTCCTATCATTTTGTACGACTAGCTTCATGATCATCCAATATGTAATATTTGGGACGCCTTATATATATATATTTGATGCTCTAACATCTTGTAACTCTGTTAATTGCTTGAGATTGAGACAATAGGCTTGACCTTAAGAGACTGCTGGCTTGTAGTAAACCCTCATATCTAGACAGCCGTGACCGTATAGTTGAGATGTATTCTATTTCAATATACGTAGCTGGCTGTGTCCGCCCCCGCTCTCCAGTATTCTGGTTCTGGGGCGTGACACGGTTTAAGTGGTGGCCCATGCAGGTCTTGGCATTCAAGAAATGTGAGGGTTTACCGAATAGATGTCTCAATCAATATTTCGTCCTTGATCTCTGCTCGTATCTTCAAATCCCTGGGAATCTCGACCTGATCATATTGCTTGTATCATTGATCTGTCCTGGTCCTTTCCTTATTGTTCCCTATGTCGTCTTCTTCAGCGGTATTACTCCCGGACCTGCCAACCAGCCAGAGGAAGCTCGACAAGCACCCCAGCGCCAGGAAGATCAAGCTCAGCACTCTGGAGTAGCCTCCCGAGTTATGCTTTCCGGAGCCTCAGAACCTCCAGTTCAGGCAGCTCCGCCCATTCAACCAGCTAGACAGGATGAGGGACCTTTGGTAGGGCTTATCAGAGAATTGCTTGCATCCCAAGATCGTCGAGGCGACGCCTTGCACCAGGAAGTTCATGATGCACTAAACCGAGGAGGTCCCCAAGGGAATCAGGCGGCTAACAGTTTCAAGCGTTTGAACCCTCCCTTCTTTGACGGCAGTGAAGATGCGATTGCCGCAGACACTTGGCTTCAGGATACCGAGGTGGTTCTAGAAGCAGCTAGGACACCTGAGAATGAGAAGGTGGCCGTGGTACGGCTACAGTTGTTAGACTTGGCTCGCGATTGGTGGGCGGCTCAGGCCATGGGGTTAGTGGCACCAGTCACTTGGGCGACGTTCAGAGAGAGGTTCCAGACGAAGTACTTCGATGCGGTAGCACGGTACGACCTGCAGACCCGGTTCACCAACTTGAAGCAAGGAGGCAGGACGGTCGATGGCTATGCGACCGAGTTTTCCAGGCTGAGTAGGTTCGGCCCCACCTTGGTGGCAACCGAATTCGATAGGGCCCAGCGGTTCCAGCAGGGACTGCATTTAGAGATATTATTGGCTGTGGAGCAGTTCGAGCACCAGACGTTCGATGCAGTGTTGAAGGCAGCTAGGAGGCATGAGTATACCTCCCGGAGAATTATGGACAGGACCGGAGGCAGGAAGCGGTCCCACAGTCAGATGCACCAATCATCAGCTCCAGCCCCGGCAGCTAGGGGATTAACCATTGGGACTCCGAGGCGGGCGGCCTCAGTGACGTCGGTTCAGCATTCGACCCCGACGTATCCGCAGCAGCAGAAGCAGAAGCAGTCTTCCGCGGTGGGATGTTCTCATTGCGGGAAGCCGGGCCATGTAGTGGCAGAGTGTCGCAGGGCACAGGGATTGTGCCTGGCTTGCGGAGGAGCAGATCACAAGATAGGGACCTGCCCGAATAGGAGAGGTCCATCATCATCCAATCTTTCTAGTTCTTCGGTGAGAGGACCAGCCCCAGTTCCAGTCCAGCAGCAGCAACAGTACCCGAGGCCATTGTTGCCCCAGGCCCAGGCCTTCCAGCAGCAGTTCACCCAGGTTCCAGCACAGAACCGACAGAGGGGTTTCCAGCAGAGAGGACCCGCAGCTAGAGGTCAGGCTATGATGATGACCATGGAAGAAGAAGTTGCACCAGGTGAGGTAGTGGCAGGTACTATTCTCGTCAACACCTTTCCAGCATCTGTATTATTTGATTCTGGTGCATCGTATTCATTCATGTCTGCACGATTCGCGACACGGATAGGGTTGGAGCCCGAGTCATTATCAGTGAGGCTCAATATACTTACTGGCAATGGTTTTGTGGGAGTAGATCGAGTATTTTCCTCATGTCGGATCGTAGTTAGCGGTAGAGAGTTCCCTGCTAGGCTCATAGAGTTCCCTATGGCAGACTATGATGTAGTCCTAGGCATAGATTGGTTGAGGAACCATTATGCTAGGATAGACTGCCATGTTGGCAGAGTTGTCTTTAGTATTCCCGGAGGGCCAGAGTTTTCATTTTCCAGAGGCGCCGTAGAGTCTTCTCCTCCAGTATTGCGGATGGCAGTAGCAGCAGTGCAGTTGCCCCGGATAGTTGAAGAGTTTCCAGATGTCTTCCCAGAGGAACTTCCAGGGATGCCACCAGAGTGGAAGATCGAGTTCACCATTGACTTGATTCCCGGGACAGCACCAGTATCAGAGCGAGTCTACAGAATGGCACCTTCAGAGTTGGAGATTTTGTACAAGATGATTGAAGAACTCAGGACCAAGGGATTCATTCGTGCAAGTGGATCGCCTTGGGGAGCCCCGATGCTTCTTGTGAAAAAGAAGGATGGTACGTCCAGGCTATGTGTTGATTATCGTACCTTGAACTCAGTGACAATCAAGAACAGATACCCTCTCCCGAGGATAGCTGACTTGTTTGATCAACTCAAGGGGGCTTCAGTTTTCTCGAAGATAGACTTGCGGTCAGGATACCACCAGATCAGGGTCAGAGAGCAGGACATCCCGAAGACGGCGTTCAGATCGAGGTACGGGCATTGGGAGTTTCTAGTTATGCCCTTTGGAGCGACCAATGCGCCGGCAGTGTTCATGGACCTCATGAACCGTATTTTCATGCCTTACTTGGATCAGTTTGTGATAGTGTTCCTTGATGACATCCTGGTCTATAGCAAGAGTGAAGCAGAGCACGAGCAGCATCTCAGAGTTGTCCTCCAGATTCTCAGAGAACACCAGTTGTACGCCAAGTTCAGTAAATACGAGTTCTGGCTCGATCGCATTTCTTACTTGGGTCACATCATTACCAGAGGAGGAGTGGAAGTGGATCCCCAAAAGATTGTAGCTATCGAGGCATGGCCAGTACCCAGCTCAGTAGCAGAAGTTCGCAGCTTTCTTGGATTGGCCGGTTACTACCGGCGGTTTGTCTCTGATTTTGCAAGGATTTCAGCGCCGATGACCCAGTTGACCCGCAAGGATGTGCCGTTCGTTTGGACAGCGGAATGTCAGGAATCATTTGAGAAGTTGAAGCGAGGATTGATAACGGCTCCCATTCTCACCCTTCCAGATGGGATCGGAGGATTCACAGTTTATTGCGACGCTTCAGGCAGAGGATTGGGATGTGTTTTGATGCAGCATGGGAAGGTAATTGCTTATGCGTCACGTCAACTTCGTGATCATGAAAAGAATTACCCGACCCACGACTTGGAGCTTGCAGCAGTAGTGTTTGCACTTAAGTTGTGGAGGCACTACTTGTACGGAGACAGAGTGGAGATATTTACTGATCATAAGAGCCTGAAGTATGTTTTCACCCAGAAGGATCTTAATATGCGGCAGAGAAGATGGCTCGAGCTACTGGTGGACTACGATGTGGATTTGCAGTATCATCCAGGAAAGGCCAACGTTGTAGCAGATGCGTTGAGCCGGAGAGCCGGAGTTTATTTCCTGACGGCGCAACCAGAGCTATTGGCGGATCTTCAGAAGATGGGAATTGAAGTGGTTCTTCCTTCCAATGTGGCCTTGATGGCCAGCCTACAGATTCAGTCCACCATAGTTGAGAGGATCCGGACAGCACAGTTAACAGATTCCAAGATTCAGCGGCTCAGAGCAGAGTGCGAGGCAGGGAGAAGGCCAGAGTTATGTATTCATGAGGATGGTACACTTCGACACGGCACGCGTCTTTGTGTACCCAGTGGAGATATCAGACAGAAAGTCATGGCAGAGGCTCACAGTTCGCAGTACTCCATTCACCCAGGCGGCACGAAGATGTACAGAGATATTCGTCAACACTTTTGGTGGAATGGTATGAAGAGAGAGATAGCCCGGTATGTCTCTCGATGTTTGGTTTGCCAACAAGTCAAGGCTGAACATCAGAGGCCAGCTGGACTTCTTCAACCTTTACCGATCCCAGAATGGAAATAGGAACACATAACCATGGATTTCGTGACTGGGTTACCCAGATCTCCGGCAGGCAGAAATGCTATTTGGGTCATTGTGGACAGGCTTACCAAGTTGGCACACTTTCTTCCATTTAGAGTTGGACAGTCGACGGCACAGCTAGCAGAGATGTATCTCAGGCAGATCGTCAGACTTCACGGAGTGCCAGTCAGCATAGTATCGGACAGGGATACGAGATTCACATCGCACTTCTGGCGCAGTCTTCATCAAAGTTTGGGGACTCGTCTCAAGTTCAGCTCAGCGTATTATCCGCAGACAGATGGGCAGTCAGAGCGCACTATACAAACTCTCGAAGATATATTGCGGTCATGTACCCTTGACTTCGGTGGTTCGTGGGAGGATCACCTGCACCTGGTGGAATTCTCGTACAACAATAGTTTCCAGGCCAGTATCCAGATGGCACCCTTCGAGGCTCTGTATGGCAGGAAGTGCAGATCTCCATTAGCATGGGACGATGTCGGAGAGAGGCATATGCTCGGTCCAGAACTAATTTCTCAGACGGTTGAAGTGGTTAGGAGAGTCAGAGATCACCTCCAAGTTGCTCAGGATCGCCAGCGCCATTGGGCCGATGCTCATCAGCGTCCCTTAGAATTTGCCGTCGGCGACCATGTATTCCTTAGGATCTCGCCTACCCGTGGCGTCATTCGTTTTGGCGTACGGGGAAAGCTTAGTCCTAGGTATATAGGGCCGTTCGATATCCTAGAGCGAGTAGGCGATGTGTCCTATCGTCTCGCTCTTCCGCCGTCGCTAAGTGAGGTACATGATGTATTCCATGTATCCCAATTAAGACGGTATATACCGGACCCGAGCCATATCCTAGATCATTCGGAATTGGTTGTTGGTACCAACCTTTCATATGAGGAGAGGCCCGTGTCTATATTGGACCGGAGAGAAAAGACGCTCAAGAACAAGACTATTAACTTAGTCCGTGTTGCTTGGGGTCATCACTCTCTAGGTGAGTCAACGTAGGAGCGTGAGGACGACATCCGATCGCGATATCCCTACCTGTTTGACTCGTAAGGTATAATGTCTTCCTTGTGCCTTACGCTTTCCCTTCCTTGCTTGTATTGTATGATTGTATGATTGAACTGCTTAGTGTAGCTTGTCTGTGCTTAGTATAGCTTGTCGTGGCAATCTCTAGCTCCTTGATTAAATTCCGAGGACGGAATTCTTTGAAGGTGGGTAGAGTTGTCACCCCAATTTCCTGTATTTCGTATTTATGCTCGTATTTGATTTTGGCACGTATTTTAATTTTTTTCGACTTGCGGATTTTGGTTTCTCGTAAATGGGTTTGGACCATGGCTTGGTTTTATTTTGTGGAGTTGGTTTGGTTTGGTTCATCATGAGTGGAACACTTTAACCTACACTCCTCCCTCAATACACCACAACTCCCCCACTTTATAACTCCACCTACTTTTCTCTCTCCTCTTTATTCTCTCATTTATTTCTTACAAACTTCTTCTTCTTCCTTCTTCCACACAACTTCCCAACCAATAGGCAAGTGCACCTTGCCAACAAATAAGCACCCAATTTTATTTGTCCATTTGATAGATTAGGACATGTAGATCAATATTAGAACTTGAAATTTTATGATTTGGAGCTTTCATTCTTCTAGATCTAGGTTTTAACCATTTTCGGAAATCCTTGGTTTTGATCTATTAAACTTTGATTTTTGCTTGTTTTGATGCTTCCATGTGGAAGAGAATTTGATTTTACTCAAGTTAGAACTTTGTAAATCTAGATTTGGTTTTGATTTGACAAAGTTATGAAGAATTGAAGTTCTTGGTGTTCTTGGACTTGCTCTCGGCCAGGAAAAACAGCCCCCTACCTTGCGCTTTTTAGCGCATGGCCGATTGCGCACCCCCGGCCTGTGCTCTTTAGCGCATGGCCGATTGCGCAATCACTTGGCCAGTGCCTTGCGCTGCGCTGGACTGCGCTTGCACAAGCCAGCCATGCGCAAGCCAGCCTTGCGCAAGCCATCCCTTGCGCAGTTCATGTCTGTGCAACCCATTTCCTGCGCAACCCATTTCCTGCGCAACCCATTTCCTGCGCAATCCATCTGCCGCGCAACTCATCCTGCGCACTTGGCACCCTGCGCAGTTGGTACCCTGCGCAGCTCACCCTGCGCACTTGGCACCCTGCGCAGTGCATACCCTGCGCAACCTACTTGTCTATGATGAATCTGTTATTTCTTGATCTTGGCTCTTCTATAGTCCTATTTTATATTAGTATTTTATTAGGTATTTTACGCCCATTTTATATCCTTACGCCTTTTGGCATGAACTTGATTTTGCTTAATATGTTTGGAATAACTATTGTACACAGCATGGTATGACAAGGAACTAGCATAAAACGACAGTGACCCGTAGTGGTGCACTCCTGACATGACCAATCTGATATGATAGTGGCCCGTCGTAGCGCACCCCTAACAAGTACCCTGACATGATTTACCTTGATAACTTGATAGTGGCCCGTGGCGGCACACTCTTGACTTGACTTGTAACTTGTAACTTGACTTGACTTGCCTTGATACCGTGGGTGTTCCCGCTGGCTTGCTTGCATAATCCACTTGTCTTGTCTTGCATCATGTCTAGGACGTGACTTCCTGGGTACCACGGCCAGGGACTCGCGCTAAATTGGATTAGGCTAATTATTAGATCAAACTAGAACATGGAGAATTCCCAGTCACAGGCAATCTCGTTATCTGGGCGCTTTAATGGACTTGTAGCTTGCCGACGAGTAGAGCACATTTCCAGCACACTGTCATGTGTTGCACCCTCTAAGTCACCTAAGGGTACATTTGTCTCCCGGGCAATGTACCCACCTATAACTCTCAACCCGCGGAAGGATAACTGGATGGTCTGCAGGGCTTGGGACTGGAAGTTTCTCACTTGCATCTTGTTAGTAATTAGGCTTGTGATAACCCTAGTTAGTTAAAGTAGTAAGCCGTAGTACTTGCTTGGCCGATTGTGAATGAATGGTGTCCAGCCCTGTCTAAGTCTTGTCTAGCTATTGTACCTGGAACTCTTGATCATGATTGTTTTACTTATCTCTAACGATAAATGGTAGAGGCAGTGAGCTATTCAGGCGAAGGGTTACAATCCCGGTCCTTGTTTGGTTTAAGGATTGTAACCTGGCTCCCGTAATGGTTCCACGTCCCTAGTCGTTTATCGTCCTGTGTACTTTTACTACTTGTACCTTCTTTTATTCTTTATGTTCTGATATGCTGGCTTTTGTTCTTATTTGTGGCCTCCTTTGTGGCACTTGCTCTTTCTGGGGTTTGACCCAGCTGGTTTTGTGTGGCCAGATTTTGGAGCAGCTCCCGAGGATCTACCAAGCTTCCAGCCCAATGGTGAACACTAGACGGAACCCGGGCTACGAGTGGGTTTTCCCCTTTTTGTTTCACCCACTTATATGTAAATTTATTCTTTTGAGGCGTTTAGCCGACGAGCACCTGTTAGCTCGATGCACATTTACTTACTGTCTGCCTACGGGTTGTAAACATGATTAACAAATCCTAGGGTTGATCATGTATGACTGAACTCTTGCTAGTCCTATCATTTTGTACGACTAGCTTCATGATCATCCAATATGTAATATTTGGGACGCCTTATATATATATATTTGATGCTCTAACATCTTGTAACTCTGTTAATTGCTTGAGATTGAGACAATAGGCTTGACCTTAAGAGACTGCTGGCTTGTAGTAAACCCTCATATCTAGACAGCCGTGACCGTATAGTTGAGATGTATTCTATTTCAATATACGTAGCTGGCTGTGTCCGCCCCCGCTCTCCAGTATTCTGGTTCTGGGGCGTGACACCCCCAGCCGGCGATGAATGACTTCAACACTTTTATCTTCAATACCCACTTGTCCCCTCTTCCATTCTCTGGCAACGCCTTCACCTGGTGTAATATGTAAGAAGGCACCCGAAGACAATACTCCCGTCTGGATCGAGCTCTAGTCGACAACCTATGGGCCGACTTGGATCTCATCACAAACCTCTTTTACCTTAACACCACAGAATCAGACCATTCCCCTATCCTTATGGAGATCAGCAGCAACTTCACCCAGATCAAAAAATCTTTCCACTTCCTGAACTTCTAGAGCCACCACCCTCATTTCAGGAACATCGTGGCCTCCGCCTGGAGATTGACCAGCAACCCTGACCCCCTCGTCCGCGTGGCAGTCAAGCTCAAAGCCACCAGGGATGCGTTATCGTCTTGGAGCAGACTCGCTTTTGGGAATATTTTCCAAGCTATAAAGACAGCTGAGGATTATGTCACTCGTGCTGAGATCCTGTTTGCTTCGAACAGTTCGCCGGAAGCCCGTACCCCCCTGAACCTTCCCAAGATGCTTCTTAAATCTAGGCTGAAGGTCGAGACGGAATTCTGGAAGCAAAAAGCCAGATTGACCTGGGATTCCGAGGGCGACAGAAACTCCGGCTTCTTCCTCGCCTGCGTTAAGGGCCGCAGAAATCAGCTCAATCTTTACCAAATCTCAGACGACAACGACATCCTCCTCAAAGACCAAAAAAGCATCAATATGGCAGCCACCAACTTCTACACCAAACTTTTCTCCAAAACGGCCGTCATTAAGGATGAGGCATTCCTGGCTAAGGTCCGCAGCCTGATCAACGAGCAGGAGAATGTAATGCTATTGACCCTCCCTCCCCGGAGGAAGTCAAGTCGGCTATCTGAACCCTGGACGAACACAGCGCTCCCGGGCCAAACAGTTTCTCCGGAGTCTTCTTCCGTTCTTGTTGGAATATAATCGGGCCGAACTTTTATGAAGCCGCGGTAGCATTCTTCAAAGGTGCGAGCTATCCCAAATCCATCTTCCGGGCCAACCTTATCCTGATCCCAAAAAAAGATAATCCGGAGACCTTCAAAGACTTCAAACCGATCAGCTTATGCACCTTCACCAACAAAATCATCTCCAAGATCATTGCGACCCGCATGTCCACACTTCTTCCCAAGATTATTTTCGAAGAGCAGAGTGGCTTCGTCC